>VXBQ01003594.1:12628-26100 GCA_013400175.1 Phainopepla nitens
GGTGGGAGCCCCTGGGAATGCTCCAGTGGGAATGGCAGTGCCAATCCAGTGACTGGCTCCATCCTGATGCCACAGCCTGGGGTGGGAGCCTCTGGGAATGCTCCAGTGGGAATGGCAGTGCCAGTCCAGTGACTGGCTCCATCTCAATGCCACAGCCCCGGGTGGGAGCCTCTGCTGAGCTCCAGGCAGGGACCAGCCCCACAGGAGGGTTTCAGCTGACAGCAATCCAGAGGGATATGCAGTTTTCCTGATGTTCTCCCCAGCTGCTCAGCCTGGGAGGGAAATCCCAGCGGCGTGCTTTCCTCATTAACCGCTGTCACATTTTCCAGGCAGAGCCTCGGTGTGCCAGGCGCTGATTTGCATCACCAGATCACAAGGATGTGACCTAATTAAATTTCAGCTCTTTTCAATATGATTTTCATACTCACACAGGGTTTGTTTTTTTTTTTTTTTTGGACCTGTAAAACCAGCTGTCTCGGCAGGGATGTTTCAGGCTTGGAATGGAAGTGGAGAAAACATCTAATTTCCCACTGGGAGCGGCTGCGGAGGCGAGCTCTGGGGTCTCTCCAAAGCCTTTCTCTGCTCCCAAAGTTTGATTCACAAGAGTGAATTGTGTTATTTTTTTTTTTAGGGCAGAATTTTTTATTATTATTTATGCAGAGGGGAACATGTTACTCCCACCCCTCTTCCCATACAGGTGGATTTAGGTCATGCTGGGAAGAGGGGTGGGAGAACCTGGAGTGAACCACATCCCTCCTGGAACAAACAGCCTTCCCTGGGCTCAGCACTGGGTCTTACAAGATACCTCCAGTCAAGACAGCTCCCATCAAACCCCACCTAGGCCTCTCAGCACAAGGCAAATCCAAGCCTTCCATGCACCCAGACCTCCCCAGGAGTCTTTCCATCCCAAAAAAATATTATTTGAGTCTTAATTTTCCCTGGGAAGAACCCATGAGGTAACACATGAGGGTATCCCAGCTGGTTTTTTAGCTGAACGAGCAGAATCCCCTGCATTTTCCCGTTGCTATGGCAAGGGAGAGAGTGGGATTTTTGTGCATGGGTTGGTAAATCCAGTCCGTTCTGCACGGCTGATTTGCCCTCCAATTAATTAAGGGCATTCTTCACTTCCCCTCGCAATTAACATAAAGAAAACCCAATTAACTCCTGCAGAGTGGACGCCGAGCAGCGCCTTGGGCAGCGTGAAACCTCCCTGCTCTCCTGCAGGGAAAACCTTTGTCAGGCTGAGCACAGAGCCCGCACCAGAGCCCATCCCATCCCCATGGAATCACCCAGTTCTCCGTGAGTGAACCACATCCCGGGCTCTGCCAGATCTGCTGATGTTGGGGTTTGGCTGCAAGCTGGGAATTGGGGTGGAAAAGGAAAATTCTGGCCATCCTCAGGCAGGCTGGTGCCTCCTCCCACAGCTCCCGGCCCGTGCTGGTCACTTTGCCAAGCACCCGGAGCAAAGTAGGTACAAAGGGCACTTCTGATCCCTTGGTCACTCATCCTCCTTTCTTTATGGCTGCAGCCACGAGTCTGGGAGCAGCCTGGGAGCAGAGCCTGGGAGCAGAGTCCCTGGGTCCGTGGCCACGCCCGCAATCCCGGCCATGAGGCGCAGCAGGTATTTCCTGTTCCCGCACTGCTCCGACCTGCCCTGCACGGCTCCGGCTGCCCCGAGCAGCTCCCGGCTCTCCCAGATGCATTTGGGTGCTGCAGACCAGTGGAGCTGCAAGGATGAGCTGTGCTCTCTCCTGTCTCCCAAAATAAATACGAGCGGAGGGAGGGGATGGCACTGCCCTGCCAAGATGACGGTGACACGGTCTGAGCTGGCTCCTGTTGCCTCACCGAGTCCTCGGGATTTGCCCCCAGGATTTGCCTCTGGAATTCCCACACTGCCACAAAATATTGAATTTGCCTCATCCAGGGGATGCCTGGTCTCTGAGCGGGGAGGTGACTTGGTGACTTCCAAGCTACTGTCCTGCATCGCTTTCTCACCTCCACTGGCTTCTGGATTTTGGTTTTTTGGATAAACCATGCTCTGGCTGGTTTAGCAGCTCCCAGTTGACCTGGAGCAAATCTAGTGTCCTTCCCAAGCTGGGAATTGCCAATAATCCCAAGTGCTGGCACCACCAAGCTTTGCTTTGTTTGTTTGTTTGAGCTTTGTTTTGTTTTTTCTTGTTTGTTTGTTTGATTTTTGGGAGGTGTGGTTTTTGTTTGGTTGTTGTTGCTGTTTCCTTTCTAGTTTAACACTTTTTAGGTGTTTGTGTGCATTGGGCAAACCCTGGGTTTGGATGCAGACAGAGCAAAGGCACCGGGAGCATCCTTCACTCCCAGCACCGAGCTCTGAGCCTGAGGAGAGCTGCGGGTTTGTCCATGGAGGGGCTCATCCCATGTCCCCCCCTCCACTCTCCCCAGGGCCACCCACGGGGCTGTGACAAAGTACGACACCAACCGCGATTACAGCACTGCAACTCCCCCCCATCCAACCCCGACCGCGACACCCGAGCCCGTCCTCAGCCCCTGCCGATAATCCTCGGGGACAAAAGACCCCGAGGGCAGCTCCCGCCCCCGCCCGTAATTCCTCCCCTTCACCCTAATCCCCGGCCCTTCTGTCGCAGCGGCCAAATCCAATTAACCGTGCAAGGATCCCTCGGGATGGGTGGGGTGGTAACGCTGGGGGTGGAGGAGCCATCCCTGCCTTGAGTGGGGTTTATTCCCAAAAAAAAGACCTTCTGAGAGCAGGGAGCTGTGTCTGGGCAAGGAGTGAGGGAGGGGAGGTGCTCTGGGACTCGTGGCTGTCGCTCTGCTGAGGGTGACTCTTTTCTTCCCCAGTTTTCCAGCTGGCTTGGTTGTGGCACCAGCTTCCAAGGCCCCTCTCCAAACACCCCCATGGGCCCCACTCAGCCTCCAAGACTTAATATCCATTTCCTCAGGGTTTGCTGTGAGCCTCTGAGCTCTGGTTCATGTCTGCTTGCAGAGGAAGATGCTCTGGTCCACCTCCAATCAGGCATGGAGGATGGCTGGGGATTGGAAAGATGTTCTCCAACCTGGCCACACTCCCAAGGGTCTCAAGTTTTTTTTCCATGATCTTGTTTGCCAAGAAGAAAGAAAAGACTTGGCGGGGAGATAGCACAAATTCAGGATGGTCCCAGTGAACCCTCAACCACGACCAGAGTGCAGCCAAAGAAAAACCCAAGAGTTTGGATTTGCAGCTTTTGCCAGGCTGAACTCAAGCTGCAATTGGGATGCGAAATCAGATAACTTTGGGATGGTGAAGGAGGAGGAGGGCAAAGGGAACTGGAGGGTGCAAAGGCAGCAGAACAATGAGGAAGAGCTTTGCTGGGGACACGGAGGATATGCCAGGGAGATGCTGCTTTTCTGGGCACAGACTGGGTAAAAGCTGAATAAATGATGGCTGACCCCAGGAGTCACAGAAAGACGAGGCTGTGCCTTAAATGAGGCAGAGAAACACACGGAAACAGAGGCTGAGCCCAAGGGGACGAGGTCCAGCCGGCCGGGGGACGGCTGCAGGCAGCACTGGCCACTGGCAGCTGCTCCCAGAGCTGAGCTAATGTTTAGCTTTGGACTTTGCCAAGTTGTCCAAGGGGCAAAGGAGGAGGAGGAGGAGGAGGATGAGGGTGTGTGACCCGAGGGGGGATGAGGGTGGCTGTGAGCTGGGCCGGCGCCCAGGCTGTGACTCCTGCACGAGCTCCGGCTCACAGGGAGCCACTTCTGGGTGTGGTTCCTGCTGGTTTGCTCCTGGTTCAGCAGGACCTTCCCTGACAAGGCCGTGCTGAGTTCCTCCATTTAGCTCAGCTCTTCCTGGTGTATTTTATTCCCAGCACATCCGGCTCCAGGCAGCATTTGCAAGGGCTGCACTGAGGGGACACTGCCGTGGACAGGGTGAGGAGCCTGGTGGCATCGCTGACGAGGCTGCAAACGTGTCCCCAGCGCTGAGCACTTCCCACTGGCCTGGATAACCCACCCTGGCAGGTGCCTCATCTCTATTTAAACCCCCTCTCCTGGGATGCAATTAAGGACGTGTCTATTAATTGCTGGGTCACATCAGCACGGATCGTCCCTGTCACCAGCGCTGCTCCCTGGGCAGCTCCCACGGGACCGCTGCCATGTGCCTCCTCTCCATCCCCATCACCCTGCAGCACCTCCAACTTCCACATTTTGAATTCTACCTTCCCAGGCAATTTTGCACAGCAACGTTCCCCAATCCCAGATTATTCTAATGGCACCGTGGAAGAGCTAAAAACAGGAGGAAGGCATTTCTGCCTGTCCCCCAGCAGCCGCTGTCGGGAGCGTGGGGACGGCCCCGGCAGCGGGAGCCTCGGAGGTGTTGGCAGAGCATCACACCTCCCCTTTCCCTTCCCTTCCCAGCCCTGCATCTTTAAATATCTGGCCCAAATCCACACGAGCCTGTAGCTGCTTAACTCCTTCCTTGTACTCAAATCCAAAGGAAACTGGGCACCTGGATGGGATGGAGGACATGGGGCGCTGAGTGCGAAACGCTCTGGGGTGTGCCAAACCTGCTGGAGTGACTCAGCCATGGTGTGGGTGGTGGGATCCTCCTGGCTTCCCTGGGGACCTCCTGGCTCCAGTGGGATCCTTCCAGCTCCTGTGGGATTCACAGAGCCCACCTGATTTCCAGCCCACTTGATTTCCTCTCCTGCCAGGGCTCTTGGATGGCTCAGGGCCCTGCACGCGCCAGAAAATGCCGTGGGAGGCAACATCTGAATCCACGCTGCTCTCCCTAAAATGTACATCCCCAAAAAGTGATGTATTCACCCAAAAATGGTGATGCCCTACCCCAAAACCAGCCATGCTGGACTTAGCACCTGAACACGCTCGGCAGGGTGAAGCAGCAGCCTGGGGGCAGCTGTTCCAGGTTATTTCTGTTTTTTAATTTAAGGCATCCTACGGGATCCTGCACTCAGCAAGAGTGGCTGGAGCTTAGGAACGCACAGGGAAGTGTGGATAACATTCCTCCACAGGCCCTGCCAGCCCTCAGAGCCCAGGGCATCAGCTGGGCCGGGCAGGGGGAGCAAAACCCCCAGAAAGTGTCACCAACTTCAGCCCGGATTCCCAGAGCCCGCACGGCACCCTGGGCACGGAACCTGGCGCTGGCAGGAGGGCCCGGATCCACAGGGAGAGGCAGGGAGCAGCAGGGACACACCCAGCTCAGCACGCACACAGCGGCAATGTTTGCCCTCCCACAGCAGGGAGAGATTAAGCTCCAGGGCTGTCAGGCCAGGGTCGTGCTGATGCTGAGGCGGGCCGCTCCTGCCCCACAGCGGGAACAGCAACGCCGGGAGCCGGCCGGGGGCCGCCCGCGCCAGGGACCGCGCTGGAGCGGAGCAGAGACGGATGAGTCAGAGGATTCGGGCACAATGGGAAGCGCGGGCTCAGCAGGAGCGGGACTCGCAGGGACAGGGACGTGCCGGGATGCGGCTCTAAGGCTGCCAGCGCTGCATCGCCCTGAGCAAAGCCTCCTCCAGGGCAGAGGGAAAAACTGCGCCGGGGAGAGGGAGAGGGAGGAGATGGGTGACCTCACGGCAGCGGGCATGGAGAGGGCTCTGCCACGCGTTCCCGCCGTCCTGCAGTTCCCACTGGCGCGGGCAGGGTGCCAGGGACCGCACGGCAGCCCTGCCGCTTCCCCAAGACAGCCCCACTTCCCTCCTGCCCACTGCTGCCTTCTCACTTCCGCAGCTTTCCCCGTTTTACAGATTTCCTTGTTTTACAATCCCCCAAAAAGCAAATCCAGGAGCACAAGAGGAATAAAGAAACAGCCACACCAAAGCAGGAGCTCTGTTTCACCTCCGGATCTGAGTCACCCCAAGAAGCCCTCGGCTGCTCCCACGTTCCTCATGGGAGCTGCTGAGGGCAGGAATAACTGGCACAGGGTAATTATTACAGGGCTGAAGATGGAGCTGCTGCCTGGGCACGAGGTCCCACGGCTCACAGGAATGGGAGACACCTCCCATGGCAGACCAGGGGGGGACTCAAGACATCCATCCCACAGGGGAATTTGGGAAACATCTTCCAAAAATGTCTCCACAGGCCAAAATAGCTTAACAGAATTTCAGCCACTCCTTTCTCTGCTCATTGTCATCTTTCTTCCACTTCACATGGGACGGTGGCTGGTAGAAGCTGATCCTCAGAAGAAGACACTCAACTTGGACACAAACGTGGAGCACCATCACCCTGGAGGTCCTGGTCACTCTGTGGGGCTCAGACTCAGGGCTGGAACCCCGGCTCTGGCTGCCCAGGGGTGCAGGAAGAGGCACTCCAGGCCCTCTGTGCTGCACAAACCTCATGCTTTGCATGGCCTCAGAACAGAAACTTTCTTTTTTTGCTTCAGGATGTGAAAGGAGACCACAAGACCACGGTCCCACGGCTTCCCTACCCAGGGATGACAGGACACAGCAGCAGCAAGCAGACCAAACTGACACCATTCCAGGAGGGGAAGGCTGGGATCCTCTCCCTGCACCCCTGGTGGGGCAGTGCTGGGAACATGTGCTGGGCCAAGGAGCCACACTCACACCATTTGTCACCAAGCAGTGTCCCCACCCCCCAGGTCAGGCTGCCAAAACACGTGAGGCTTGAAACCATGAAATCCCAAAATGGTTTGGGGTGGAAGGGACCTCAAAGCTCATCTTGTTCCACTCCCTGCCATGGGCAGGGACACCTTCCACTGTGCTCCAAGCCCCAGTGTCCAACCTGGCCTTGGACACTGCCAGGGATCCAGGGGCAGCCACAGCTGCTCTGGGCACCCTGTGCCAGGGCCTCTCCAGTCTCACAACCAAAACTTTCTCCCTAAAATCCAGTCTAATACCCCCAGCCTCTGGCAGTGGGAAGCCATTGCCCCTGGTCCAGGTCTTCCATGCACTGCCCACCTCCCAGAGCCCCATGAGGTGGGGGGCAGGTGCAGCAAGGATGGGAGAGCCCCCAGAGACAACCTCCTGTCACTGAGCTGGTGAGTGACTGTCACCCTGCCGTTGTCACTGTGCTGTTTGCTCCTTGGCTGGGGCTCAGGAAATGGCACAAGCAGCAGCAGCCACAGAATCAACCCAAGACACCGTTTAACGGAGCTCTTTGCCCATGGGGCAACCACAGCTGGGTGGAGCAGGAGCAGATCCACAGGAATAAAAACCCTTTTTCCTTAATGCTGCAGGCAGGAAGTGTCATTTTCTAAGAGGAGAATCCATTTGTTCAGGGCTACATACCACGGAAAATGATTCCACAGCTGGGGAAGGACACTTTCCCAGCAGCCCTGTGGGATGTGTGGGAGCAGTCCTGGCCTCACACAGTCCCAGGGGCTCTGCAGCAGCAGGAATCACTCATGGATGGCTGGATCTGGACACGGACACTCTTTCTAGCAGCCACCCTGCACCTCCTGCTTGTTCTAGAAAAGGGAAGAACACCCACGGAGCAGCACAGGTCCTGCAGTTTGTGACTGATCCCAGGACAAGAAGCCATCATGTGGCTGGTGCTGAGCTGGCATTGCACACTGTGCTCCCTCCCAGACTATCCCTCCCTTGACTCCACTCGATCCAAGTGGAACTGGAGCAGCTCCACTGGCTGTCACAGCCAGGAGTGAGCAGCCCAGCAAAGCCCCAGAGGCACCAGGGGATGGTGGCACTGCCATTGCTGTCACCAGAGGGACAGAGCACAGGATATCACGGCTCTCCCAGGAAACAGCACCCACAGCCCACACAATTTCCCATGGCTCTGGTGCTGAAACCATGCCAGAAAATTATCCACAATTTAAGCATGACTTTAGGCAAACGCCTCAAACTCCCAAATGTCTCTGCCTGTGACACCAAACTGGCTCCCACAGCAGCAGAACAGGGAGGTTTCTGCTCCCTCTTGTGAGGATGCAACCAAAGCTCAGCAAGGCGAGGCACAGGGTGGGTACTCAGCTGGGTTGTGGTGGATTTGGTGCTGCTGCTTCCCACCACAGCCAGCCTGGAGGCAGAGCCCAGGGATGAGCTGGGACAGATTCAGGCTGGCATGGCAGGAGGGATTGCCAGGGATAGGAGTTTTCCAGAGCACTTGCTGGGCCCCAGAGGCCAGGCAGAGCCTGACTCTGTCACAGCCAGACTTCTCCAAAGAGCCCCTGTGTTTAATGCAAGTGCCACCAAAACAAGGAATTCCACCAAGGAATCAGGACAAACCCAACTGGGACAAACAGGACAAGTGAGAGAACAGAGAGGTTGCCAAGCAGCAGGATCACCACCTCCCTCACATGCCATTTTCCATGAGGGCTCCACACCTTCTCCTAGTTCAGAGCAGGCAGCCACCACCCTCTCCATGGTGGAGCTGAGCCCCGGTAGGATCCCATCCCCCTTTCCCAAAGCCCTTTTTTCTCCCCAAAAAGCAGCTGTTTCACGTGGTGGCTGTGGGGACAGGCAGCCCCTCCCTGCTGCCCTGGTTAGCAGTGGTTTCCTCCCCACAGCTGCAGAGCAGCAGCAGCAGTTGGGTTTTACATCCCCCTCGCAGCGGGTGACACGGCCCAGCCCCCGCCCATGAGGTCCCTGTCACCCAGGGGCAGTCACAACCAGGCCCAAAGCTGAGGGCACAGCAGAGCAGGAGGGAAGAAAAAGCACAACTTCTTCCCCTTTTTCTTCTACGAAGAGATCCGAGCCCTGTGCAAAAGGAAGTGCTGGTATCATGTGTCCTGTAGATAGAACAGTTCTTCCATCAGCTCCAAACCTCTGGGAAAGGCTGCTCCCCTCTGCATCACCCCCACCACTGCTGGGATTTGGGGATCTTCTCCTCATTTTTCTGGAACAAGAGCTTCCACCCAGGGAAGCCACGTTGGTGCAAACATTCCAGTAAATCCCTTCCTGCAGGCCAGTGGGTAATTAAGGAGCTCTTTTCATAACAAGGTAACAAATAACATGTGTGGTTTGACAAACGAGCTTCTCGCGTTCGCTAATCATCGCAGCGCGCTGGGCAAGCCAGGACAGTGTTTTAGGATGTGGGAAGTCTGCAAGGAATTCTCTTACTGGAGATAAAGGGAGCCTGAACTCAGGGCAGGTGAAGGAAACTCCTGAGAATCTCCTTGAAGCTCTTCCCA
Organism: Phainopepla nitens; assembly: GCA_013400175.1. Classification (NCBI taxonomy): domain Eukaryota; kingdom Metazoa; phylum Chordata; class Aves; order Passeriformes; family Bombycillidae; genus Phainopepla; species Phainopepla nitens. The sequence continues at coordinate 21,720 of VXBQ01003594.1, forward strand.
ACCCACTAGTTTTTTTAGAGAAAACTCAGCCAGAGTAACTCGTGCCTCTGTCACAGACCCAACTTCCACAACTGCTTCCACCAGAGAGAAGTGAGAATTCCTGCAAAAATTCCTCCTGTGAGCCACCACTGTGCTCCAAGAGGCAGAAACACCAACAGCCACCAGGAACCTGCTCACCAGAACAACCTGAAGGCGTCAAACTTGAACACTGCAGATCTTTACACCAGAAAAGCACAGGTGAAAACAGAAGGCAGAACCATTTTGCACGGACAGGTTTTATCTGCGCAGGAACCACCACCACGACAGCCCCAGCTCCTGGAATGAACCTCCCAGGAGGGAACCAGCCTCCCAGCTCTGGGACTCAGACAGTAACCACACGATGAAGGAACAACCCACCATCTGGAACCCAATCTCCCGTGCCAAAGTTTTATTGACCGGCCGGCCGAGCCGCTCCCAGTTTTTCCCTCGGGGTTTGAACGCGNTCCCCGCCTCCCCGGGCCGCTCCGGCTCCATTCCCCGCCTCCCCGGGCCGCTCCGGGGCCATTCCCCGCCTCCCGGGGCCGCGGACACGGCCAGCCCGCAGCCGTCCTGCCGGAAGGCGCTGTCGCACACCTCGGGTCTGCCAGCGAGAGAGAAGCTGTTTGGTGCAGATGAGTCACAACCACACCGCAGACAGTCCCTCTGCTGTTACCCCATCCCCTCTTCTCCAGAGCTCTGCCGGGGCATAGATCCCGTGCTCAAAGATGTCACGACGGGAAGTTCTGCCGAGAGATTTTCACAAAGATGACACGTTTTTAAGCGGCCTGGTTTTGCTCAAGAGCTGAGCCTGCACGTTGTGTCAGCACAATATGCAAAATGTTTCCTTCACGCTTCATCAATTAACCCCAAAGTGATCAAAGCAATCCTGGCAGCTGCTGAGTATCACATCCAGAGCCTGGTTTTGGGGAGAGGCTGGCACAGCAGAGCCCACGGTGCCAAAAGCAGCAGCACCGGGCATTTTATTTTTATTACTTTGGTGCCTCCAAACTCCAGTTTGGAAAAGCCACCCCACCAGTGCGTGGAAGCAGAAGTGTGAAGCTCCAAGGCAGTGCTGAAGAGGAAGGCTGGCACCTGGAGCAGCAGGTCTGGGAACAAAGCAGCTCCTTTGCAGAGCAGGGATCGTGGCTGTGGTTCCACAGGGTCCTTAATGTCACAGTCAGTCTGGAACGCTCCCGCTGTGCCAAGGAAACGGCAGCTCTGGGAATTGCTGGCGGAATTGCTGTGCTGGTGCCATGAACCACTCCAGTGGAAGGTCCCTGCCCGTGGCAGGGGGTGGAATGAGAGGAGCTTTAAGGTCTCTTCCCAAGAGCCCCAAGCATGCTGGGATCCTGCGGACCTACCGTGGGTTTCCTGTGGATGCTCACGATGTGGATGTCCTCGCTGCGATACTCCTCGTCGTGCCTGTCCAGGGGAATTCTTTCCAGCTCAAAGTCCCTCTGAAGCAGCTGTTCCACAAAGAACAGTTCCACAAAGGCCCCCACAACCATTCCAGACATCCCTCCCCATGCAGCACTTCACCCTCATTTAAGCTGCTCCAGCACTAACTCAAAGCTACAGATGCCTGCAATACTCCAGAAAAATCGATTCAAGCCTGTGGTAAAACACTCCTGGAGGGATTTAAGGATGTGTGGATGTGGCACTTGGGGACATGGGTCAGTGGTGGCCTTGGCAGTGCTGGGGGAATGGTTGGACTTGATGATCTCAGAGGACTTTTCCAACCTGAATGATTCCGTGAATCCATGATTTCGCTTCAATCCCTGAAATGCTAAACCAAGCCACAGCACCTGCCTGTCTGCCAACCTTCTCAACTGAAAGGGAGAGAAAAAACCTAAAATCCCCCAGCATCAGCTCTGGGATGTGCTCAGACTGCCTGGGCTGAACCTGGCAAGGCAGGAAAGAAATCCCAAGAAAAAGCAGAAATCAGCCAGAAACACCAACACCTGTTGTGTTTATTGTGGGAGCAGCACCTGAGCACAGCCCTCCTCACTGCCAGGGCCCCACAAGAGTGTGAGGCACTAATTATCAAACAGGTGCTTTGATTAACAGCTACCAATGCCCTGGAATGCTCACCTTTTCCCTTGTTCTGCAATATTTTAATTATTATACATAATCCTGCACAAGAGCTGCTTCCCAGCAGTCACCACAGGTGCAGAATTAAATCTGCACTGGCCACCATCCCCTCCACAGGTGCTCCCTGTGTTGCTTCTCCTCACCTGCACACAAGATACAGCTGGAATATGCAATTAAAACACCTATTAATGGGCTCTCATTAGAGAGAAGGAATTTTTTCAGAAGCACCCCTATCACTCATGATAAGAGTTTTGAGTTCCTGAGCAAAACTTGGTATTTTCCCTCTGCTTTCAACGGAACAGCCTAACAGAAAATGTGCTTAAAACCCACTTACTTCAAAGTACTTTCTCTCAATTTCAGGGTTCTTGCCCACAGTCCTCTGTTCATAGCAGCACAGGACACAAGTGTCAGGGCCTGTCAGGTCCTTCAGGGTCTTCAGCAAGGGCTCCAAGGACTGCCAGAAAAAGGTTAAACATTTCCCAGGTGGATTTCAAGTTCATTTCACTGGTTACAACACCCTCTAGCTGAAGTCTTCACCCAGGAGAGAACCTCCCAGGGAGGTTTTTTTTAGTACTTTAACTGGGACAAGAAGAACACGGGGGGAAAAAGCTGGGAAGCAGAGGAGAAAGGGGGACTCACAGGAGGAGAATTTCTCAGACTGACCAAAAAACTGAAGGGGAATCCAAGCCAGAAAAATCCCCCACTGCTGAGTGGGCACTTCCTTGAGGCACACAACAATGTGAATTCCTCAGTGTGCTTCCAAAGGGAGAGTTCTCTCAAATTATTCCTGGAGGATGGCTCAGATCCAGAGCACAATGGAGGGAAATGGGACCAACAGGCAGGGACTCAGTGCCAGGGGCTGGTGAAGCCATTGCAAGGGCACTGGGACATGGGGTTTTTCAGGTTATTTCCCTTTTCCTGCACATCCTACAGAGCTCCAGCTGAGGACACGAGGCAGACTACAACAACCACTCAGCTGTAGCAGGATTTCTCCTCTTGCTTTCCCAAGGAAAGGCTGAGGAGAACCCTTTCAGCAGATGTAGCACTTGTAAATTTCATTTGCCAATTATTTCAACAGTTCACATTTCGCTTCACCATTCCCAATCTTAAAAAAAAATAAAAATAAAAGGGGGGGATGCACAAACATTCAATGTGGGATTTTTAACATGAAAATAGTCTCTGGTTCTATGCCAAATGGCCTTACATCTATTAAAAATGCCTTTTCCAGTCTTGTTATACGTACTCCTATAAACCACAGGGACCACCCATGAGCACAATATTTATCTGAACCCTTCTCATACTAAACACACCAATCCTACTCCCTTCCCAAGAAACCCTTCTTTAGGGGTTTAGCAAAGTCCTCATTTACCTCCTCATAGTAAATGCAATCAGCCATGAGTATATAATCAGGAGGAGGCTGAAATTCTGTAACATCTTCACCCCTAAAAAGAACAAACAAGAAAAAAAAACATCAAAAAAGTGAAAACAAGTTTTAGTAATAACACATACTAAAGGACTGAGCATAAAGTTAACTACTGTGTTGTCATATTAAGTTTCCCTCTCTCACAGCGGTGTTTTGAAATTATTTAGCAATTTAACAAAGCCAGTGCAGAATCACAGAATCCCAAAATGGTTTGGGCTGGAAGGGACCCTAAAGCCCATTGCATCCCCTGCCATGGGTAGGGACACCTCCCACCATCCCAGGTTGCTCCCAGCCTCGTCCAGCCTGGCCTTGGACACTTCCAGGGATGGAGCAGTCACAGCTCCTCTGGGAATTCCAGCCCAGCCTCTCCCCACCCTCCCAGACAGGAATTCCCAATTCCAAACATCCCATCGAAACCGACTCTTTTTCTATCTGAACCCAGAATCCCCGTTAAAGCTGAACAGAGACATTAAATAAAGGCTCATACAAACCATTTCAGTACCTTGGCTCGGACGGACCCTGTGACCAGGTGCTTGTTATTCTCAATATTAACCATCAACAGCTCCTGCAGCTCCTCCAGGTCCGTGACCGTCACGTTCGCTCTGCAACACACACACGTGGTTAGGGAATAACGCGATGGCAGGGGACACTCCGCACAGCATAAAAACAGGGTTTAAAGGAACGGAAAGGGTCTGAGGGAGAAGCCAGCGCCGGGCAGGGTCCCCCGCTCACCCCAGCGTGGCTGCCATGATGCCGACGGCGCCGGTGCCCGCGCCCAGCTCCAGGACGTGGCGGCGGGCGAGGGGGCAGGCACCGGTCTCCAGGAACTTGGCGAGCACCAGCGCGGCG
>VXBQ01003595.1:0-38731 GCA_013400175.1 Phainopepla nitens
AGATTCATACATTTTCCTACACTTAGATGTGTAGAAAAAAAAAGAGATCTTGACCACCAGGGACTCCTCCTCTAGGGAAATCTTCTCCATTACTCCCATTCCCCATTCTAACACCTCTTTCTCCTTCCCTGTCCAGCTGGTAGGTGAAAATAGACTTAAAGATATGAAAACACAGGATGAGCTCATCACTCAACACAAGTTCACCTTAGACGAAATCAAAGCCAGCCAGGCTATCAATGCTGACTACAGCAAGCTGCCTGGTTTGAGCCGTGGCCATCTGAGCCCCTGTGGCCATCAGACTGGTGACGACAACCAGAATGCTACCTTCACGCTCACCAACATAGTGCCCCAGGATACGAATCTCAACAATGGCCAGTGGAACATCTACGAGTCTAAAACGATGACCAAAAGGACCCAGGGCTGTACAACCACCTACGTCATCACGGGTGCCGTGCATGGGAACAGCTTTGTCGCTGGTGGGAGGGTGAATAGACCCAGCCACATCTGGTCAGCTGCCTGCTGCCTGGAGGGCACAAAGGCCACAAAGGCTTGGGGGGTCATCGCTGAGAACAACAAGAACCAGTTGAAGTACCTCAGTTTGGGGCAGCTGGAGGCCAAGTTGACCGAGCTCTATGAGGGGAGAGCAGTTACTCTGTTCAACAATGCCTGTCCCCGGCAAAAAACCTCACATCCTTGATGGAAAAGGCTCAGCAGCTTTTGCCACACGTCACAGAATCACAGAATGGCTTGGTTTGGATGGGACCTTAAAGCCTTAAAGATCATCTCATTCTGACTGCCTGCCATGGGCAGGGACGCCTTCCGGTATCCCAGCTTGTTCCAAGCCCTCCCCAGCCCGCCCCTGCACGCTTCCAGGCATGGGGCAGTCAAAGCAGCTCTGGGTAACTTTTACTGCTACCACAGCCTGCTCACAGTAATTGACTTCTTTTGAATTTTCCATCCAGCCCCGCCCTCCATCAGTGTGAAACCATTCCCCCTTGTCCTGTCTCTCCACACCCTTGTCCAAAGACCCTCTGCAGCCCCCTTAGAGATCCTTCAGCTACTGGACTCCTGGGAGTCTTCTCCAGGCTGAGCATCCCCAGCTCTCTCACCCTCTCTCCAGAGCAGACACGCTCCAGCCCTTGGAGCACCTTCATGGTCTCCACTGGGCTCCAGTCCAACAGCTTTGTATCCCTCTGCTGTTGTGGGCCCCAGAGCTGGAATCAGCACTGCAGGTGGGGTCTCAGCAGAGCACAGTAGAGGAGGACAAATGTCCTGAGCAGCGTCTGTGCTGCTTCCTTCTCTGGTGCGCTTCCAGCTCTGTCCCTCAGGGCTCCTCCTCCTCTGCTCACAGGTACAAAGACGTGGGCAGAGCCTCCAGCTGCTTTGCTTTGCTGCCCATCTCAGGAGAGAGCTCTCAGTCCTTAGCTGGCCCTGGGAGTGTGCAGCTGACTTGTCCCTCACCTCCTCAGCAAGGCCGTGGGACCAGGGCACCTCACGTTGCCCAGAGATCTTGTCTGCAGACCTCCAGGGCTGCAGATACCCAAACCCCAACAGTACATGATTCTGGACTACCTGCTCTAGCTGATCCTGCTTCAGCCTGGAGTCTGGACTAGAAGGTCTTGACAAGTCCCTCCAAAAGCCAACAATTCAGTGATTCTGTGATCCTGGGACATGCTTTTCTTTGCTTGCTTTTCAATCTGCACCTTAAGAGCAGCAGCTGTTGTATCAGACAGGCAGGCTTTGGCATCAGATCTACAGAAAGCTTTGAGCAGCCAAAGCCAAATTCCTGTGCTGCACTCCTTTGATACCTTCATTCTCTGCTCTGCTTCTGAAGCTCTTCTGCAGATTTATGGGAAACTGATTTGGGGGAATGTATTCAATGGTTGAAAAAGATCAGTGTGTGCCACATCATTGACTTTGCAAGAGCTTACAATAAAAGTTATTTGCTGCAGTGTTGGATTGCAGGGTCACATTTATATAAACCACAAGTTGCTTCTCACTGAAATTTCTACAACCACCAGTAAAGTCACAGTGCCCAGAGCACCCTTGCTGGACATTGGGTGTCCAAATGCAATCAGAGGATGCCACAACAGCCACACAAGTGTCAGTGTCAGACTCCAGTTATTCTCCTGGGAATGGGCATGAACAAAGTGGGCCAGGCTGCCAACGGCTCACACAAGCTGTGTCACTTTCAGAGGTGCCAGCGTGGGACTGGACTTCTCAGCTCAGGAGCTGTTGTTCATCATCCTCCTGGGTCTCATTGCTCAGCCAGGACCAACCTGTTGGGGGGCTGCACTAAAACATAGGTTCTGCTGGAGGTGCAGAGGGAGGCAGCCCCATGCAGGTGTCTCCAGGTGTGCTGGTGTCCCAGCCCTGACCACAGCCAGCAGAGCTCCAGGCCTGCCTCAGCTGCATAAAGAGATGCACCCTGGGCCTCTACAGCTGCCCTGAGGTTTGGAGAGCCCCACTGGGGCTGGATGATGTGCCGCAGGATCCTAGACAACAGCCAGCTCCAGCTGGGCCAGCAGCCAGAGGCCAGGCCCATTCCCCAGGGGCAGCTCTGGGGGCTCTGCACTCCTGAGCTCAGGGAACCAGATCCCAATGCAGGCACAGGCACTGCCTGGCAGCACCATGGAGCTCTGCTCCTGTTACCTCCAGCTGCCAGAGCAGCAGGAGCCCTGCCTTGTGCCAGCTGGGCTGCACACAGACCTAGGAGAAAATTTTGCTTTTTGGAAGAACAAAGAGAGCACATCACTCTCACCCCCTTTGCTGGACAGCTCCTGCGATCCCAGGTTCTCAGCCTGGATGGATTTTTTTCTCCTGGGATCAAATGCTGACACAGCCCCTGATGGGATGAAAGCAGCAGTGTGACTTCAGGCTGAGGCACCTCTGCAGAAACCTCTGCTGTACCTCAGGGGGCTGCCTCTGACTCGCTCACCCACCTCTGCACCCCTGCTGGGGCTCGAGACCACATTCATCCTCACCATTGCTCATCCCATGCCCACAGCCCCCGCTTTCCAGGCTCTGGAACCACTGGCTGCTTGATCATCTCCATCCGTGCCTCCTCTATCAACTTCCCAGGACCTTTATCCCTGGCAGTACCCAGAAATGTCCTGCCCTCCACAGCAAGCTTGTGAAACACCTGGGAAGCCCAACAATGAAAGGAATCATCTGAGTCACTTCAAAAATCCCCTTTCTCCATTACTGCAGTCACAACAGAGTTTACATTTCCCTGCATTTGCTTAATTTATTTCTTGGGAAAAAACTCATGCCAAGTCACCTTGAGAACTAACATAAGTCACCTTGATAAGTAACATCAAACATTTTAATTAGAACAGAGGAGGAACATATTGAATACCAAAACACCTCCCAAGACATGGCAAAAGTCCTCTGGACAAACACAGGTACTGGCAGAACTCCTGGACTAACTCACTCTGAACACTGTTTGGGAAATCCTACACATCTTCCTTCCTGGAGATCCTATAAGAATAGCCAGTCTCAGATTGCAACAGAGGCAGCTGAGACTCCTCTGCCACTTTGGCAGAAATGCCCTGCCTTCCACAGCTGGCAGGTGAAATACTTGGAAAACACAAGGGATCAGCCTGACTGCTGCCTTCCCACAGGTATTAGAGGTGCTTCTCACAGCAGCCCAGCTGGGAGCTGAGCGCTGCCCCAGCTCCACAAGCTGCCAGATCTGGGATTGCCTCTGGTTTCTGCTGAGCCTGGTGCCAATGGGGAATAGAGATGCAGCCCTTTGCTGAGCCCAGAGCTGCTCCATGACCACGGTGGGCTGGGAAGCACCTGTGTTCCCTGGGAAGATGCAGCTGCCCTGACATGGGAGAGTAATTTTGCAGTTTGCTCTGTGTCTGTCCATCTTTGGGGAGAGCTCTGGGCTCCAGGGTGTCACAGGGATTTTAGCCACTAAGGAAAAATTATTTTTGCTGGGAGCTGTGAGGAGATGCTGAGAGCTAAACTCACTTCACTTCAAAGTGTTGGATCATGCAGCTTGCTCAGCCCTTTCCAAAAACACCAAGGGTTCAGATTGCATTAAATGAACCAGTTGTCAAGTGCTGTTCTGGAAGAGAAGGAAACAAGAAAATCAAGATATTGACATAACCTGGCCTCTGCAGGGCAAAACTCCTTTTGTCCACTCAGGAGATTCTTTGGCTGCTTATTGGGAAGGCAGCCTGGGAAGTGCCTCCTGGGGCTTTGCCATCCCCTGGGCAGAGGAGATGCCATCCCCATCTGCTGGCTTGGACACATGGGAGCTGCTGGATCTCTCTCATACAGGCAGCAAATGTACTGTGTGTGGTTCTGCATGGAACAGGTTCTGTTTGTGGTGCTGCCAGGCCAACCTCCAGCTGCTCATCCATGGAAAATGCAGTTTGGGAAAAATCTCCTCATTTCACCCTGCAGAGAGAGGTTTCTTCCTGGGAAATGAAGATCAAAGACATAGGGGTCATTCCCAAATCTCACAAGAGGTCCTGCTGGGAGTTTCCTGTCTTAAATTAAATGCTAATCTAGAAAAAGGGGGAAAAAAAAAGAGTACTTTCACTAATCTAAGTGCTTTATCTTGCTTGAAGCTATTAGAAGAGAAGAAAGTTAAATTTATCAAAACTCAAAGTCAGATTAAGAAATTAAGTCAATATTAGGTGTTTGTTTAACCATCTTAGCCTCTGGATACAAAGGCCACACTTATTATGAAAGTTTTATAAGATTAAATCACCTTGGTTTTCTGAAGAACTCCATGAGGAAACTCATTTCTGAGGAACTCTATTTATTTGTTGTGTACCTGGATGGGATCCTGTGAAGTTACTCTCCACGGACACAAGAACCACTAAACTTATTCAAACAAATTACACAATAGGAGAGTTTCCCTATTTTTTCTGTTGTTACTGTTGCTCTTGGTTATTGTTTGGGTTCCCCTCCAATGGGATTTACAAACTCAGGTTTCACACAGTGACTGCACAAATATTGGAGTTCCAACAGCCAACAACAAAACCCAAACATATGAAGTCTTTCTGCACTTTCAAATATATCCTTCCCTGGTGGATGGCACTCCATTTAAGAGTAGTTCAGCAAAATTATCCAGGTGATTATTTATGTCTGTGCAAACATCAGATCAATTCTAAGGAACACTCAAAGGCCAAACATGAGCTACTTCTGAGAATCCAGGTCACATTCACATTTCCTCTAAAAATAACAACTACTTCAGCCAAGGAAGCTGGATTTTACTTGACATTATTTTTAAGGAACTGCTAATTTGTGATTCATTGTAAACACAGAGCCTCAAAATGCTTCATAATCTAAAGAACCTTCCAAGGAGGCAGATTCATTTATTGAAGAGAACTAAGAGAGAAAACACACTCAAGATCAGCCTGATCTGTCTCATGTGCTGGATGGATGGTTCTGCTGTGCCAATGGCTTTGAGGGGTTTTATCAGATGCTGATAAAGTCCAGAAAACACCAACACCATCCAATAGCAGTATTGTACCTTGGGAGTGCAAGTTGGCATCCTTTTGTTTTTCTTTTCATACAAAGTTACATTTTTCCCCACTACCTTCACAAAATATTCAAAGCCCAAAGCAAATGAAATTGTGTGATATAAAATGATAGAAAAACCTGCAAGCTCAAGAAGGCTGAACCTCCATCCTTCAGAGAGTAAATGTTAGGAGCAGTGATTTATCTCTGTCCATCCCATGCTGTTTTATATGCAGATGGAATTTAATGACTATGGCTACCACAAATACTTTGTATCAAGGTAAACTCTGGATCCTAGCTAGGTAAAAATATTTAAAAGCAAGTGTTTTAATCTTGATTTTTGAGAGAAAAAAAAAGAAAAAAAAAAGAGGAGAAGTTTTGGCTGCTAAGTGTCTTCCAGCTTCGAGCATGAGAAGTCTTCAGAAAACAGCAGTTTAAGAGTATCAGACATTGTGATTATCAGAGAGCACAGCTGAGGAAGGCAGAACATGAGCCATTGACCACATAGTTTGGGAATGTATAAGCCAGCTCTTGTGAATATACATGCAGATATTCCACTTAACACATCACATCCTTTTAACAGCTGCAGAAAACTTGTTTAAAGCAGCTGTACTACTATGGGAAAAGGGGAAAAACAAGACTCATGCATCCTACTCCCTGGGGCTTCACTGAATTATGGAACAGTTTGGGTTGGAAGGGATATGAAATCATCCAGCTCCAACCCCCTGCCATGGGCAGGGACACCTTCCACTATCCCAGGGTGCTCCAAGCCCTGTCCAACCTGGCCTGGGACACTTCCAGGGATCCAGGGGCAGCCACAGCTTCTCTGGGCACCCTGTGCCAGGGCCTTCCCACCCTCACAGTTAAGAATGTATTCCTAATAACCCATCTAACCCTGCCCTCTGGCAGTGGGAAACCATTCCTCCTTAAGTCCTGTTACTTCATGTCCATGTCCAAAGTCCCTCTCCAGCCCTCCTGGAGCACCTTTAGGCACTGGAAGTGGCTCCAAGGTCTCCCTGGAGTCATCTGTTCTCCAGGCTGAACACCCCCAGCTGTCTCAGTGTGCACCCTGGAATATGGCTGCAGACAGAGAATCCAAACCTGCCCATCTTCAGCCCCATGAAGTGCAGTGAGTAACACAGATCACTCCAGCACACAGCTCATGTGGCACAAGAGGAGTGCTCCTACATAATGCACATAAAAATTTCTCAGTGCCAATGGTGGTGCCAGAATTTTCTATGTGAAAGGCAGGTAAACTCATAAAATGGAAATCTGAGAACTAGTCCTAGAACACATCTCTGTTTGCAAAGCACAAGTTAAACTTACAGGTACTTTCACACTGAACACAAATTAAAACCCCTCTTTTAAAATGAAGTTGTGTTTTCATGTTTCAAAGTTCATTTAGAGGACAGCACTGTGACATGGAGAGTTTCTCTTTGAATACCCACTGTCTGTGTGAATAGCTACTCCCTCACTTCCAACATTGACCTCTTCAGGGTTTGTCTCCTTTTATGCCATCCAAGCCTGTGGAGCTCCTCAGAAGAAAAGGAACACCTGAAGAGGAAATGGCTTCTTATTTACCCTTGCTGCCTTTACTTTTCTCTTCAAACCCTCCTTCTCATTCAGAGTGAAGGGCCATGTCATAGAATCACAGAATCAATTAAGTTGGAAAATTCCTCCAAAGTGATCGAGTCCAATCTTTGACCACCTTGTGGCACTATCTGCCGTGTCCAGTCATTTCTTGAACACTGTCAGAGACAGTGATTCCACACCCTCCCTGGGCTGCCCATTCCATTGCTTAACAACCCTTTTGGTGAAGAAATTCTTCCCGAGGTCCAATTTGAACCTCCCCTGGTGCAGCCTGAGACTGTGTCCTCTCATCCTGTCTCTGGTTGCCTGGGACAAGTGACAGACCCTCACCAGAGTTTCAGAGAGGAATAAAGTCTCTCCTGAGCCTGTTTTTTCTGGGATAAACAATCCCAGCTCCTTCAGCCACTCCTCACAGGACTTGCCCACCAGAACCTTCATGAGCTTCATTGTCCTTCTCCAGACTCACTCCAGCACCTCAATGTCTTTGCTGAACTGAGGGGCCTGGACACAGGACTCAAGATGTGGCTTCACCAGTGCCAAGCACAGGAGGGCAATCACTGCCCTGGTCCTGCTGGCCACACTGTTGCTGTTACAAGCCATGATGCCATTGGCCCTCTTGATCACCTGGGCACAGCTGACTCATGTTCAGCTGCTGTCACCAGCACCCCCTGGTCCTTTCCCTCTGGGACACTTCCCAGCCACTTGGCCCCACCCTGTAGCACTGCCTGGGGTTATTGTGGCTGAAATGTAGGACCCAACACTTGCTCTTGTTGAACCTCATTCCGTCGGCCTCCCACCATCGATCCAGCCTGTCCAGATCCTTCTGTAGGTCCTCCCTACCTTCCAGCAGATCAACATTCCCAGCATACCTGACGTTATCCATGAACTTACCGAGGGTTCACGCGATAAGATACGTGGTACAAATAAGTCCTGTTCCAACAGGAATAAAAAAGCCATGAGAAATATAAACATCAAGGCTATAGAGTGAGAATAATTCAACAGGAATACTAACCAGTAAAGCAATGACACATACACTCTATCTTGAAACAGAAAACTAGGCCAAAACCTCCTCCTGTCTTCTGAATTATAAGGAAGGCTTCCATCCCATTTGGCTTTTGTCATATGCCATGCAAGCATCTGTAGTTAATCTGGTCAATCTGGGCATTGTTAAAGTCAATGCAGAGAAACAGGTCATGACCCTGAGTCATTTGACCTGTGTATGTACATAAATAACTATATATCTCTGTGTGTGTATAAATAAATACATATTCACATACATATATTACAGAATAATTTTATATATTTATTATTATATATATCTAGGCAATAGGGTGAGATGAATTGCTCTCTAAAGGGATTTGTTCCTCCCCACTGCCTGCCTCAGACACAGATATTTGCATTCAGGTGGAACCCATCTTACCTGTCTGAGCATGGCTAAAAAGAGGCAGAAGAATATCCAGATCTCTCAAATTCCCAATAATACAAGAACATGCCAAGTATTATGTGTGCTTGAGCCTGTCCTCAGATGCCTTTGTGCTGGGCTCTCTCATGCTCTGCAGCTACAAAAGGAGCTGTCAAATTAATCAGCTGCCACGATCTGCAGCATCCTTGTCTGAGCTAGAGGAATGATGCAGGAACTGTCATGGAAGGCACTAATCCAAAATGATTGGGAAGAGGGGAATGATGAGGAGTGCATTTATATTGTGAACCATAAGGGAGTCCAGCCAGATTTTCAGCTGCAGTGCAGGGGGTGAAGGGGTTTAACTTCTGAGGGGAACAGTGTGAGGAGAAAAGTGTGCCTGTGCTTGACCCACCTGGGTGGGAAGAGGCAGGGGGATATCAGGTGTCCAGCAAAGCTGCTCTGTTTGTGGGGAGGCTGGTGTGTGGGCTGAAATGACAGTGGCACCATTTAATGTGCTTGGGAGAATGGTCCATATGTACTCCTGGTGGCTTGGGAGGGGCTGCAGTTATATTAGAAATACATCTGCTGCATGGTAGGAGGAGGAGAAGTGGGTTTGGGAAGCAGTTTCAGGCAGGGCTCTTTCCCCATCTGTCAGTGATGGGGTGCAGTCCTCCTACCAGCACTCTGTAGGTGGAAAGTCATGCTGTCCCCATGAGAGTTAAGCTGTAACATCTTCTGCCTCCTTCACACTTGGATTTGAGTGTCCAGGCTTCCTCCTCGTTTGCCACTGCTGGTCTTAGGGTCACTGGTACAATCTGGTTTCTTCTGTGACAAGTCATTGATTTCACGAGTTTGCATCTGAATGCCACAACTCCCTGAGAAGTCTTCCCTACAACAGGAAAAAGACTTTACTACAGGTGGGAAGAAGCAGGCTTCTATGGCTTCTTCTATATTTACTGTGAGAAACAACAGAGTACTTCTGGAAGAAGACAGCATTTAGGATCTCAGTTACTCTTTCATTTGTCAGTTACTATTTCATCTGGCATTGCCTAGTTCACCTTTGTTCCACCACTGAGCCAGTACAATGTAGATAATTCTTGACACTTTTCACATAGCATATTTTCAGGAATCCTACAACAGCCTAGGCAATCTGCACCATTGACTACCTTCACTAAAGATTGTTTGAAAGCATTGTTTACACTTTATATGGCTTTATCCAGCCATGAATTGACAAAAATCCACTTCTAATGTGGTTTCACAAGGTTCTCCCTTCCCACCTTTCAAGAAAAATCCCCATTCAGCTAAGAAGCAGCAGCAATTAGTAATGAACATAAAGAGAAACAGGGATGAGGATTAGCAAAGAGAGAGGAGAAGAGGAGAATTCCCAAATGTTAAGTAGAGACATCTTGGCTTAACTAGGCTGGGGAGCCTGTGAACAGGAACAGCATCTCAGTGTAGTAACAGAAACATGGAGGAGGCCAGACTGAAATAAAGCTGAAGTACAAAGTTATCACGACACAACTCTGAAATCAGGGGGATGAAGGAAACAGAATTACGTGGTTGTGGTGGCAGATGCTCCCCCAGACTTCCCACAGTTTGGCCAGAGAGAAAAAAACTGATTGCGTAATCTATCTGAAACAACATATTTGCATAATTAACCTTATTTTTCCTACAGATTTAATCTCCCACCCATTGTTTGAACTGCCATTCTCAGTTCCACAATGGCTGGGACAACGACTGGTTTTTAGAATTACAGAATCACAGAATGATTTGGGTTGGAAGGGATCTTAAAGCCCATCTCATTCCATCCCCCTGCCATGGGCAGAGACACCTTCCACTATCCCAGGTTGCTCCAAGCCCCACCCAACCTGGCCTTGAACACTTTCAGGGCTGAGGAACCACATCCTCTCTGGGCAACTTGTTCTGAGATTTTTTGCTTTCAAAAGCTCTGATTCCTCCTTTTCTTCTGCCAGTATTTAACAGCTGAATCAGACAATCCCAAAATCCAGGGTCATATTTAACACCGAAGAAGATGTTCAGAAATCTAAGCAGTGCAACAGGGAGAGGCTGATCCAGTTGATAACTCTTCCACCTCTAGGGATTTTTTTTTTGTTAGATTCCACATTTTCCTCATTCTGGCCCACTTACCTTATTGTCTACTTGGTGAGTCACACAAAGGCAGTGGGAATGATAAGCAGAATAAACCAGATGGCTGTAAAACCTGAAAATCAATATGGTTAGCACCTGGAGATATCCTAATTATTACATTTACTCCAGCTGGGGGAAACAGGCAAGATTAGGGACAGGGTCTCATCTTAGCCCTCTGCCCAGAGGCAGGAATTTTTCCATGTTGCTTTTTCCCATGTTCCATTGCTTCCAGGACCCAGCCAGAGGGGACTTGGGCAACCAGAGATTGACCACAGTCAAATAACCAGGGACTACTGATGTTTTAGTCTCTGGAGTAGTTTGCAAAATTCCTCCTTCCCTTCCTTCATCTCATTCCATTATTCCTTCTCATCATATTGTTCACTACAGTTTTCAACAAACTCCAGCTGGAATCAAGAGCCCTTGTGCAAAGTCTTGAGCATATGCACAGTAAGACACAATTTCTATTCCATCAGCTAATGGCTGAGTGGAAGATTGAGAAGGGGGAGAAGAAAATCACTTCAGATTGATCTAAATGCACTGGTTTAGCTGTGAAGAAATGTTCTATTTGCCCATGTTTTTTAATTCATTTGAAAATGTGAGAAAAACCTCAGCATTTAAATATTTGCATTTTTTCTGATTTTTTCCCAGTTTAAGTGATTAGCTGAATTCACAGGAAGTCTCAGAGAAGAATCTGAAAATGTCTCCTTTTCAATCTTTTGGTTGATCTGTTTTCTTTTACATTCCTTACAAATCTTTGAAAACTTCTTTAGAAAAGCTTAAGTGCTTGAACAATCTGTTTATACTGTCTTTACTAACTTCTCACACAAAACATGGATATAGATTTGTCTTGCAGCATACTTAGTAGCTCTTCTAACAGAAATGGATCTCTTTGGAGTAGAATAACAAACTGAAAGACCCGGTGTTCTGGGGGATGGAGTGAAGCCTTTAATAAAATGGCTTACCTGTCACTGGCATTGTCCCTGAAGAGGAAGGGGAAGAGGATAGAAGAGTAAAACCTATGAAGAGAGATAAATTCTTGATTTTTGTATCCAGATGGATGAAGAGCACCAGAGCAGTGATGAGGACAGAGACGGGCAAAGAGCCAGCTCATTCCAGCACCAAAGCAGTGCTAGGGTAGAGTCTGACAGCTCACCCTCTGCACAGAACACTTAAAAATTGCCATGCTTGTTGCTTGGCCATCAATAGATCTTTCCAGCCTGGATACCAACATATCCACTGTTCTGATACCTGTTAATGGTGGGCATGAAGCGAACTGGAATCCATCTAAGATCTTTACTTCATAGGCTGGAAGAATGACTTTCAAGGTGCCAAGCTAGTACTTGGAAATATGGTTTCATGCAGGACCTGGTTTTGCCCAGAAATGTAAGCTAAAACTTCCCTGGTGCAAGGAATTAATTGAATTTCTCTCTTATCCTGAAATGGAAGCTCTGAACTTGCCCCAGTATGAGATATGGACAGATTTTTAACAAGATGTCCTGTAATGCTAGTTTCTTGTTCAATTTCTTTGTGCTGAATGCTGAAGGAGAACTGAGAGAGTTCCAGCCTCATTACAGACATCACATCATAACAAATACAAAGGCAACAGCTCAGAGGAATAAATATTTGGTGCTCGATTTTGCAAGGACTTAACCTTGCTGAGCTTTGAGAGCATTTAGCAGGAAACTGGAATTACTGTTTTGTTGAATTAAGGGCTGAGGGGTCTTCTTTAGTTATCCAGTCCCATGTTTTTGACAATCCCCATTTAAAAATTTTAAAATATTTGTAATTTTTAAATATATCTAATTTCAGTAGGTTGTATTATTTTCTAGGACTTGTTTGTTGATGTGTTATATCCATCACAGCAAGAAGTTCTTTTATCCTGATAGCACCAATTGAAATTTTTAATGGTGTCGTGATGGAAGAGGAAAGACTAGACAGCAAATTGTGACTTCTGTACTGGGAACACTCTAAATCAAGCACCACAGGGAAATCGATCTATGAAATTGGGGAGAAAGTCCTGGGCTGATGCTGAAACAGTGTGTGCAGTGGTCTGGTATGGTCACAAGGGCAGGAATGACAAAATAGGCTGAATTCCTCACTGACAGCCATTCATTTTACAGCTATAAAAGCCACAGAAACTTTCACAAAGCAGAAATCTGTACATTTTCCTGGAAGTATGTGGAGTTTCTCCCATGAGTAGGGACGCCTCTTTCACAGTTACTTCTCAAGGGATTAAGTGAAGGAATGTTTGTGTACATTACCACCTTTTCAGTCGTAAATTACATTTGACTCCTAATCAATACTATTTATTTTGTTTGCTTTAATATATATGTTGATACAGTGCACTGTTTTACGTTATGCTATAATCTGTTAGTAGTTCTTTTAGTTTTATACTGTGTAGCAAGTAATTCTGATTAAGACCTTTTGTCTGTTACCTCCTGTTCATTTGTCTCAACAAACAATTCATTCTTTTATGAATGTATCTGTTTTGCCATCAATAGAGCTTGCAGGACAGAGTGATTCCTTGAATTTAAACTGTTGACAAAACCTGAGGCTAAGGAAGGATTTGCCTTCATTTAAACCCCTTTCTGTGAAGGTATTTAAATACACAAGAGAACTCTTTCCTCCCCTCAGAGGCAGGGCTTCTTTAGTAAACCTTTTTGAAGCTCCCACTCTCCCCATGACAGCTGGGGACTCTGAACCCCACATGAGCAGGTCAAGACATTGCTGTGGTGCAATCACAACCATCTTACCTGGCCCAATGGTCTGTGGTGGCCCCTGGTTGCTGTCATTGGTGCATCTCATATCAAGGGGGGTCCAGAAGATTTTGCCATTCACCTCCTTGCACGTCCTGCTGCCAGAGGTGGGGGCTCTCTTATCGTAACCTGTCTGGCACTTGAAATGTAGGACCTGTCCCACATAATGCTGTTGGGGCAGCCTTATGGAGGCATGTGGAACAGTCTTGGGAGGACCACAGAAATCTGTGGGAGCACAAGACAGCACACAGTTAAAGCAGACAGATTTTGCATACTGCTTCTGTTCTGGAAAATCTTATGTTCTTAGAAAAGATAGACAAGCAGGATATACCAAGCCTTCCTAATTCTTGGTTAGGATATAAAATACTCGTTTGCTTACACCATATCACTTATTCAGCCAAGATATTACAGAAATAGTTTATTTCCCTCTGTCTGCAAAATAATTACTCACCATTTTTACACTATTTCCATGGAAATCAGCAGGAGAAGTGCTAAAGTACTGAATGAGCTCTTATTTACCTTTTTGTTTGGACTCTGAAAGGTCTTCTTGCTTCTGGGGTGCAGGGCTCCTTGGTTCTCTTTCTGGCTGCTGTGTAAGTTCTAACTCCATCATGGGAGTTGTTGACGATGAATTTTTCTTATCTGGAAAGATGAAGAAGTTACATTTGTTGAATTACAGCAGGACAAATATCAGAACAAAGTTCCAGAGCACCCAAGATTTTAGAGGTTGGATAGAACTGTTTCAAGTTCTAACTTGGAAAAATAAGCACAAAAGATCATTTGTTAATGCCCAGATTTTTTTTATACCAAGTAACACATTGGAGAAACACCTCTATGTATAGAAGAAAAAACAACACTCACTCACCAAGGCATTTAAATTCACTGTATTTCCAAACAGCACCCTGCTGCTCAAGCTTACACTGAATTCCTTGGTAAGCACCAGCTTCTCTGTCATAGCCAGAGTCACACTTATAGTACAGTTTGGTCTGTAGTGGATACATTTCAGCAGTAACATCAGCAAATTCAGGCATTGGAAGACCTGGGCATATACCTGCAAATAGAAAGCCTGAGAATCAGGACAGGCTGGCATTTCACTTCATGCATCAAGGACTTCCCCATTCTCAATACCAGACACGTCCAGCAGATGGACGACATGAAACACTATCAACATTTTCTTAATGAAGCTGTACACAATCGTTTGGCAGAGCAGCTCCAAAGGGCACACCAGAGTGTGCAGCCCTCAGTCTATGGAGTGAGGCACAAGAGGCAAAAGTAAGCAATTAAAACTTGCAATCATCTATGAGCAAACATTGGGAATGGGCATAGACCCTCAGTTCTGTCTGAGGACACCAAAGAGCAGTTTACTGTGAAATAAGTTTGCAAACCTAAATATAACTTGTCCCAAAACAAGGATGTGAAGTGTTGTGTCATCAGCAAATCCTATCTAAGTATATGTCTCAATCAGTTGGAATTAATTAAGTTAGATCATTTCAGGGCACTTGAAAAGCCTGCTCAAGCTGAGCTGGGCACCCAGAGGTTGATAAGGGCACTACTTAATGATTATTTAAGGCCTAAAGGCCGAGAAATTACAGGATCAAATAGTCTGTTTGCACCAGGGCTGGCTCTGGATCTTTGGGTGCACGATCCATGGCCCTTTATGCTTATGCTCAACAGTAACAGCTATCAGGAGTGAAATTTCTGAGTCATCATATCCTTGCATTTTCTGCAGCCATAATTAATGCAGCCTTAGCCAGCAGCAGGAATGACTGCGAAAGGCCCTCGAGTCCCTGACAGCTGTTCATCATTTGGCATCTGCCCTTGACTCCCAAAGTGCCTTCTCCTTGAAAAACTAACAGAAACTCAACCTGTGACTCCCAGCCCCAGCCCTGCAATGCCCTTTTCTTTCATTTTCTCATTTCGATATTTTCTGCCCTTTTTACTTTACATTGTCTTGCTGTTTAGTAAAAGTCACAAAGTTCGAAGAAGGCAACATCAAAGAGTGTGTGAGCAGTTTAACAGCTAATCTGCATAAGGGTTGTTTTAATCTCCTTGTACCTTTGTGTTATCAAAGGATTCGCCTTGTAAATTATTTCAGACTGTGGCTTTGAGAGAAGCGACTGCACCCGAAATAGTTAACCACATGGTTTACCACAGACTGTCAGGGTGATTAAAATTAAAGAGTTATCAGATCAGCAGCAAGTTGAGATCATGTACTCTCACTTTCCCTGAAAGCTCAAAGCTTGTTTCCCTCAAGACTTCAAAAGCTCTTCAGATTGCAGATCTGAATCTCAGCACAAGGCACTCAAACCTACAACTCATTAGTCTCTTCTTAAGAAAACCCACAACATTTAACCTACTCATCATAAAGGGCAAACATTCTTTTAATTGATGATCAAATGTTGGGTTCTTCTAAATTTGCACACATCTTACAGGCATTGTGCAGAAATGGTGCACTTGGGAGATTGTGAACATCCTCATTGCAGCTGGATCACACACAACCTTCCTTGGATCCAGCCTTTTAATTTCATCCACATTGCTCAAATTCTTGACTTCTCACATCTAAATAACTGCAGTATCTTCTTTGACCTTTACAATCATATTCCTTTCTCTGATCCAGAAAGAATTTTGGAAGATGAATTTCCCAGGTCTTTTCGTGATCTTGTGCCTGCCTCCCTTTTAACTGCTTCATTGTCACACAAAATACTTTGCTCCCATTTTCAAGAACCTTCTCCTTCACAACCATCATAACCTTTTAAAACACTGGCTTCTCCTCCCATACTAGAACTCTTCACCAATGTGTTTGATACCCAAGTCAGCAGCTTTTGGGTTTATTGTTGTACCAGTCCTCACACTGGGAGGAGCCATGAATGAACATGGATATTGCAAAATATCCTTTGACGTGATTGCTCTTAATTGTCTCAAAATATCTTAAATACCTTCAGAAGTGCTTCTCTATGTGGTTTTTACTCCTCTTTCTAGAAAAAGTAGGCACTCAGCATGTAACCCATGCACCCTCCTGCCAGGCAGTTGTAGGGAGTGAAAAGGTCCTCACTGAGCCTCCTTTTCTCCAGGCTGAGCCCCTCCAGCTCCCTCAGCCTCTCCTCATCAGACCTGTGCTCCAGAGCCTTCCCCAGCTCCACTGCCCTTCTCTGGATGTGTTTCAGCATCTCCATGTCTTTTTTTTGGTTTCATGTTATGGCACCTCCTGGCATAGTCTGGGAAGACTTCAGAGAGGATGCAGCCCTGGGGAGGCCTGGACCATACTGACCCCTGGAGTGGATCGTGCCTAAAACTTCATTCCATCTTTGTGCCCAAGGAATCTGCATGGTTTGCCCCTAAAAAAATCAACATCCTTGATGTGTGAGTGGTAAAACAACCAAGGCATTGGAAGAATCCAGCGAGTAGGGAATATAAGGGTAGATTTTTTTCCTCACTAGATTTCTGACATTTTACATTTTTAGGGACGATTAGCTGTGGTTTTTGGGTTTTTTTGCTGTTTTGAACTTTGTTGGTAATTAGTCAATCAACTTGTTTGAGTTGGCATGATATGAAAATATCAATCTTTTAAAAGGCAGCACACCTGGGCATAACCTGCCTCACAGCCTGTGGTGACCTAGTTTTGCATAGCTCAGCTTTCCCTGGATTCTGCATCCCTCCACAGCTGCTCCAGGGTTGCACTCCTGCTATTACTGGTTTGAAATACTGCCCTCACATTACCTTGAGATGTCTTGATGTTTTGTTTGCCTCCTCATCTTCCCTCTGCGCATATTCCAGTTTTTTGTCTCCATGACAAGGAGTTGTGTGCCACTATTTACTTCTCTTTCTATCCTGATATCCACTGTTCTCTCTTTTCCTTCATTCACAAAATTCATCAGCCCCTACCAACTATTCTCACTTCCCACACCCCAAAAGTCCTGGGACTCCATTTCTCTGTACTTAGAGTTAGTAAATGGGACAAACAGAGAGGCTAGTGTAATTGTGTTCACAGGGATTTAGCCCTTCAGTTGCAGAATTATGAGAACACTTAGCTCTCCTAAGGCAGATGGGAATTTCTGTTTCTCCCCTTATTCATGGATTTTTGTTGCCTACAGCATTTGTGGAAATTCTGGAGGTGGTTTCAATTATTATGATGAAGTGGATGGAGACAAACCCTTGGAATTAGAGGGAGACTTGTGTACTGAGACAATAGACAGCCATGAAAGATAAAAAATTTAAAAGTAATTATTGGTTCTGCTAGAGTGCTCTCTAAATTAAATTTGAAAAGTTTTTTGAGACCTGCAAGCCCCAGAGAGGCGTGAGCTGGGATGTCTGATGCCATTTGAGATATCTCAGGGCATCTGGGATTTCCACATGAGCTGGCAGATATCATACAGGAGATACTGGAGGGAAAGAAACCCAGCACCTAAATCAGCATCAGTTCTTTCAGGTTTCTTCCCTCACGTTTCCCATTCAAATATGTTACCCACCCAACCAATAAGCTGCTCTTGGTGGGTGTGCTGGCAGTACCAGGCTTCATGAAACCCTCCCACCTGTTTCTCTTCCATGTCTGACTTGGCAGAGCAGTGATAGATGAGGCTTTAAAGCAACACCTTTTGTCCACAAGAAGTGAGGGGGGAAAGTTTGTAACAGGTATTTTTAGTGCTAGGTAAAACACAGACAGTGAGTCATGCCACAATAACCTAAACTCAGAACTTCCTTTGTCATGTGGCTGTGTGTCACCGGTGCTGACATTATTCTGACGTCAAGTTAAAGCAGCAAGATGCAAAAATAGGACGATTTTCTCCTTACTACAAAGGCAGTAGGATGAGATTGGTAGGAAACTGGATGTTCTGAAGTTTTGGGCAGAAGCAGTGGAAGAAACCAGGCACTGCACACACCAGTCCAGCTCAGAGATGGAGAGCACCTCTCCCCAGAGACACCAACAGATCAAACCAGGCCAAAATGAAGATACTGCCCCACCTGTGCCTGAAAAGCTAAATCAGCCCTGGGGATTTATATGCTGTGTGAAACTGGCCTCTCTAAATGGTGCAGCCTCATGAAGATGAAAGTGATACAGGCAAAGCGAAGGAATTGATACCCAACAACAGGACTGAAATGGTAATGAACTTTTTCTAACTTCAAAACTTATTCCCAAAGGATCCTTTAACAAGCAAGCCTCAGGTCTGCAGGATTCTTTCCCCCATTAATGTCATTTATTGCTTATGTGAATTTGTAAGTTGGGAATAGGTCACAGATGTGGGGTTGGGGTACAGACCCCAATTTTATTGTAATTTGCCTGTTAGATTATAATTAGCTGTACCTTAGATTATAGAGAGATTATCTTAAAAAATAATTTGAGTAATAGTGAGTCTGCAGGGTAGGTGACAGAAATACAGTGCAGATAAAATGACCAGGCAGAAGTCTGAATACAAACAGCAGTGGAGGAGAGACCAGCCTTAGGGGGATGGAGGTGGGTTTGAATATTCCCAGCAGTGGAAAAGAAGAATGTCCTGTTCCAAGGATCTGGCAGTTAAGTCCCTGCTGAGTTTGCTGTACCAGATGTCTCTGTTCAAAAAACAGTGTAAATAAAATGGAATATGAACTTTCAGGAGCTCTAGGACTACAGAAAACTGGATCTGGGAGAAATGCACTCCTCTTAATCCTGCTGACCAGCTGTCTAGAACTGACCTAGGCAGTGGAATCTAATGCAAAAAAATCCTGTATACAGCAAGGCTAAGCAGGTTGCACAGTGGACTAAGCTTTCTCATGCTAAGCATAATTTAGCCTCAGGAATATGCCTTCTCAGCTCCTTCTGTGAGAAATACAGCTGGGCAAACCTCTCTAGAGCACAGCAGACACCTAATTTTAATTTACCTTCTCCAAAGCAAAGCTTTAAGGTGCTTCTTTCTTTTTATCAGCTGCAGTGGTGGAAGAATGTTCTTAGATGCTCGTTGATAATCAGAGTGCATTGATAGATCTCAGACCTGCCCTAGCAGGGGTCTGGGCTGGAGACTTGAACCCCAAATGTGGAATTGGAAGAGGGAACATTAGCAAAGAGGAAGAGGAAGGTAAACTAGCCTGGGCACAGTGTCTGCATCACTAAGTGAAGAATGGGGAACACTTGTTTTTGTTTCTGGGTATTTAGAACATTCTTGGTTCTGTGGTAAAGGCGAAGAGTTCAGATTCTCTAAACGCAACCATGGCACACAGTTTTGTAGCAGAACACAGAGCCAAGTTTTGAGAATACCATACATGAAAGCCATGTTTTGGTGTGTGACATTTTTGCTTAAATAGACAACCTCAGCAACACACATGTCTTTGATATTTTCATCTAAAAGGAAACAGAAATTGTCTTTTCAAACAGCAGCAGAGATACAGATTCTTTCCTTTGTCTGGAACTTTCTGAGCCTTGCCTTCTGTAGGGCTGAAAAGGCAGTAGAGAATATCCTCTCTGATAATAATTGAAGTCTGACAAATGTGTGTCCCAGTCTTGGGAAAGTGGGGGAAAAAAAAAAGGTCTGGTGGGGAAATTTTGATTTCAAATGTGCCCTAAGGACTCATCTCACCTGACTGAGGGACTTATTATGGTCAAGGAGCTTTGCCCTGGAGATCTAAAGAGTGAGATGGAAATTTTCTGCACCTGGCAATGATTTTTCTAATGTCATGCATGAAGTATTTTTCCACAAAGAGAGGGTTATATATTCTTTATGTGAGGGCTCACACTTTGCAAATCAAGAAAATCGAGAAAAAGCAGCAGATGACAGAGTCCTGCTCCCCTGGAGGTCTGAGGAACAGGGAGTCAAGTGAGGAAAGTCACAGAAGGAGTCTGGAAATGTGGGTTTTGGGGAAGCACTGGAGGAGACGGAGCAAAGACTCAGTGAGCCACGTTGTTCCAAAATTCAGGACCAAGGTCAGGGAATGGAGTCTGCGGGTAGAAAATATCCAGAAGCTGGGCTTTGAAGATAGCATTAATGCAACAGGGAAAACAGGGCTGACAAAGCTGAACATTGAGGAGGTAGGGAGACCAAAATAACAACTCTGAAGGCAGCAGTGAGCAAAGTCAGAAGCAGTGGTTTTCTAGAAGTAAATAAAGAGGGTTTTTTTTCTGCAATAAAAGAAAAAAGGACATAACATCTCACCTCTGATGAGGCAGGTAAACAATTTCTCCAGCTGAAGAAGCAGGATCTTCAGGATCTCTGCCTGTAATATCTGCTTTTCCTCAGTAGGATCACACTTTTTAAGCATTTTTTTAACATTTTTGTTAAAATGTTGCTGTAGTTGAAAGGTTTATAAAGGTATTTGTTCTCTAGTTGACCTTACAAGAATCACTTCTCTGTGTTTGACAATTTTAATGTATTCTGCACTGCATTTCAAATCCATGGGAGACAGCACTAATATGCAATTATAATGGGAAAGAAATTCCTCTCATTTACATGGCTGAGATCTGAGCCTTATCTTGTGTGAATGAAATTCACTTGAATGAATTTCTTTCTTTTGTGAGTTTTAATCCTTTCCAGATTTAAGTTGCAAATCTATTCAGTGTATCCCTGTAGGATGGAAAGGTTGTAGGAGCACAGACCAGCTTTTACCTTGTGTTTGACCCTCACTTCAAGTTTCACCCATGCCTGCAGCTTCTAAGCACTGCTGCTGTGCAGAATAAAGGAGATAAATGTGATGCTCTTCTCAGGAAAACCAGCATTTCTCTTCTTTTTAGCACTAAGGTGTAGTTTAATTTTTACCAAATGAATGATCATCCATGCCTTAACTTCCCCAGTCCCCCAGGACTTTGCCCTCTCAAAACACTTTGAGAACTATCAGTGAAACTGTTCTGTAAAACAAATGCTTTTTATTTCCTTTTCCCTCTAATTATATTTATTCCTGATAGTGCATTTTGACAAACACCATCTAGGGCTGCATCTATTTACAAAACTGATCTTGCAGTGCTGGGACAAGCTGAAAATACTTAGGTAAAATAATAAAAAAATTATTTTATTAAAATAAATAATATAATATTTTATTAAAATACAGTATGTATATGTGCTGAGGTTGATTTTTGACCAGATTGACCCAGCCCCTTTCCCTTTGCTTTGCTTATGTCTATTCCCAGGTCTCCTTGTTGATCCTCCTAAGGAATTAAAACTAACACGTCTTACAGACAAAATGCCTTAAGTGTCTCCATGATTAAAAAAACCCTGAATTGGTAAAAGGTTGTGTTTCTACCTTAACATATTATTTGCAGGGAGAAATTACAAATATATATATAAATATTATGTTTAAACATTGGGAGAGATATTCAGGAAGCTGAGGAAAGAAGAGCTTAGCCAGTGGAGAATGCAATGCTGTGCATTTATTCATTCAGTGGTGAATAAAATTACATCAAATAGCATAAAATGCAACTGCTCTGACACCCCTCGATTTTTTTCCAAAAAAACAGAAAGGTTTCTGATAAACGAGACCTGCCAGCAAGAAATTTCACAACATGTTCCAGGCAGAGTAATACAGAAAGTGTGATTTGGGGAACCTGACTCATCCCAGAACTGATCCCACTGACACATCTCTGGCTGAGCATCTCGTGGTGCTGCTCCTGCACGCAGCACCAAACACTTCCCCTGGGCTCTGGCACCTCCTCTGGCAGTGAAAACACCCCATGAAGGAGAAGGAGCAGCATTTACTGGCAAAATAACGAGAATAAAATCACCTGAGGCTTTGACATTTGTGAAGGTCCTCCCTGCATGAATGAGTTCAGTCATTAGCAACACACCCTTCCCTTGAGATGGCCAGCCCTGAGGAAAATTCCCAGCCCTGCTAAAGATGATCCATCAGCAGTTACAGCACCAGTGTGTCTGAGAGCCTGCCTTAGGCTGGGTCTGTCCATGCCTCTCACCCTGGACATCATCATCAGACACAGAAGGAAATATCACATTTACAGAGCTCTGAGATTACAGAGCTCTGAAGATTTTTTTCCCTTGCCTTTGAAGAAAGCAGTTTAAATTTAAATACACTAATGTATCACCAGACCATTTCTCAATGCACACACTTGTCATGATAAATAAATCTAAAAGTGTCACCATTTATAAATGTGTAAGATTATGTTGAACTGGATTAGCTGTCTCCATTCACAGTTTATAGGCACTGCTGATTGAGAGGCATGGCTGAAAAAATATTTCATATCTATAGTACCCATAGCAAATTTGGATGGTACTCTTTAACTAATAGCATTGCCATCAATTTTACCTACAGAGGTACTGGCATTTCAGTATCTATTTTTGTTTCCTAAAGTTAGAAGCAAAATGGAAAAAGGAAATTCAAAGGGCTGCCTCAGGCTGCTTTGATCTGCCCACTGTTCCAGTGATGGGTTGGAGGATACCTACATTAGTCAGACAAAAAATATCCTCTAAAGCTCCGGATTTTCTGCAGTTGACAGTTTATGGGCACAGAATCCATTTCTCTCATTTCCTTAGAATAATATATTCCTTAAGCTCCTTAACATCTTTCCTTTGCTGAAAGGAATCAGGATGTTATGAACACCCTCTAACAGCCACCAAAAAACCCAAACCATATTTTCCTTCCCCAAAAGGCAAAAAGAGTCTGTTACCTGCCTCCTTCCCCTTGATGAATCCAAACAAGAGCCACATCAAAAGCCACTTGAGCTCCATGGGACTTGTCCACATCTTTTCTCCACACCTCTGGGGACGGTGAAGTTTCTCAGAAGCGATGAGCTGTTGCCAGCCAAGCCAAGGAGCTGATTATTGCCTGATGAGGCTGCCTGGAGCATCACCCACATGTGCAGCGAGGGCTTTGGTCAGCAAATCATCGTTCTGCTGGCTCCACGGGAAAGAACAAAGGCTGCTTTCTGTTCAGGTATTAGTCTGTTATCCAGGAAACCGAGCGCAATGCTCGGCGTGGTGGAGCGTGCCAGCGCGTGTAGGAAGTGGTTTGACACATCACAGCTCCTGGCTCCAGAGCTCTTTCACATTTCACTACAGCTGAGGTCAGTAGAAGCAGGGAGATTTTAATAGGTTTGTTCAGGCACTCAGCCCCAAATCTGTGGCTGGACAGATTAGAGAGGGAACGTGGCTGTGGAATGTCTGGTGTGTGACAATGAATCTCAGGCAATATCTGTGGGCTCTGTCTGCGAAAAAAAAGGTTCCATGGCTTGTCCTTTTGGCTTTTCAGAGGTCTCCTGTTAGTGATGATAAAGCCACACTGCATTTGGTTTTGATGGAAGCATGTGTGCAGTTTCCCTGAATCACAGCTGAGCTCCTGAAGGATGAACAGCTTGATCGAAAAAAAAGAAAACCAAACAAAAAACATGAGGGTGAGCCTGGCAGTTTTGGAGAAGGTTTCCCTTGCTCCTAAATTGTCTGGGTGTGACAAGCTTCAGTGAAATTCTTCCAAATGCCAGTGGAAAACTGGAAATTGCCAAAGGAAGTATTACACTTTATGTGGTTTTTCCTCGGCCATTTCCACAGAAATTATTTCCTGATAGTAACTAGATAATTAATTGGGATAGACTATAGAAAAAAAAAACAAAAAAACAAAAAACAACACATCAGGTTTAAACTATCTGTGGTGTTCTATCATGATTATTACATGCTGGGCATTTATTTCACCTTTATAAATTCTCAGTGAATTAAATCTCCTGAACAGGCAAGCTAAGGAAGAGATGTGATACATTTTTAGCTGCTATGGCTGCATCTATCAGTCTGCCACCTTTCTCCTGATAAAGCCCCTTTTGCTCCTTCCATGACAGATTTTGCGCAGCTTTGTGATGCAGGTGACAAATCCTCCTGCAGGGTTTGCCAGCTGTGAGGCTCTGCCAGGAGATTACTTCTCAAATCCAAGTGCAACAGGGCATGGAGAACAAGTAAGACTTCTGAAGCAACTGCTGTGGGTAAAATGCTCTGCTCACCCCGGGGCTGCCTCACATTCCACAGGTATTTACTGCCCTTGCTTTAGTATCAAATCATCTTCCATATTTAACAATGCAACAGGAAAAGCTCCTGCCAAAGCCCTCAGAAGGACTTAGAGAGTTTCACTTCTGAAAAAATCTGTCTGAAAGTCTTAGACCCCAATCCTTCACCTGTTTCCAAGATGCCTGGAGATATGTAACTGCCTACACCCTGCAGTCTTCTGGGCAGGTAAAATATATTTATTATGTTGCCTGGAAAGAAATCACAAACTTTTTATCCTTTCCCAACTAAATACGGGGTCTGTTCTTTTGAGGTGAAGGGATTTAGCTAACATATGCTTCAATTTCTTCTATTGAATTCCAAAGCTATTTTAATGATGGACACAGAGATGAGGGATGTTTTCTGCAGTCCTCCAGCTCAATCTTTCATGCAGCCATTTGCTTTCAGGTAGTAAACCTCAGCACAGGTGAGTAAAAGCCAGTAAGATTGTTATCAGAAAAGGTGAGTTTTTATCCAGGAATGAATGAAAAGTACAGTCAGTTGTACTGGAAGGAATGGTGACTTCAGGTGGCTCATTGCTACAAACACAGACTGCATGAGAAAGACCTGTAACTCAGAATTTACGCCCCTTAAAGGTCAGAAAAAACGGTTACGGTTTGTGAGAGGAATTAGCCAGATCAGCTTTTGGAAATATGTCAGTTTGTTGAATAATTCTATGAAAAAAACCAGTGCAGGTTCTGCAAGGAACAGACCCAAAGCAGAGTGAGGTGGAGAAGGGGAGAGTGAGAACAGAGAGACCCAGCAAGGGGGAAAGGCACCCAGGCATAGATAAAAACTGGGATTTTTGAGAAAAAACCCCCATAACTAGCATTATCATTTAGATGACTAAAGTGAGATGTTAGCAACAGAATTAGGTGTGGCAATAAAGGAAGTGAGGTGGTGTGAAAACTCAGTGAGTATCTGGGAAGTGGTGGAGGAAAAAAAAATAAAAAAGGCATCTTGAGAATTAAGGAAGATGTAGGAGAAAAAGAAGATACTGGGATAGCTCTTGCTCCTTGACTTTTCTCCATTGATCAGCAGAGTTTTGCTGCTCTCTGTTTCAGCAGAGAGCTGGGAGGAAAAGAGCCTGTCACGTAGCACAGGCCACCACAGACAAGATTATAAAGATTATTTTTATTCAATACCACAAGTACAGAAATGGAGTTGCCAGGGAGTAAACCACAAACACAGCTACAGCCCTCTTAGGTCTAGATTAACCAAGAGCCTTTTGAAACCCTGTAAGGGCTTTTAAAACTCTGCACAAACTCATCTGGTCTGGAGAATTGTCCTTTCCTGACACTGGCCTCTGAGCCAGCTTGAAGAAAGGGCAACACTGGGATCTTATTGCAGCCCTTCCCAGTCCAAAGCAGTTGTAAACATCCATGTAACTCACTGAAATGAGCAAGCTTTGTGTTTTATTCAACTTTTCTGCTATGAATCTCTCTTACACAAGTCCTCTATTCAAGGGAATAACACTTCATGTGGACCTTCCCAGGGAGGGTGTGGAGGTGGCTCTAGCAGCTACCTAAACTCTGTTAATATTGCTGATGCATCCTTAAAATTATGGTAATGGTGGTTGTGAGCTCACATTATGCACCCAAAGGGCCCTTCCCACCTCCACAGCAGCATCCAGCTCTGCTGCAGAACACAGGTTTGGGGAAGCCCAAGTTATACCATGTCCTTGAAATCATCACCAGGAGATTTTCATCCAACCTAATTATCTATAAAGGTCAAACAGATTTTAATCACTTTTTATTTCCCACAAAAGTGAGATGGAGCTGACACGAGGCACACAAATTTCACACCTTAAATAGAGCATCTTTACCATGTCCACAGGGTGCAACTCAAGAGAGAGTTGTATGGTCAGCAGAGTTGTCAGAGTTCCCCCCTGAGTCAGTGGGGAGTCAATAAAGGCATCTAGAGAGTGATTCACCTCCTCTTCTGAACATCTGCATCCACCAGATGAGTCACTCATCTTGTCTCCCTTTCTCCCTCCCATCTGCACACAACTGTTAAACCAACACAACAGGTCTTTCAGGTAGCCCCAGCTGGATGAGACAAATCCATCCAGAAAATCCATACTGAGTCTGAAAACAGAATTTAAATTGATTGTTTAGTGACTGAGAAGAGTCTTTTCTGCCAAACATCTGGATATGGGTCATCATGGCTCATATTAACTCTTCCTTTCTTTGATGCTGAGGTGTGAGATAAATACGTGAGGAACATGAAAAACTCTTGGATATATTTAATTTCCATGTAGTGAGTACTGCCACAATGTTCTTAACACACCAATGCCTAGACTGGGTTCCTTAATACTTCCCCATGCAAATACAGCTGAATAGTACAGATAACTTCCTTCCTATTCTTATTTGCAATCATCATTCCCTTGGCATGAGCAAAAAAAAAAAAAAAAAAAAAAAATTGAGGAACTGGTAAATGAAGAGTATTATTGCATGGTCCTATTTGCTCCTTCTCTTCTTTTTATTACCAGGAAGTTATAGTGAATCAAGTATATTTAATCCTGTAAAGTGCACAAGTTTCAAGACAGCCCCTGCAGTGAGCTCCTTACCCAAGACACCACTTCTTTGCTTGATTTCAGTAACAAATTTTATATTATCTTAATATATATAATATATATATTAATATATATCTTTTTGTATTATCTTAATTATATNATAATACATAATATACATATTAATATATATCTTTTTATATTATCTTAATTATATTATCTATTTTAAATTTTAAAATTTATATTATTAAAGTTATGGAAATATGACCTAGATGAATTATGAGGTGAGTATAAAATTTACTGGAAAATCCCTGAAAAGAAAGTGATCTTAAAATGGTTCAAAACTGTGTGAAATGGAAGAGTTTATTGAGAGGCACTGATTTACTGCCAGAAGGACGCACTGAAAGGTGAGTCTTTGATTATTCAGTATTTCCAGCAGTTCCCTGGGTGATGAAGATCAGCTGGCAATGTCACACTTGAAAAACTTAAACCCGAACTGAACTGTACAGCACAAAGAAATCCCTTGTTTTGTGCTGTGGCAGTGAAGCCATGGACAGGAGGCTGCCCCTGCTTGTGGGCACTGCACGCTGAGAAAAGCAAGGAGCAGCAATGGCAATGAAACAGGGCTCTAGAAAACCTTTTCCACAAGAAAGGATGAAATAACTTGAAGCTGCCTGAGGAATGATGATGGAGAAAGGGACAAGGTAAGAGCCTTAGCAGTGGTAGTGATGGAGCTTGTCTAGGCACGGACTAGATGAGCCCTCACATCTCTTTCCAGCACTGGAGTCTAGGGACTATTTAAATAGGGCACATCATCTTTATTAGAGGCATCTAAAATCAAGAGAGACAAATGTGAGCAAGTTATAATGCTCAGTTTGGTGCATCCCACTATTTTCATCCCACCTTTCGCCCTTAGATTTCCAAGTAGTTGAAGATCACCATTAGAAATCTTTCTGTTGCATGTCAGAAGGCACCTTACTGCATCTTCTTTACCTTCATGGGCTGGGTAGAAGCTTCTGCTTAGCAAGGCAGAGCTCAGTGCCTTCCTTTAGCTCAGTGAAAGCACAGTTAATCTTGTCTTCATGAATTTTGTTGAGTCAGCTCTGAATTTACCACTTCATAGGAAGCTGATGTAGATGTTCCAAGAACTGGGGCTAAATTCTCTGCCACAGAAATTAAAAGCAAACAGTTGCATTTCAAGTCTCAGACCCTAATGTAGTGCCTGACCCTGGGAGTAAAAAAAAAAACCGGATGGATTTTGAGGATTACTCATAGAAATGCAAAAAATTAGAACTTCTAAATGCAAATAGTAGTGGGAACTATTTAGAGAAGTTCTTCAGCTCGAGTAGCTTGGAATATTTCTAGATCTAACCACTAACCAAGAAAAGTTTGTGTTCAAGTCTGAAAATTGGTGTGGTACTCAGGAAACAAGTACAGAGTGATAAAATAAAAAGCTGTGTAGAAAGCTCAGGATGTATTTTGCTTCAGCCAGTCTAAAGAAACAGAAAATAATAGGAGTTCTTCCTTCTTGAGCAGAAATTATTAAAGCTGGCTCTTTTATCCAGTGCAGAATAAGGGTTCATGGCTTGTTTCTTTGCTTCCAATGAGGCTCAGGACTCTGTCCAACATCTTTGCCGTGAATCCCAAAGAGTAAGTCAGGCTGAGATTTGTTACAGAAGTCAGACCTGATGATTTGAGATAGAATTTTGAAACTCTGATTTCCTGTGATGTTTTCCTGTAGGATTTTCTCGGTAGGACATTTTTCTAATGCACATTCTGTGGTTCTCAAATACTGCAGTGACACCAGTATTCAACTGCTTGTAGATGAAGCAAACTAAAATGGGACAATTAAGCATTAATGAGAGAGCACTGATGTTCAGCAGAGCCAGATATTTGAAGACAGGAAATTATGGGTGAGATATCAAATAAATAGCTCACTGGTGGGTACCCTTTCCATTGGGTCAGATTTTCATGGTCTGTTTTGGTGCAGTTAACCTAAAACCATTTTCATTGACTGAGCACTGTTTGTGCAGCGGAGAAGGGTGGGGATGGGATGGGATCTTTGGATTATCAATTCACACAATTATAGAGTCACAAAATGGTTTGGGTTGGAAGGGGCCTTAAAGATCATCCAGTTTCAACCCCCCTGTTGTGGGTAGTGCCACCTTCCACTATCCCAGGTTGCTGCAAGTCTTGTCCAGCCAGGCCTTGAACACTTCCAGGGATGGGGAGTCAACACTCTCTCTGGGAAACCTGTTCCAGTGCCTCACCACCTCCACAGTAAAGAAATTCTTCCTAATATCTAATCCAACTCTACTGGCCTTTGGCTTAAGACCATTTCCCCTTGTCCCATCACTCCATGCCCTTGTGAGAAGAGCCTCTCCAGCCCTCTTGTGAGCCTCCTTTAGATACTGGAATGCTGCTCTAAGGTCTCCCTGACCATGAGATGATGGATGTTTGAGGTGCAAAGCTCTGAGTAATTTGACAGGCCTGTGGAGGATTCCAGGGCACTTTGTATCTTTCTCCTGAGGGAGCTCAGCTGCTGAAACAAGATGAGAAAAGAATTTTGGATGAACTAGGTGGTTTTTGCATTTACTCAGTTAATGAGATGTTGGTTTAGACAGAGACTTTTGAGTTAGTCACCCTGCTGTCTGCTGTCATGGTGAAAGGAGAGGACAAGCAGCACTCAGATGACCTATTTCTGATGTCTGCGTTGGGGTGAGATGAGCTCCACTGTGAAGTGGCTGCTTCTCTGCCCTGGCTATGAACACCTGAGTGCTGCAGAGGTCACATTTGGTTTGAGGATGCTCACCAAACCTCCCACCTGGCATTCAACTGCCACCAACAAACTCTGCCTGCTATAATTAGCACCAAACGCTGCCCTGCATTGCCTTGGTGTCCATAACAGTCCCCCAGTGCTTACAGACCTTGGCAAAAACAACCTCCCTACCACCAGGTTTAATCTTTTCAATCAGAAGAGCTAGAAATTTGTCAGTTGTCCTGGATCCAGACCCTGTCACCAACCCCACCATCTCTCTGACTCTTGTGCACAGGTTAGAAAATGCTGGAGCACAGCAGGTTTGGGGCTGAACTCTGGACAGCTTCACTCTTGAAGGGTAATGCAATTAAAGGTGAAAGCAATGGACTGCAGCTGGAAAATCTGTATTATGGAAAGGTCCAAGATGTCCACACGAGTCCAAACACTTCTTCTGTTCAGGATCTCTGATGGTCAATTACTCTCTGCTGTTGGGAGGAAAAGGAAAGAGGAAAGTGACCTAGACAGGATCGAGCTGACTGTAAAGCATGCTAATGAAATGCAGGAGTTATTTCCATAAAGCAGTTCATATTTCATGCCCTGGAGCTGTTCTTTCAAGAAAACAGCAGCTATTTATCAGGCTGTTCAACAAAAGTACTCTTACCCTGCAGAAGTTCTCCTCTGACCCTAAGGAATTAAACTGTCCACATTTTACAGCCAGATTTTATTTCATCACCTGCATCCATCCAGCTGAGGGAACTGCCTGGTGCTTGGCTTTGGAGGTTGCAGAGGAATCATTCATGTGGGGCAAAAGGCCTCACACTTTCTCCCAGAGATCAGGACAAAGCTCATTGTAACTTAAGGACATTCAGTGCTGAAAAGGAATCCTCACCCCAAAATGCTGAGCTCAGACAGTGAGTGCAGTTGGCTTTGAACCTGATTGTATTTACCAACTGCACAAAATGTGCAAATATTGCTGGAGGTCACCTTCATCCAGCAGAATTCCATCATGTGTGGGATGGTCTTCTGCTTTGAAAGGGTACAGTGACACTGTAGGCAGGAAATCAGATTAAAAAACCACATGTGGTATCTTTTATACCTCTTCTGGATGTACACTCACCCTCTTCTCTATTGATGCCTCTGACTATCACAGTTCAGCCCTTCTGAAGTCCTGTCTATTTTGATCACTGCATGCTGATAACCAAGGACAACCCCATACAGTCCTCTGAAGAAAACATTAAACAACTTTATAGTTTTAGGCTCTGTCCTAAGGGGGATGGTTCCAACTCCTAAATGTCTTTATTTCTAGTTCCCAGAGATGAACATTCCCTCATCTCGAGAGTTTGACTTGCAACTTACTTTTAATACAGGGAATTATTAAGTAAGTCTCTGAAAGTGAGAATATTTTGGGTAAAGAGCTTCGCATGTCCTCATGTCACACAGAGACTGATGTCACTTGTGTGGAAGGAACAAAGAGAGGACAATTTCCAGGGCTGATTTACTTCCTATCAGCCAGACTGCCCCTAGCTCAGACCCTCATGACCCTCTTCACTATATCTGTCACTTGCATGATACAAAGAGTAGCACTCAAAAAATATCTCATTAGCCATCTTCATGGTGAGCAAGTGGAAAACCTGAAATATGTGATGTGACTAATAAAAGCCAGACACTGAGCCTCCTCAATTTGGAGTGTTTTTGTCAGGTCATTTAAAGTTAGAAGTGGAAAGTGCTCCAGATACTCTGCCAGATATGTGCAGCTTAGACTATAAAAGAATAGATAAAAGATAATATGAAAAAATAAATCATTATAGAATTATAGTATCTACCTGCTTGGCTGTTCAGTATTCACCAAGATGAGTACATCTGTATCATCTCTCTTTATTGGGATCAAGAAAATTCAAAAATTAAATATTTCCACAAAGACAGTTACTGCACCCATTGAAATGCAACTGGCTTTGCCATCCTGGTTGCTGTGGCATCTCAAACACCCATGCACAGCCACACCTCAGCTTCTCACACTCCCCAAGAAGTGACATTGTCTGAGCAGAGCTGCTGGCACTCATTGATTGTCAGTGGCATTGCTGTGAGCTCCCCGTGGTGGCACAGCCTGGCTCTGCCCTCGGAATGCTCCATTCTGGCAACATCCAGCTCCAGTGTGGGGCTTTGAAATGAGAAATCATAACCAGCACATGGGAATTTCTGATACATGGGAAACCAGAGGAGCTAAGGGAGGGAGAGCTTCACGAGAAAGACCTGCTACCAAAGGCAACAAGCCTCAGAAGGAGCCCAGAGGAGACAGCTAAGGGCACCTCATCCTAATTTTGGCTCCTCCACTAACTCCAGATGTGGACTGGGGAAGGCTTCCTTGACTTTCCCCTTGCCCAACATCTGTAAACTCTTGATTACAATAAATTCTTGATAAAACCTTTCATGTTAACTGCAGAAATATCTCTGTGTTCTCCTGCTCGATGCCATGTGCAATCTTTGAGCTAAGACAGGACTTTGTCTTAGAATCACAGAATCATTTGGGTTGGAAGAGATCTTGAAGATCACCTTGTTCTACCCCCCTGCCATGAGCAGGGACATCTTCCACTATCCCAGGTTGCTCCAAGCCCTGTCCA
Source organism: Phainopepla nitens (assembly GCA_013400175.1). NCBI lineage: Eukaryota > Metazoa > Chordata > Aves > Passeriformes > Bombycillidae > Phainopepla > Phainopepla nitens. The sequence goes on from VXBQ01003595.1 coordinate 32,197, forward strand.
GCCTGGCCTTGAACACTTCCAGGGATGGAGCAGCCACAGCTTCTCTGTGCCAGAGCTCACTACAAACAGAGTAAAGAATTTCTTCCTGATACCCAATCTAACGCTGTCCTCTGTCAGTTTAAGGCCATCCCCCCTTTTCCTGTCACTCCATGCCCTCATACAAAGCCCCTTTCCAGCTCTCTTGGAGACTGCTTAGCTACTGGAAGGTGTCTGAAGTTCTCCCCAGACCCTTCTCTTCTCTGGCCTGAAGGATCATTGAGAACATCTCCTCCTAATTCTGAACAACTTAAAAACAACAGAGCAGAAGTTTAGTCAAAATGTTTCTACCTTACATTTAAAAAGAAAGAGAGAAAAGCTTCATTTGTTTTTGCTTCAGGAAGCTCTCTGCGCCAACGGAGAAGAAAGTCCCTTTCTAAAATAACAAGAAATTCATTAGCACTGCTTGTACTTTTTTAAGGTCACCATTACAGATATTTTTGATAACACATCCTTTTACGCACATGTGGTCTGGTCTGATGGTGGAGATAATGCTGTTTACCTGAAGAGTAGGTTTGAGATGAGGTTTTTTTTATGTCTTCCTTGTTTTTCAGGAACAGAAGCATGGACAATGCTCACACCTGGCTGCTTCTCGTTTACGGTGAAGGCATTGGAAGGAGAGTGGAAGGAAAAACGAGGCACATGGTGGACATTGTCAGGTTGAAAAAGATGAAAGCTCCGTGTTCCCTTTCCATCATTTCCATCCACGATACAATTATCTGATCCATGGTGGGATCAGATCATCAGGGGCTTTAGAGGACTTTATCTCTGGCTACAGTGCTTTTGTTTTTTTATGAAATATAAGAGTTGACAGGCTGGGGTACCCATCAGGGTAGCTCAGTATCAGACCCTTTTCAATAATGAAGATAGTATTTCTGAAGGAAGAAGCAAGAAATCCTGCCCAGAGAAATGCAGAATAATCAGTCTTTGTTCCTAATCTTGTTTTAACTTCCAGTCATTAGGTTGTTTTATAACATATAAGACAGAAGTTTTTCTGTCTTGAATGAGATAGACACTCAGAAAAAACACACAGCTCTTTGTTTCTTACTCGAGCAGCATCTTGTGAATTGTAGAGTTATCAAAAACTGCACGGCAAACAATTACGTATTTTCATAAAATTAAAACTATGACCGAAAATAAGTCCTAGGATATAAAGAGGAATATGGAAAGTGTCCCAGCAAATTAGGAAAGTGCTGTTCTGAGGATTGTGTTCTTGAGATGACTGACCACCTGGCCACAGCCCGTGCTTCAAAATATACTGGGCATCTCAGTTTTAGAAAGCTAAAACTGGATGAGATTAATTATATTATAATTGTATAAGACAACACCCCTGAGTCCATATATCCATATACGTGGTTCTTTTGTGAGAAGGAAAGTGTAACTTCTAAACACCTGGAAAATGCTGCTTGGGGCTTGAGGAAGTTCCAAATCCTAAACCAGAGTCATCCCTTAGACCAGAGTTGTCAGGGATGAGGATGTTCCAGTGCTCCTGTCTCTGTTGGTATCACTCACCTCTGTGGCAGAAACAATCTGGAAGGGTTGGCATGTAAGTCCTCTATGATTACCCTAAAACAGCAACATTCAACAGGTTCATTCTTCATTCAACAGGTTCTGAACATCTTTATTTTGCTTCAGAAATTCACCTGGGATATCAATGCCACTGGACACACTTCAGGGCCCAGGATGATCCACGTGGGAAGAAATCCACACAAAAAGACAGTCCAGACCATGTCCCAGCACAACATTCTGCATGGAAAATAAGTTGAATTTTTATTTAAAAGCTGGGGATCCCTAATGGAGGAGGAGAACTCCTTATGACATTTTCCCAGTGTTCAGAGCACTTGGAGAGTAAATCCAGAGCAAATCTGGATGCTAAATCTCCTTCATCTCTCTGGGGAAGTACAGCAAGTAACAAAGCCATAGAAATAATCACAGACTCATCAAACAGCTCAGACTGGAAACAAGGCTGGTAATGAGATCCCACCTGGATTTATTCACCTGGGGCTTGCAAACCTCCAAGGATGGAGACTGCACAACCTCTCTGGGCAACCTGTAAGTACCCACGAGCATCTCAGTGCCCACCAATGTGATTTAACACCAAATAATTCTGTTCATGCTAAGAATGTCACAACAGCCACCACGACAGGACGTCAGAGAATCGTCTCTTTGAACTTCAAGTTCTTGGACTCAGCTGTTTTGGGCTGAAAACAGTGGTTCATGAGAACCTGACATAAATCTTGAGCAAGCGGAAGGGTAACCTCACCTATCTGTGAATCTTCAGAGCAGAGGCATTTCCAGAGCGACGTCGCTCGGCTCGATAACAACCCACAGTTCTTAGAATTTCATCTCATATCCAGAATTTTATTTCAGTCCAAAAAGACTAACTGTAAATATGGACAGAGCTTCCATTCAGATGTTTGTAAAGCTGATTTTCTCCTCCACTTCCAAACCCTCCCTCACTGTTTGCTCTGGCTTCCAGTATCTTTCTTCAGTAATTAGTTTTAAAACTGGTGACAAATTCAACAGAGGTTTAACTCCCCCCATCCCCCTCATTTTCATAAAATCACAGAATCATTGAACATTTTAAGCTGGAAGTGACACACAGAGATGACAGAGTCCAACTCGCAGCAAAAGTTCTTAATCCAGATCTTTGTAGGTCCCTTTCAACTCAGGATCCTCTAGAATTCCAAAAAGACAAACCTCCTGAAATCCTTCCAGTTTCTCAGGCAGTGGGATTCTCAGCATGTAAGAAATCTGCATTTTTGGCACAGTGTGGATAACACAGGGGAGTTCTGAACAATTTCTTATCCAAATCCTTCCTCTAGCAGAGCAGCACAACTCTTTTTTTTCTTCAGTGATGGCAGATATCCCACCTGTACTGAGTCTGGTCATGTGTAATATTTTCACTGCTCTGTTTTTGACATTTTCTTGCTTCTTCAAACAAGCTTGAGACAGGGGCAGTAGGATAAAATGGTCATTTCCTCATTTAATGCATGGTTTTTTTCCCATGGCTGGCCAAACAAAAACACTCCCTGTGCAGTGTCAAAAGCAATGGAGTTTTCTTTAGTTGTCATCAAAATTATTGATGTATGTGTGTTGGAAACTTCATCTGTGATGAGTTGTTTCTGTATTGAGACATTTCTTACTCATTTTAGTTATGGAACTCAGCCACAGTATGAAACTAGGTGAAAATGTAAAGCAAGTAAAAAATAAGGGAAAAACCCCCACAATTTTCTGGGGGTTTGGGTTATTCTGTATATGGTAAAAGGCACTGTTTCCTTCACTGCTTTCACAGTCACATTTTTCAGCTCTTCCCTTAGCAGAAGAAGGAATATTTCAAATGCCTTTCTAATCATTTTCAATTCCTTCAGGTTGCTAGTCCTCGAAGTTTGTGTGTGTTTGTTTTTTTGTTTGCTTTTTAAGGCAGCAAACCTAAGCTGATCTTCCTGAGCCAGGACAAGTTTTCCACTGAGACTTTCCTCTTCATATTTCATTTTGCCCTGTGAGCAAAGCTGAATATCATTGGGAGGACAACAGCAAGCATTGTCTGGGGGGGAAAAAAAAAAAAATCAAATCCAGAAAGGTTTGGACGTTCTGCCAGGGTCATCACAAAAAGTGTGGTGTGTAGCAGAGTTGGTTCTCTGCTTAGGATCACGACCATTGGCTGGAAACCACCATTTAATGGGATTTAACTACTTTGTGAGGAGGTTGACACTGCTCTGATCAGCCCTCATGTTTTACTTTAGTGCCACATGCTGGTCCCCACCGTTTCCCACCTGTGTGAGTGGGAGCTGCTCTGTTGTCCTGATCCTCAGAGGTTCTGAAGGGTGGTTTCTCACAGCCACCCCAAAAAACTCCAGTTAGGTTGCCATGCACTGCCCTCTAACGCCATTTGGGCATATTGGCAGCCCTCACCCTGCTCAGAGGAGATCTGTAACATAAAACAAATCACCCACATCCACCAAAAACTGCTATCAATACTTTAGGGAAATGAGACATAAATGAGACATTCATAGGCTGCTTTTTCCCCCCCAGCACTGCTTTATTTTACACAATCTCAGAGATCAGGGAGAAAAATGAGAACTCCCTGTTTACCTTTTCTGGACCATTTTGGATGCTTGATGCTTCCAGGGTCCGCTTCAGCTGCCTCTTTTCACCCAACACATCTGATTTCTTTAGGCTTTTTATTGCACTGCTGCTTCTTGGAGAGGATGAGATACCCAGGAGTGCAGGTGGCCACTCAAACGTGCATGTGCAAGTTGGATTTATGAGGATACTTTCTCCTTTTTTAAAGATTTTAATGCTTCCCAGCAGCCTGTTTGCTTTCCTGCTTCCTTCCTTCACTAAGTAGGCATTTCTGGGAAATTATCCACAATGAATGCAGCATCTCTTTCCTTAATGGAAGCAGCTGATTTGGAGCTGCTGCTGTGTGTGTTTTGTCAGTGCTATTTTCTCTTGTGTGCATTGCTTTGCATTCATTACCACTGGGTCCCATCTGCCATCTCATCACCCAGCCAGTGCCATGCCATTCTTCTGCAACTTCTTGCTTCCAGCTTTTGGCTGATTACTCTGAAAAAATTGGGATTTGCAGCAGATTTCACCACCTTGGCTGTTCACCTTTTCCAGGTGGCCTGTTGGCCACAATGAGGGATTCCAGTCAAGGCTGGTGGCTCTTCTCACAGTAGGAAAATCAGTTTATATACAGCTTTTTGGACCTCCCTGTAATTAATCCCATCTCTCCCTCCTCTCTCCTCTCTCCTCTCCTCCGAGTTCAGGAGACCCAGCTTGCATCCAACTCATCTCAAAATGATGAGAAAATTGTGAAGCTGGGAGAAAAGAGCTGCAAGAAAATGTAAAGACAGAGCCACATGAGATTACAAAGGCAGGTACAACTGGTGACACAGCAATCATGAGTGGGATTCAAGAGGAAAAGCACCAACATGGAAAGGTTTGAAATACAAATGGAAAAAAAAATAAAAATAGCTGGAAGATCAGACTTCAACATCTGTGAGGGTCTGTAGGAGGCATGGAGCTGACCAGAGCTCGCCCACCTTTGCAGATGTAAAAGATGTAAAATCTCTTGAAAAGGAGATTTCAGCCACAATTAACCCACCTTCAAGATGTGTAGTGCTGGGGATGACCTCACGTGTTCCTCCTCCATTTCCAGTCTGTCTGGGACCTTGGCAGCAGGGTGAGGTTTCTCCACCTGCCTGCAGCCCCCCTGAATTTAATGAGAAGGATTTTCTTGGCTCCTTCACTCCTAAATGGGTGTGTACAAATACACTGTGGCTATTATTACAAGCAGTGATGGATCAGATTTGATCCATCGAATGCACTTTCCAGACTTAACCAAGAGCTGCTTCTCTCCTTGTGAGTTACCTGATTCATGGCTTTAACAGGCAGTTATTTACAGGTCTGATAATTCAACCTTCACCCTCTCTGTTATGACTTGTTCTGAGGAGGAACTGAAATCTCCCGTTGCTCTCGTGTTTTCCACCTTTGCAGACTCTAATTGCCCTTGAGTTTCTCCCGGTGGCTGTCCTGCTGTGACGTTGCTCTGTGACATTTTAATCCACAGGGATTTCTCTCAGTACCTTTTGATGCAATTAATTATTTGATTCATTCCTTTAACATAGGATACATAGTTCTTTTCTCAGGAGGATCCTTCTGCTGTAAAAGTAGTGCCTTGCTGATTTTTTTTTTCTTCCACAAAGTTACAGACGTGTGAATTATATCAATCCTTCTTTTAAAAAAATGCGGGCATTGCTAAAGCAAGAAACCACAAGAAGATCCTTGGGAGATCCTCTGTAAATCAAGTGAAGATCATTTCTTCTTATACTTAAGAAGCTTTCACTGTCATTATGAAAATAGACATATCTGTAAATGTGCTTCGAAACACTGGGTTAATAGAAAGCAGCACAAGTAGGAGGGGAAGTAGTAGCTTTATTTTATTTATTTTTTTCAGCTAACCACGGGGAAATAAACTGCACAGTAGCACACTCAAAAGCAATGCTGGAGATAAAGATTTTCTGATTAATACAGAAATAGTGCTTGTAATATTTTGAAGCCGAGGTGCCAGAACTATCTGCTTCAAGGCTGGAGGTTGTGTTAGGCTTTGCAGACAGTCTTGCATGTTCATTTGCATCATCAAACAGCGATGGGCACAAATACCGCCCTGACTGTCACCACAGAGACCAGCGCCTGTCCCCCTGCTCTCGGCAGGATGCTGAAGGCAGCAGCGCGGTCCTCCCTCAGCCTCCTCTTCTCCCGCAGAACAGCCCAAGTGCCCTCAGCGCTTCCCTTCCCCATCCCCGTGGTTCAGGGATTCTGTGATTAAATAAAAGCTCCGAGCGCAGACTGCACTCGTCGTGCGCTACGAGAACCCGACGGAACCTGGGCTTCTCATTCCTCGGGCGGGCAGCTGAGGAAGCAGCGTTCCAAACGCCCCTGCACTCCGTCCCGCCTCTCCCGGACCCCGGGAGCTGCCGTGCCTCCCTCC
>VXBQ01003595.1:39393-68694 GCA_013400175.1 Phainopepla nitens
GGTCAGGGCGTGTGTGGAAGGTGGGGGGGGGCGTCAGGGCCTGCTTCGCCCCGTCTGCTCCCCGAGCGGCGGAGGGGAGATCGCAGCGCGCCGCTCTTCGATCGTGGGGCGGCCCCTGCGCCGAGCTCCCCTGTCCCTTCCCCGCGGTGACAGCGCGCCCCTGCATCCACCCGTCCTTCCGTACGCTGTCCAGGGAGGGACAGCGGAGCCGGGGAAAGGTCTGCAGCACAAGTGTGAGGAGGAGCGGCTGGGCGGGCTCACCTGGAGAAAAGCGGGCTCTGGGGGGATGTCGTGGTTCTCCCTGGCCGGAGGGCGCAGCCGGCGGGGATCGGGCTCTGCTCGCAGGGAGCAAGCGGCAGGACGATAGGAAATGGCACCAAGCTGTGCCGGGGGAGGTTCAGGCTGGACATTCCGAGAGTTTCTTGTCAGGAAGGGTGGGTAAGTGTTGGAGCAGACTGCGCAGGGAGGTGGTGAAGTCCTCGTCTCTGGAGGTGTCCGAGGAGAGACTGGACGTGGCACCCAGTGCTCTGGTCTGGTGACAGGGTGGTTTTCAGTGCCGGGTTGGACTCGGTGATCTCAGAGGTGTTTCCCAAGCTGGCTGGTTCTGTCATTCCCCAGTGCATCCTGTCTGCCCCTGGACAGCATCGCTCCTGCTGCCAAAATCCCACTGCTCTGTGGCAGGTGGGAATTCCTGCAACACCCTGTCCTCATCCTGTGCATCTCTTCCAACCCCTGCTGTGTTTCATCCCGAGGCCAGATGTTTAATAATCTTCAAAACCTCCTTTTTTTTTCTCCTTTTTTTTTCCTCCTTTTTTTTTCTCCTTTCTTTTTCCTCCTTTTTTTTCCTCCTTTTTTTTTTCCTCCTTTTTTTTTCTCTCCTTTTTTTTCCCTTTTTTTTCCCAGTAAACTTCTTGCTATTGAGTCCTAATGGTTCATATTCCACTGCAGGACTAAATTAATTCTTGAACAGTTTTCATTACTACTCAAGCTGTTACTTTTATCCAGCTTTGCTCTAGTTATGTGTATTTACCACTAGCCTAACTAGAAAAAGCTAATTTTCTCTGGCTTTAGGAAAAGTGAAATAAAAGGTGGTGTACCCATATATGCAGACTTGTAGCAAATAACCTGGAAATAGGTTTGTGGTGTCATCTGGAGGTTTTTTTTTTCCTTTTGTCTTTCAGTTTTAAATTGAAGAGAAGATGTCACTTTACGATGACTTGGGGGTTGAGACCAGCGATTCCAAAACAGAAGGCTGGTCCAAGAATTTCAAACTGCTGCAGTCTCAGCTGCAGGTGAAGAAGGCAGCTCTCACACAAGCAAAGGTACAGCCCCTTTGTGGTTTTGCTTTCTGTTTTTCAGACGTCTTTCATGTTCAGTGCATTGTGTTTGTGACCTCAGAGTGCTGGTTTGGGCTGATTTTGCTGGCGTGTTTAAATTTTTAGCAAAGAGCCTGGCAAAGCTGAAGGGGAAAAAGGGAAAATGCATTTTTCTTGATGTCTCTTAGAGGGAGTGTTGTGAAATTAAAACTGAAGGAAGCACTGATGTACGTGCTGCAAACCTCTGAGCTTTTAACCAGCAGAGCCAGAAGCTGATCTTCAACTTTAGCTTTAAATATAATGAGGTTCAGCTTTTTAATTTTTTTTTTAATGTAAGTAGTGGTCACACTGTGATTGATTATTTACATGTTTACATCATTTTATGGTTGTTATTTAAAGGGCTCTTGGTGCTAACCTGCAAATTATTATGTACTAGAAATTTTTACAGCAAGTGTTTCCAGAGTAGATGAAAGGGAGGAGTGCAGGCTATTCTTACTGGACTGTGGCAGAGCCATTTTCTCTTTTTATTGCTTTTTTTTTATTATTGTTTCTTTTTATTTCACCCTTTTTCTTTGAGCAGTGTTGATGTTTTGGTTCAGGCAGGACACAGGTGCTCTTTGGGGTCTGGAGGTTCTGTAATGAGACTGCTTAATTAAAAGAAGAAGCAGTGGCACTGATGCCAGATACTGAAGTAGCCACAGGATTTTTTCAGTGGAATTACTCCTGATTTGTGCTGCTGCAATTAGGGGCAGGATTTAGTTGATAATTGGAACAAACTGCATGGATGAAATTTACTGACTGCTGTATTAGTTATATTTTTTGTCCACGTAACTGATGTGCAGTGTACCCATAGCCTAACAGAAGAATGGGATAGAAAACTCAAGAGTTCAGAAGAGGTTAAATTATTTTATCTGATGATAAATGGGAAGAACAGTAGATCTTTGGAATAAATCTGAGTTTTTTAGAAACTAACTCAGTTCAAACTCACCTGAAGTGATTGGATGAATTTTGAATGTGTATTTCTGGTCCCAGTCGAAACCTAGGACCGTTCACCTACCACTGCAAAGTGTATCAAGTAAGCTGATTTTTAGAAAACTGCTTCCTCTTTTTTAGACATTGTGTGTTTTGGTGATTTTTTGCAGAGCCAGAGAACAAAACAAACCACAGTCCTTGCTCCAGTGATTGACCTGAAACGAGGCAGCTCCTCTGATGAGAGACAGATCGTGGACACACCCCCTCATGTAGCAGCTGGGCTAAAGGTATGACCAGGGCTTTAAAAGTGCAGCTGTTAACAAATGGTTTTGGAAATTGAATGTTTCCTAGTGGTCAAAAAAGTGATGATTTTTCTGAGAATGTCCTCCTCTGCTGAGAGTTCTTTAATTAACATTTCGACTTTATTCAGCCTTCTGTGAGGTACAGCATGGAATTACCACAGTTAATGTGCAGTTACAAAACAGTGTTCTTGAAATCCTGGACAGCTTCAAATTACTTGGCAGGACAGCAATTTGGGCAGCTGAGTAATGACTATAATTGTGATTGCACCAGTGTTGGAGCTGGCCCTGTATAACAATCAACTGAAAAAGAAAAGAAAAGCCACCTAACCTTTTAAATGGATTTCTCATGGTAAGGAATCAGGAGAAACTCTCTCCCTGCAGCTTTTTCAAAGAAAAAGTTCTGAAATGGTTCTTTCAGATTAGAGAGCAGTCTGTGTGCCTCTGTTGGGATTATATCGATAGCAGCTGATAAAAAGCCTGATGAGATTGTGTGGGAGGACCCTGGCAGATGGTTGCAGCAGCAAGATGCCATAAAGCTTCTAATAATGCATTAATGGGGTTTGAAAAACTCCTGTCCCTGCTGATTTGCTGCTGCTTTGCATTTTGCAAGGGGAAGGGATGGTTCTTTCTTCATGGGAAAAAATTTGATGTAATGAGAGACTGGATGAAATGTTACTTTTAAATAAAGCCAAGATTTCTTCTAGCACCAGTGGGATTAGGAAATTACCTGGCACTACAGAAGTCACGAATCGGAAGGGTTAAATTTTTGCTTTCCAGCTGGGTGTTGTTTTCAGATCTCAGCTAAAAAAGATTGTTTTGGTTTGTTTGTTTGTTTTTCAGGATCCTGTCCCCAGTGGTTTTTCTGCAGGAGATGTGTTGATTCCCCTGGCAGATGAGTATGACCCCATGTTCCCAAATGACTACGAGAAAGTGGTGAAACGTCAGAGAGAGGAACGGCAGCGGCAGCGGGAGCTGGAGAGGCAGAAGGAGATTGAAGAGAGAGAAAAGTAAGGCTTTTGTTTAAACATAAACATTTGCTTGACATGGTGACTCTTACCTAAAGAATAGACATGTCAGTTGGTTTAATTTTATCTCTCTATTTCCGTGGAAGTTCTTAGAGGTTTCGTGAGTACTGCGTGCTTGTAGAAGCAAGTGCAGTGTTTTAATTAATGTGTTTTAATGCTCTTGGTAAAAATCACCTAAAAGTGCAAAAACAATAAGGATTGCAGCTGAAAGACCCTTGTCAAAATTATTCTAAATTTACTTTGTTTCAATAATAGCAGCAATATTTGGGTACTTCATTCATCACTATCAGACTTCGACCTTGCAGGTTTTTAGGGTATTTGATGTCAGTGTCAAAACTTTTTCCACACTCAGTGATGAACCATCCTTTCTGCTTCTAAAAACTACAAACTCATCCATGGATGCATTCAGTTTTAAATGTAGCTAGCCTTTGAGAGGCATAGTTGCATTTCCTTTTTTAATACTGTGCAGTTAGTAATTTAATTATTAAGTAAGTTGATGATGTGTTTATTAATCTTTTGTCTCAGGACAAAAGAAAATACTGCTTTATTTTTAATGCCCTTTCCCTGAAATAAGAAATCTCCGTAATCATGTTAAGGAAGTTGAATGCAGATTCATTATCTGATTGTTATAAGTGGTAAAATGTCTGCCAGCCAGGCAGAAGATCACATTTGCTCATTTCAAGTGAAGTGCATCAACCATCTTCATCACAGTATGAATCATCTGAAGTCTGGAATTACAGTTCTGCTGCCCTGTTTAGATTGTGGAAATTAATATTTCTAGTCATTGGGTGTTCTCTGTCTTCTCTTGGTTATATCTTTGTTGTTGTGATGGAGAAGGAATGCCTGAGGCTCTGCCCTGCTGGCATGCAGGACCTCAGGAATCTGGAATCTCATTGCCACAGCTTCAGCACTGGCTGCTCTTTGGTTGCATTTGTACTTGTGTGTGGGCCAAGAGTCTTTATACATACAAACATTAGAGAAAAGAGGTTAAAAATCTATAATAAATTCTGATTTCAAACTGGTGAGACAATCTCAGCCAAACCTGCATCAGATGTGTGCTTTGGGAGTACAGGCTGTACATTTGTTTTGATTTCATAGTGTAGAGATTCAGAAAGTCTGTGTGGTTCCACAGTAGGGCTGTTTTTATCATCCTTTAGCTAGGAATGAGATCTGATTTGTGCACCAGGTGGTGCTCTTCAGTTTTGAGGAAAAGTGCTTTTCCTTTTTGTTGTATTAAAATGAATAATTTCCTGATCACATCAGGTAACAGCTGAAGTGCAAACAAATCTTGAAGCATTCCTTACTTCACAATAGAAGTTATTCCTGAATCTATTTTAATTGCCAGGCAAGCTTCTCAACAGTCTGATGTTTAAGCATGAGTATATTTTTTATTGAGTAAATGATACTACTCTGTACAGCCTGTGATGGGAAATGTGGAAGGGATTCTGTGCAGAGCAGGGTGATTGATTAATTAATGTTTGTTACCCTTGCTCTCTGTTCCATCCTCTTCCACTGCAGTTGTTCAGTCACTCTGGTCTGTTTGGACAGGGTTTATTCAGGTGCTTCCTCCTTTCATGCATTCTTCTTGGCTGACTTGCAAGAAGAAAATGATCTTGGTTTAGATCCATCTTCTGTTTTACCAGAAATGCCCCAGAGGATAAAAACAAAGAAACAAATGGTGAAGGTGTTAACTTGGCACTTTTGTGGGAAACATGTCAAATGCCAGTTGGATGGAGCAGAATAATTCACCCTGCAGAGGTGGGATCACAAATGAAAACAGAGTTTGCTTCCATGGCTTCTCATCTAACTTGCTGTGTCTCCTAGAAGGCGTAAAGACAGACATGAGGCCAGCGGGTTCTCGAGGCGACCAGATCCAGATTCTGATGAAGATGAAGATTATGAGAGGGAGAGACGGAAAAGAAGTAAGAGAGCTGCTTGTGGTTTTGGTGTGGAAAGAGGAGGAAGAGAGGGAGGGGGATTCACAGTCCTGTTTCATGAATTCTGTATTTCACAGTCCTGTTTGATGAATTCTGTATTTCTCTGTCCTCACATGAGTACACTGTTAATTCTGAGCCTTTAGAATGAATCTGGCATTTTATTACAGCATAATATAATGCAGAAGACTGGTATTTTTCCATGGAGGCAGATGGCAGCCAGATTATTTGTGGAAATGCCTCTGTTTAACCTTAATTTGTGTTGTAAGTTCCTGCATGGTCTAAGTTCCAGGGAAGGAGTGAGGCCTGACATAAAATCAGACTGTGAGCATAACTGAGTTTTCACTATTGCAGCTTATGATTCCTGCTTTTCTTACAGCAGTGCCCTTAGAGCTTGCCAGGTGATGTGCATCAGAAATACATCTTTGCATAAGCAAAATTAGTCTTTACTGTTTTTCAGCTGCAAAGTTACAGTAAATAAATCAGATCTGTTGTGATATCCTCTAAATGTGTTGTGTTCCATTTTGCTCCTAGGTATGGGAGGAGCCGCCATTGCACCACCCACTTCCCTTGTGGAGAAGGACAAAGAACGTGAGTACTCCAAAATCCCCTTCTCTAAACCCAGCAGTGTTGATTTCTCACTCTACTTTCTATTTAGCTAAATCCTCCTGCTTTTCCCACTGGATTCTCTGTAGCAGCAGGACATGAACAAGTTCTTTGTTCATGGGGGGGAGGCTGTGGGGGGCCTGTGATGCTGCCCTGCTTGACATCTCTGTTCTGAATAAATCCTTCTGTATTGCTGGACAAGTGCCTTGGCAAACTGGGCTCTTACAGCCGTGTGCAGCTACTCACTTCTGATATGAAAGAAGAAATGTCACAGGCAGGTTTCTCTGGGTAGGCTAGAAACCTCCACAGTGTGGAGAGGGAATTTTCCCATTGCTCTTTCTTTGAGGAAGTACTTTGTGAATATCTTTTCCTAAGGAGGTATGCACTAGAGACAGAATTTTACAAGTTTTTCGGGGATGCAGTTTAGCTGAAGAGATTTGTGTTCAGTGGTGTGTGAGGATCTCAGCTGTCCACGAGATGGCATCATCCTGCTGTAGGAACAAACCTATTCCCTTTTTTTTTTTTCCCATGTCTAACTGTTGTAAATTTTAAAATTTAAAATAATTACCAGTATGTTGTCTACTTTAAAAAAATAATACTAAGAAAAAAAGTCTTATGCCCACAAACTTTTCTTTGAGAGTCCTCATTCTATTTAAATATTAAAATGTAAAAAATACCTCAAAGCTTAAGTGAATGATACAGTGAAAGCATTTGACTTGTGTAAACATTCAAAACAGAAAGACATTGTTTGGAGTAAATAATTAAGATCAATTGATCAGTGTCAAGGAAAAGTAAATATAGGCTGGAAATAGAAATATCCTTAAGGGGAGAGCTTTTCAAATGTGACATGCTCCCACAAAGAAATCTTTGTATGGCTTCTTACTTGATGCTCAAATCCAGACTGGAAGAAAACAAGAAAATATTGGTGTAGCAGAAGTCCCATAGTCCAGTCCATCTGCTGTTTAAATAGGCATTATTTTTCCTCATATTATATCTTCAAACTTCATGTCTGACCTTGTATTTGATAAGATATAAGAGCTAGTGTACAAGAAAATATTCTAAAATTAGGTCAGTCTGATAAAAGTCCATTCAAAAGGGATTTTTTTTCTAGTGTTCTAGTATGCCTTTTTTTTTTTTTCCATTTGACTTGTCAGTGGATGGTGATTTAATAATCCAACCAATATGATTGAGATATCCAGATCCATCTCCATCTCCAGGAAGAGCTGCAGTTCAGAAATTCCCAGTGAGATGAGTTCCATTCATTCTTTTTAATAGGCTGGTTTCTCTCCTCTGCAAATGTGCAGTGCATTTTTTTATTGTTTCTTTTTATTTGACCCTTTTTCTTCGAGCAGTGTTGATATTTAGGTTCAGGCAGGACTCAGAAGCTCTTTGGGGTGTGGGGGTTCTGTAGTGAGACTGTCCTTGGGCCTTGAGTTGTGTCCTTTTTTGCTATTCCTGATGAATGGGAGTTTGTCCTCTGGATAAACTCTCTGTGGTGCAGCTGGTCTCTTAATGTTCCTCTTCTCCATTTAATAAGAGGTTAATAAATGCATTATAGAGCTGTGGAAATCTGCATCCAATGAGGAAAACCCAGAATAACTCAGATGTTGTTTCTGAGAGGTGAGAGGATGTTAAAACAGCATGTGCAAAGGAAACATTCATCTGATTTGGATTCACGTGGAAGACCTTTTCACCGAGTTTGTTAGGATTTTGCTGAGAAAACCCCAAATGTCTCTGTTTTCTGCAGCTGTAGCATCATTCCCATACGAGGAGGAGTCAAGACCTCGGGCACCTTCTTCCAAAGCAGCAATTCCTCCTCCAGTGTACGATGAGCCAGAGAGACCTCGCTCCCCCACGGGACCCAGCAACTCCTTCCTGGCCAACATGGGGTGAGTGGGTGACTCCTGCACATTCTGTGGCAACAGGCAGTGGAAGGTGGTGGAAACCAGCAGCTGAAATAGTCTGTCAGGAGAGGAGAGCACAACCCATTGAGTGTATGTGCTTAGTCTGAGTTCAGAGAGTCCAGCTGGCAGGATACTGGGAAAAAATGGGGATTGGCAGGGTTGGGGGAAACTCATCTGAGGTGGTTGCATTCAAGGCTGTGCTTTTAAGCCTCACTCCAGCATAAAGTGTTTGTGGCCTGTACAAGCCAAACAATGGAGTGTACTTGAAAACACAGGTGACATGTTAGTTCTTCTAGGTTTCTTTTCCAGCTTTGTCTTAAATTTGCTACATACCAGCAAATGGATATTTCAAAGCATTTCAGCTCTGCTTTGTTCAAAAATTCAGAGTGTGTTTGCATGAATGTGGCTGCAAATGTGCCCATTTCTTTCCTGCCTTGTATGTGATGCTTGTGTTAACTGCTGTGGCAACAAAGTGAAGGTGAATCTATAGCTGAAAACAGCTCAGAGATCTCATTTTTGGGTTTGGTGGGGGATTTTTAATTGTCCAGAAAAAGATGACCTGGCTTGGTACTGTTGGACCAGCTTGTGCATTTTACCACCTCTAATTATTAGTACCATGGAACCCTCACTTCTTTGAAGGAAGGGCTAAAAATCTGACCTAACCTGCCTTAACTTTGACCACACAATTGGCTATTTCTTCTGACTTAGTGTTTTAATCTTTCAGCATTACATAGCCAGACTTTTCAGCCTTTTGCTTAAAAAAAAAAATCATGTAACTTGTAGAAGCTCCTGTACTTTCTGCCCCTGTGTAAGGAAACTTTAGGAGGTAGAATATTTGAGCACTCAGGAGAAATGCAGTCTTAATGTTTTGTGGAAGAAACTTTTAGGAACTGATGTTTTTTTTTCTCGTTGCAGGGGGACAGTAGCTCACAAAATCATGCAGAAGTATGGTTTCAGAGAGGGCCAGGGGCTGGGCAAACATGAGCAGGGGCTCAGCACAGCACTGTCAGTAGAGAAAACAAGCAAGAGGGGTGGCAAGATCATTGTTGGTGAATCTACAGAGAAAGGTAATTGTGTCCTGCACCAAGTGTGTGACAAATGAAGCTCCTGGGTTTCTGTTTACCAGCTGTTCTTGTTGAAAACATTGGAGTCATATTTGTTCTTGTGGGAATTTACATTTTTTTATCTTTCTGTAAAGTGATCC
Source organism: Phainopepla nitens (assembly GCA_013400175.1). Lineage (NCBI taxonomy): Eukaryota > Metazoa > Chordata > Aves > Passeriformes > Bombycillidae > Phainopepla > Phainopepla nitens. The sequence continues at coordinate 48,657 of VXBQ01003595.1, forward strand.
TGTATGCATTTTTTTAGCTCATCCTCTCCTTCCTCCCTCAATTGTCCTCCTTTTGTCTTGGGGAAACTTCTTCTCTTCCAGGGCTGATCCTGCTCTGCCCTGAGGGCTTTTTGCCTGTCACATCCTGTTGATATTGCTCTCATTTCCCTGCTCTTGTCTGATCTTAAGACAGCATGCAGGCTTCTGAGCACAAGTGGTGGAAGTCAGAATACTTTTAGTCTTGTAGTTCTTATGATACAATTCTTAACTTAGGAATTATTTCCCTCAAAGAAGGAGTACATTGTCAGTGCTACTGCCTAATTCACACCATTGGAATTGATTTTTCTGCTTATTGTCATTGCAGGTAGCTATAAGTTGTGAATTTCATCAATATGAAATTACATTTTGTGGCTTTTATTCCATTATTTGATCAATAAGATTCTGATAAAAAGTCCCTAATTGAGCTTTCATCTTAAATTATTCCATAATTCACTGTTCTGTCTTCAAACAGAAACAGGCAAGAAGGCAGATTCCAACCCCTTGACTGAGATACTGAAATGCCCAACTAAAGTGGTCTTACTGAGGGTGAGTTGAGAGTAAGAAAACGTGCCTTGGTGTAGAAATGTTTAAACCTGTGTTCCTGAGGCAGAACTCTGCACAGTTCAAATGGCTCTGGCCTGCACCCATGTGGTGTTCTGTGTTCTGGAGAAATTATGTGACTTCTTGGGGTACAAGCTGTGACTCTAAATCAGCACTGCTTTAAATTGTGCAGTTTCCTTGTCTTAGGGACAGGGAACTGCCTCCTCCTGTAGCTCTTAAGCTTTTAAAGTATTTGTGGTCACAGTTCACAGAGCATCTGTGATTTGCCTACACAATCACCTGCACAGACTCCATCCAGTGAGTTGGTTTTATTCTCTGACTTACAGAACATGGTTGGTGCTGGGGAGGTGGATGAAGACCTTGAAGTTGAAACTAAGGAGGAATGTGAGAAGTATGGCAAGGTTGGGAAATGTGTCATCTTTGAGGTAAGAGATAATCTAGCTCTCTTTTTGGCTGCTCTGAAAGTAAACTGGGCACTCATCCCTCACACCTGGAGTGTTACTGCCTAAGAGGGGCATACATAGAAGATCTCTCAGGGTCCTTTACTGTGTTGGAATTCTAGATTTTCTGTATCTGTAAGATACAAGCTTCTAATAACAGCAACTGTGCAAAAATCACCTGAGTTTTGTGGTTTTGGAACCTTTTTATTCTGTTCTTTCATTGCCTTTGTGAAGAGCAGCAGTTGAAAACAATGATCTCTCTACTGTTCTCATTACTTGTGGCTTGGGGTTTTTGTTCTGTTTCAGATCCCTGGTGCCCCTGATGATGAAGCTGTAAGAATATTTTTAGAGTTTGAGCGGGTTGAATCTGCCATCAAAGGTAGGATCCTAAATTGTATCCTGTGAACCTCAGAGTTAACTTCTGTAGAGAGATTAAACAGTCTCACTGCTCAGGCTGTTTAGTTAAAGAGGTGTTTATTTTATTGAATTGCTGCTTGCTGATCTGTTCTTCGTTTCACTTCCAGCTGTTGTGGATCTAAATGGAAGATATTTTGGAGGCAGAGTGGTGAAGGCTTGTTTCTACAACCTGGACAAGTTCAGAGTGCTGGATCTGGCGGAACAAGTTTGATTTTAAAAATCTAGCTCGAGGTGGCATTGTTTTGGCAATCACATTTTCAGCAGTAGGCTGGGGATAAAGAAGAGAGAAGTAGCTTTCCTAGCAGACTGGAAACGAGCCTCATTGAATGGATTTTACACATTCGTTGTGACTTATGTTTTTTTGTAATATAAAGCCCTTTGAAAGTAAGATTCACGTCTGTGTGGTTTTGAATTGCACATTTCTGCTTTCTGCTCTGGGGATCCTGGGTTTTTTTTGAGCTTTCAGATGACTTTGCTCTGTTGAAAGCCCACTGCTGAGGAGATGCTTTGTCTGTATTCCTGCTTTCTTTGTTCTGGTGCTTCATCATGGAGCCCCTGTGCTGGAACCACAATAAGTGTGAAGCCTTGGACAAGGACTGTGTGCTGTGATCTTCTCTTCCCTGATGGTCTGTCCTAGAGTTAGAGCCTTGCTCTCCTGAGTCCTCATCTCTGCACACCAGTGATTGGGGTCATTGGACAGTTGCAGCTGGTTTGTTCTCCTGACTCCAGGACAAAGCTTCTGTGCCAGAATGGAGACTAAAATAACAAGGATTGAGTCTGTCTTCACAGATCAAAGGAAAATCTATGTCTAATCCAGGGAAATGGAAAGAGGAGGGAATTTAATGGACTCTTAGCAGGAGCTCTGTGCTGGGAATATCCAGGGATAACTGATTTCAGGTCATTTGGTAGGGAGAAGGGAAACCTGGCCAGCTGTCAGAATCTCACTTCTCTTAACTCACACATAGGAAACTAACTTTGTTTAGGCATTTCAAACTTGGCATTTGCTCTTTCTGTTTATATTTCTATATTTGAGATCAAATACCATCAGGGTTAGGCTTTCTTTTCGTTTTGGGAAGGTGTGCCTGTGGAATTTTTCAGAGTAGGAGGGAAACTGTCATGAAAATCTGAAGAGTTTACAAACTGAACTACTAAACACTGCTATTCTTATTTTTAACTTGATGTAAAATAGTACACAGCTCTCTGCTCTTGGTTTTATGTTTGCTTTTTGTTTGGGAGCAATATGTGACAAAGGGTTGGGAAAAGGTGGCTCTGCAGTGGTGGCAGTTGTCTCTGTGCCCCATGGCACCCAGAATTGTGCAGATGCTGAAGTGGCTGTGAGCCCTGAGGGCATTTTTGCTGTTTGAAAGCTGATGCTGGGTGTCTTCTTCCTGTTACACACACAGACTGGGGGGAGGGGGGACAAACCTGTAGTTCGACGTTGTGAATATCTCCAGTTCTTGCCCTTCTGTTGAGTTTTGGCTGCAGATTTCTATGACAAACCCTTGGGTCTTGTGTTTTGCTTATTTTGTCTGCTTGTGTTCCACCGACCTCTGTACAAACATTTGCTTGTAAAACAGAATTTTTAAGAAAACCTGTTATTTTACCTGCTGTGTGTTGGCTTCCTTACTCTGCTCTTGTGTTGTGCAAGGCAGTCCCTCAGAGCTGAGCACTTCTGCACCACGAAGTTGGCACTTTCTCTGATCCACCCTCACTGCAGGAGAGGTGAGGAACAAGCCTGACACCAAAACCACAGGATTTGGGGCAAAAATAGAATCTAGGTGCTGTTCCTGCCTCTGCTCTTTGTTTTCTCTTTGACTTTGAGCACCACTTTAAGGCCTTTGCTGCTGTGTAGTAAAACAAAGAGATTACCCTGGTATGAATTACCATAGGTTTGCTTGTAGTGCTCAAATAATTGGAGTGGCTGTGTAGAAAGTTTAACCACTGGTAACAGATTGAGTGTGATCTGAACTTAGCTTGAAATATGACTTGGCTTTAAGCCAGTGTGATAGATTTTTGGCTATTATTTCAGCAAATACTTCTTGAGTGAGTAGGCTGTAAGCACTTCCTGAGGTACACAGGCTGGTTTTTGTTCCTTTAACCAGCTGTTCTGCTTTTTAGCACCAGCTTCTGAACTTCCAGTCTGGGAGGTTTTCTATTTGCTGAGAATGGCTTTATTGGCAACTTTTGAACCATTTCGTTCTGAGAATCCTTATTGTGGATGAAGACAGAAGTAAAGTTTATCCATGAAAATGTAGGGGAGAGGGTTTGTTCATTTCGTACTTTGTATAGGAGATTGATGCTGTAAATGAGGTGTTCTTCTGTACCATGGGGACACTGAAGCAAGCAAACCTGGAGCAGTTCTACAGTTCTACATCCCCTGAGCTCCATCTGTGTGGTGGGTGCTGTACAAACACGAGACAGTGGAGCCAGGTGTGTGAGCAGGTGATGCAAGGAAACCTGCACAGGTGTGGAAACCTGCAAAGGTTCCAATGCTCGCTGAGCTCTGTGCTCACACTTTGTTTGTGTCCTTAGCACAAAACAATTTTTTTTGTAAATTCACCTTCTCCCTGTTCAACACTCTCAGTGTGTTGGCTCAGACTTCCTCAGGCATGGTTGTGTCTTGCATACCTTGAAAAATTTGATTCTGAATTTACTTCTCTGCTGGATAATTGGCCTCGAATGGAATCTTGCCAGTGACTTCTATTTCTAGTAGTTTCTCAAGTAACTTTTTATCTAACACCTCTAGCTCTTCCTGCTTACACATTCCTTTTTCTCCTCTGTTTCATCAGTGCCTTTTCCAAAGGCTCAGCAGCACTTAATTTGGAGCTCTTTGCAGCTAGCAAGTTTTATTTGGTCTTTTGTCTTTACACCCTGGAAGTTGTGCAGCCACCTCATTCTGTCATGTATGAACATGGTGACTGGTCTGAAGCAATAATACTTTTGTTTCTCTTTTTGTGTGGTGCCCTAAAAGGTTCTGATTTCACAGCCAGTGAAGAGGATGATGGGCTGTAAAGAACATTTACCTCACTGGCAGTGCAGGATTGCAATTCAGGTGAAGCACTGGGTGTTTTCCAGGTATGATTTCCTAAATTTAAGCTTTAATTCCTTGGCTTAAGCACCTGTGTAAGCGCTGTGATTCTCTAATGTGTTGAATAAACTGCATCTCCTCTTGGGCTAAGAATGAACTGTTCACTGCTTCTGGGAATTCAGATTAGATGCCTGCTTAGAGAGATTTGAGTGTCCTGAAGCCACCAGGAAGCTGAGAGGGACGTGTAGGACGTGTCAGCCCGGAGCTGAATGAGGTGCCTGTGCATTAACAACCCTGAGGTCATAAGAACAGGGATTTGCACAGTGGCATCACCATTTGCTGTCTTGTTCTCTTCCTAATTCAGAACACTGGCTACTATTTTAATAGTGAGGATTTAGTGACTTGAGCACTTTCCTAATTGTTGAAATCCCAAGGTGTTGTTGCTGAGCAGTAGCAGCTATTTCAGAGCCCATTGTTAAGCACATGGGTTATGATTTATATGATTTATTTCACCTGCACTGTTCTGCACTTGAACTATGTTGAATTTCAGCTGTCAGTTCACTTTGCCTGCTTGGTGTCAGACTAAAATCTGACATGAGATGGAGCTTGCAAGGAACATTTTTGACATTGCTGTTGTCAAAATCTCAAGTTTGCTTTGCCACTGTCACATGAAAGGTGAGTGACAGAACTTTCTGTCTGAATAGCCATGGAGGGAGGGAGGCAGGTACAAGAAATATCTTGCCCAAGGACATGCAGAAGGTGGTTTGGAGAATTGGGATTACACCCTATTCCTCTGTGCTTGCAGCTCTGCAACCAAAACCCACATTCCTGGTGGAGCTGCTTTTTATTGTGGCAACAGAAAATGGTAAAATCTCTTAGCCTTGAGCTTTGGATTCTGAAGCAAGTCCAGAAAGAGATGTAATTATGTGCTGCAGTCTGTGTAAGTGGTTGCCTTAGGAGGGCTTAACTGAAAGCAGGCTCCTGTGGGAGATTTGAGTGTGCCAGGCTATTTTACCCTTCTGTGCTAGAGAAACATATGTGTTGTAACCTCATACAGTTTTCTTAAAGATAGAAAGACAAATATGGAAGGTTTCAAAGAAGATCTCAAACTCTCAGACCCTTCTTGCTCCACAAGCAGAAGTCTAATGGGGGAGTGAGAACTTCCAGTCCTCACAGCACTTGGTGCAAGAGGGCCTGAGCAAGACTAAGATTCACCCTATGTTATATTGAACTAAATCCCATGTTCGTGCCTGGGATTGCTCCTCCTTGGCTACAGGACTCATTGAGCTCTGTGATATTCCTGCCAGCCTGTTCCCAGGCTGCCCAGGTCCCTCTGGGTGGCAGCATGACTCTCTGAGGTAGCTGCCACTCCTCCCGGTCCATGTGATCTGCAAATTTGCTTTAGTGAAGGTGTCAGAGAGGGCTGGACCCAGCACTGAGCCCTGGAGTTCACCAACAGCTCCTGGCCTCAGCCAGACCCTGAGCCACCCATCACTGGGACCAGGCATTCAGACAGTTTTTCTGTCTGCTCCTGCAGCTTCAGGAGCTTCTCTGAGAGGAGGATTTTACAGATGGCAATATTTGGAAGTCTTACAGAAGTCCAGGTAGACAATACCCACAGCTCTCCTCTGGCAGGCCAGTCTTGCATTGTGGAAGGTTAAGCTGGGCAAGCATGACTTCCCCTCAGAGAATCCAAGCTGACTGTTGCTGATTTTTCTTGTCCTTCAAAAAACACTGTTAGATTAGCTACTCCCAGAATTGTAGAAATTATTTAAAATTCCCTACAAATTGGAAGAGAGCAAGAACATCCACACAGCTGAGGTCCATGTATGGATCTCATGCATCTGGCACTGGTAACAGTTTCCTAGCTGGGTGCAAGACTAACCCTATTCCTTTTCCCAAAAAAAGCAGGAGCTGATGTGATCATGGAGGACCTGGTGTTGCTTACAAGCACTTTCTGTCACAGTAAGTTCAGTACTGTGATTATTGAGTCCTTAGGGGAATTCCTGCCTTCAGGTGATGAGGCAGTTGTCCTTGAAGACAAACAGGCATTGACTGTGCAGTGTGTGCTCTGTTAATTTGCTGTCTCTGTGCAATGAGAGGACACAGCCAGGAGATTTGGATTCCTGCTGTGCTGCTCTGGGGGAGATGTAGGTTCTTCAGAGATGGGTTTGAAAGTAGCACCTGGGCTTGGGAATTTTTTTGGTGTGTCCTACAGACAGGACTTTGAATAAAAGACTTCCCTCTTGCCCTGTGGTGCTGTGACTTTATTCAAGCTGCAGAGCAGTTAAAGAGCAACCCCAGTGCCTTTATCATCCATCAGTTTGGTTTATCCTCACATACCACCAATGGCTTCTGCTTGTGGCTGTAAAAGGTACTTCTGAAGTCCAGCTGGAGATGATCAGGCAGCTCCTGGCAGGACACATGGCCCTTGACTTAGTGTTTAATATGTGAACACAGCTATTTCTTACCTGTGATGTAGTTTAGGGCATAAATTCATCTGCTTTGCCTTGTTTTGAATCATAAAATCATAGAATGGTTTGGATTGTAAGGGATCTCAAAGACCATCTAGTTCCAAACCCCTGCCATGGGCAGAGACACTTTCCATTAGACCAGATTGCTCAAAAATTAACCTTTTCCTCAAAAGACTTTAGTGACATCTCCTGCTTCACAGAGGACACAGGATTTTTTAAGGATGCGAAAACTGGCAATTATATGAGTTGCTCATAACATCAGCCAGAGCTGACAGACCTTAACCCCTGGGCAGGCCTAGATGTAATCACAGATACTCATACCTTATGTCAGGAGCAGTAAAGGAGTAGCTGCTCCTTTTTCCTCCTCATTGAAGGATTTATTAACTCTGAAACTTTTTCTAAATGAGTGCTTGGGTTGGTAAGATTGCCTTTCTCTTTCTGCAGGTCAGTGGGTTACAAGTGCTGCTTGCCTTGAATGTCCAGTGTGATTTTACCTCCTATTTACTGCAAAAAATATTTTGTGCCACTTGAGGTGCAACTCATCCAGTTAGTGGCAAGGAGAAAACAATGCTGTAAAGTCTGCAGGATTCTTAACTGCTGGACAAAAAGGTGGGCAAACCTAAAGTCTTTCACTTCTGTTTCTGAAGAGAGAGAATGAATGACAAAGTCCCTGTCTGTGTGTCTGTGTTTGGTGCTTTAACCAGAACTGTGCAGTAGCTGACAATAAATACAAATGTGATCTTATTGTCAGCTGTGCTCCTTTAGGGATCTTGCTGCCTGTTTGTGGCAGGTGGGGCTGGATCTTGCTGGTGGCTTTTTGTACACAGGTACAAACACAGCTTTCCATGTCAGTAAGCAAAGTCCTGTTTGAATGGATACTGAAGAGGAAAAGGTGCAATGGAAGAACAGGTATGAAAGCCAAAGGAAACATTTTGTAAGCTGAAGAAGGGACAGTGTGTGTGTTCCTGCAGAGGTTTCCTCTCATACCCCAGTTCCTGATCCCTGCTGAGCTCATGGTTGTGGCTTTATGGCTTTTTCTTTTTAGCATCAGGAAATTGGGAAATCCCAGGGCACGGGGTTGTTAGTAGAGAAATATAAAAACACAGCGTTATGTCTTGTGTCCAAACAAATGTCTGGTGTCCAAACAACATTACCTACCCCAAGCTTTCAGCCCTGTAGCTGTGAGAATCAGGGATAGGGCAAAAATGTCCTGCACCCAGCAGGCCCTGTCTGCCATGCAGGACATCCCCCTGCCCTGCTTTGGCAGCCCCAGCAGTTCCAGCACATGCTTAAAGCCCAGGATACCTTCAGCTCTATGGAAAACAAGATCTTTCCCAGGAAGATGCCTAACCCTTTCCTTTCTTCTCTCTTGCTTCTTACTCCTCCTCTGGGAAGAGCATGGTTTTTTTGTTTGTTTTCTTTTTTTTCAAAGCAGCTTTTAAGCATCTTGCCACTTCACAGCCCTTGAGTTGTTTTTCCTCTCCCAGTGTCTAAGGTGTTGCTCTCTGGCCTCCATTTGGGAGCTTGCAGCAAGTCAACAGCTCAGGAATCCACATGGTCCTGCCAAGACAAAGGTCTTCCACTCATCTGGGGTTTCTCCACCTTCTGCCGCAGGCACAAAGCTGGGTAGCACTTCTGGACTTCTCTGCTTTGAACTTGTAAAACTTGTATAGCAACTGTGAACCAAAACTCAAATGATACTCTGGCAAAACACACCGAGCTCCTCTTGGGAGGATGGAAAGTGAAAACTCTGGGGTTTTGTGTTTTTCCACTTTGGGAAAGTGCTGGGTTTGTGCAGTTGAAGTGATGCAGTTACCACTGGCAGAGAAGTGAGCTGCAGTAATTCCCAGTGTCTTCACTCCTTGTAGGAAGGGATGTTGCACTCAAACAGCAAAATTTAAAGACCTTTCCAGGGAAATAATCCTGTGGCAGAGAAGTGTACTCAAAACTGGGTTTCAGAGATTTGCTTCAAGCACAAATTTCAGAGGAAGATCCATCTCTCTGCACCACTTACAGCCCTGTCATCATCCCATATGACACAGCACCACTGCATCCAAAGACACTGTCCTGGAAGTATCACATTCACCTGCAAGGACTCAGCTCTTCTGAGGAAGCCAGGAATTTAGGGATAATAAGGAAATTAAATTTTGAAAACATCTTCAGCTATACATACTAGTCACAGTTTCTTCTCCTTTCTTCACTTGGATCATTTAAAAGTGTTTTGCTTTGTTTTATTTCTATCCAGCAGACTGATTTATTCATGGGAAAAGCCTGATGATTTTTATTTTTCCTGCAGTGTTGGGGAACATAAAAGCCTGGAAGCTTGAGGCTGCTATCAGCATTTATGTTAAAAAATAATAATGTTGGCATCATAAAATCAATACATCCTTTTTTCTTTTTTTTTTNGCCAGGAATTTAGGGATAATAAGGAAATTAAATTTTGAAAACATCTTCAGCTATTACATACTAGTCACAGTTTCTTCTCCTTTCTTCACTTGGATCATTTAAAAGTGTTTTGCTTTGTTTTATTTCTATCCAGCAGACTGATTTATTCATGGGAAAAGCCTGATGATTTTTATTTTTCCTGCAGTGTTGGGGAACATAAAAGCCTGGAAGCTTGAGGCTGCTATCAGCATTTATGTTAAAAAATAATAATGTTGGCATCATAAAATCAATACATCCTTTTTTCTTTTTTTTTTTCGGGGAGTTAACTGCATGGCAAGAATTTGCCTCAGCAAGCCTGGACTGTGTGAAATAGAATTGATTTTCTGTCACTCTTGATGCATCAGAAGAAGGATGCAGATGTTTCTCCAAATGTGACATTTCCTCTTCAGTGCCAGGTGGGTGTGTGGTGGGTTCAAAGCCACAGAAATCAATGGAGAAGGGAAAGTGAATTTCCTGCATGGCAAGAGCAAAATCAAATTTAGAAACCTGCTGAAGCTGGCAGCAGCAGAGAGGCCAGGAAGGTTTGTACCTGACAGCTGCAGTAATTACTGCCTGCAGGTCACTCCTGGGAAACACTGTCCAGTCCTTTCTCTCCAAAACCCAAAAACTAAAAACTGTGCAAAAGAGGAAAATGGGATCTGCAAGGGACCAAGAGTACCTGGTCACAGAATGGTTTTGGTTAGAAGGGAGCCAAAGATCATCTCATTCCAACACCTTCCGCTGGCCCAGGTTGCTCCAAGCCCCATCCAGCCTGGCCTTGGACACTTCCAGGGATCCAGGGGCAGCCACAGCTTCTCTGGGCACCCTCTGCCAGGGCCTCACCACCCTCACAGGGGAGAATTTTTTCCTAATCTCAAATCTAACCATGCCCTCTGTCAGTTTAAAGCCATTCCTCCTTGTCCTAAGTCTTTGACCTGCATCTCTCTAATCCAATCTTGTCTCCACACCTTTATAGAGCACCTAATCTCTGTGATATGAAGATGCCAGCACTAATACCCGAGGTTAACAAAAGTAATCTCTCTAGGTCAGGCTACAAGGGGGAGATTGGCTATAAACTCTCCAAAAGCTCCTTGTTCCCAGTCCTTCTGCATCTTAAACCCTGATGACCTGCTTGTGCTGCCTGTTCTCCCAGCAGGACCAGGCCACGTGCCTCTCTGCAACTTCCCCTGCTAAATTTGCAAGGCTGAAGCACCAGGCTGGTGATCAGCACGTGGGGAGAGTCACTGTGAGAAAGGGACCTGGGTGCCAATGTCAGGCTGCTGAAGTGTGGGAGGATCAGCAAAGGCCTTGAAAACCTGGGCACGGGCTGAAAGCAGAGGTGTAATGGTCAGTGCCTGGTCACTGAAGTGCAACTTTGAAGATGGGCTTAGGTGTGAGTGCAGCAGCTCAGCCAGAGCTGAGCTGTGGGGAAAGGGCTGTGATGCTGATAGCGAAAGCAGGACCTTCAGGCAGTGTGTAAGCCAGGGGAGGAGGAGGAGAGCCTGCCTGAGCACTCAGACATCTTATGAAAGGACAAACCAGAACTTTGCAAGCTGGATCAATCATGCAAGCAAGTCCCGTGGTGTGCCCAGCGCCAGCAATTCCCAGCACCCTCATCTTCCTTGGGTTTGTGCCATGCAAGTCATTCCAAATGTTATAAATATTTCAAAGGAGCTGTTTGCATTCTTATTTGCTTGTAGAGTACAAGCCTTGCAGTGAAGGAGATCCCTGTGACTGCTTCTCAGGCTGAAAGCACTGACATTCCTGTCTCATGCTGCTCCCACCCATTATCTCACTACCTGGAAAGGGAGGGCAGTTCAGTACTGATTTCCTGGCTGGGAATGTGCAGGGATGTGCAGGGCAGCTCATTTCATCCCTATGCCCCTTGGTACAAAGCCTGGTTGTGCATACAGATGGATTCAGTGCAAGGTGGGGAAGGCAAATTAAATCTCCATCCTGGATAAAGAGATTTTTCTGGGCTTAAGGATGAAGTTGAGGGAAAAATTCTGTCCTGTGAAGGTGATCAGGCCCTGGCACAGGGTGCCCAGAGAAGCTGTGGCTGCCCCTGGATCCCTGGAAGTGTCCAAGGCCAGGTTGGAAAGAGCTTGGAGCAGCCTGGGACAATGGAAGGTGTCCCTGCCCATGGCAGGGGATTTGGAGCTAGATTGTCTTTAAGATCCTTTCCAACCCAAACTTTTCCATATTTCTATGAAATATGGGTTTTAAACCTGTGAGACAAGTAAAAGGATCCTTTGCTGGGTCAGTTCTAACTAAACAACCCCCCTAACATATTAGTTCTTAAATGATACTTTTGTTTCCTTTGGAGACAACTTCCTACAGGTCATGCCTGGGAAAGCTGGTAACCATTGAGGCTCCAAGTGGCTCTCCCACAGAAAACAGGACTTGGGAAGATCTCAGGAAGTTTTCTGGACCATCCACCAGCCCTGGGGCACAATCAGTGCTGGCTGAAACCCTTCCCACCATGTTTGCTCAACGTGTTCTGAAAACCTGGAGTGATGCTGAGCCCCTGCCACCCCCTCTTGGCCATACAGCCTGGCATTTGTGCTCTGCCAGAGATGCTCTGGTTTCACCATCCTAGACCAGAGTTTGTTTAGTTTCATCTAAATCTTGTTTTGGGACCAGCTTGATTCTCAGTAATTTTTTTTATTGTTATTATTTTTACTTTTAAGTTGTTCTTTCTAGATGCCAGACAGAAATGCTGTTGAACTGTGAGTGAGGGGTGAAGATCCTTGTACACCAGAAATCCCCAGACCAAGTTTGAAGTCTTCTCTGCTTATTTAAACTGCCTGGCACCACTGAGATGCCTGAGGTGCTTTCTGTGGATGAAACCAAACAATATCTGATATAGGGAATGATGCTCTGACTCCTGTGATGGCCTTGGCTGGAGCTTGGAAGCTGATTTCTGGAATTTTCTGGAAAATGGAAAGCAGATGTATGGACACCAAGGATGGTCCCATCTGAGATCTTTCCAGGTCAATGCACAGAATAACTGGAGCAAATCCCAGGGCAACGACCAGGTGACAGAAGCTCTTTAATGGAGACCTGAACCATCATCCTCTAATACAGCTCTTGGTCACAACTATGAAACTCTGGGATGCTCCTGCTGGGAAGTTTTCAGAGCTGAAGTGTCATTGTCCAGGAAAGATCAGTGCTGGAAAAAAATAAAACAAACATCTGAGGGGTTAAGCCCCTTCCAAGATGTGCAGGCACTGAGCAGGATGTTATGGACAACAAACTTGGACATGAGCATCCAAACATGGATTTTCATGGATGAGACAGTCATTTGGGGTCTAACCCTGAGTATATTGAAATAACTTTCTTTTGCTAAGCCCTGGAATCACGTGCTGGAAAGATCCTTCTGGAGATGAACTGCTAATCCACATTTATCCTGGGAAATAGAACTGTAAAAATCTGGTTTGGTAAAGATTTGAAAGCTCCACACTCCAAGGAGTTTCACTCATTTGCCAGAGCAGAGAGCTGGGTTAGAGTTGAGGTGGACCAGAAGAACTCCTGGGTCCTGCTGCCCTGGCCTGGCTGCTGGGATACATGGACTGAAGGAGGACTCTCCTTCACCTTCCGGGCTGGCTGGCAACAGCACATGGATGTCCCACCCACCTGCCTGCAATTTTCCCAGCCTGTGGCCCTTTGAGGTTACTAAACATCCTGGGAAATTCCATTTTTGGATGATTTTTCCCCAAGGAAATGGTTGCCTGCTCAGTTTGCTTGGGCAGACCCCCAGCCTGTCCCGCTATGTTTTCCAGGGGCAGGGCATTAACCAGGTGCTGTGACTGGTTCCAGCCACTGGAAGAAGCCCAGCAGTCCATGCCATCAAACCTTGAACGCTTTTGGTCCTCACATGGTGCTGGGGCTCAGGAACATCTCCATGAGCAGCAGCCAACACCCCCTGAGCAGGACAGAGCAGCAAAGCCATGCAGGACATTGATGTCCCTGTCCCTGCCATTCCTGTTGGAGCTCTCACAACAGCCTGGGGGGCATTTTTTTGGAGTGCTCCTCACCCACTGGCCTAAACAGGTTTCTCCAGTGGGGGTTAAACCAAACCTGGCAGACTTTGCCCTGGGGAGGATGAAGAACACTCCCCTGGAGCATTGAGGTGGTCTGGATGGGGCTGGAGCCTGCAGGAGATGGATGGGGATGCTTTAGAGCACCCCAGGGGTGGTTTGAGGGGAGCCTTGTTGACTCCAGGAGGGAGAAGCAGTTTAGCAGGGAGCAGACACACAGCACAGAGCTCATGGTGTCACTGTCAAGCAGCCAGATGAAAGGATGGGGTCCTGTTGTGCACAGTTCAAAGAGTTTCTCTTGAACTCCCTCAGAGCCAGTGCCTCCTTCTGCCTCCATGGAGGGCATAAAGGAACCACAGTGAAAACAAACAACCCTCCCAGGTTGAAATGTTCCACCTTCCCCTCCTGCTGCAACCTGAGCTCCAGAGGACACGCAGACCTGGTGCTGTTCCAAAGCTCGTGGCTCATCCCAGCCCTGTGATGCCAGGCAAGGGGTATTTGCTCATCCTCAGGATCCAGCACAGCAGGATCTGAACTTCCAGTTGCCTCTGTGAGGGCAGGAGATGCTAAACAGGGGGATCTGAGTTTCTGACCCCCTTGTTTCTGAAGCAGCTGGGTTTACTCAGTTTGTCCCAGACCCACCACAAAGAAGATGGGATTGGTGCTTTGACGAGCTCAGAAATTTGCGTAAGTGATGCAGGAGGCCAAAATTCCATTATCACACCCACATCCATTACACTCAGTTCTGTACTGGTCCTACCAAGAAAAAAAACCACCACAAATCAACTCAAAAACCCTTTCTCAGTACCTTCCACCCCCTCCTGAGGCAATCAGCTCCCTGTCCTGTTCCAGTCATCACCTCCCCCCCATCCCTGCTGTCTCCGGGAAGCGAAGGGTTAAAAGCTCTGAAACTGCAAGAACTTCCTCCTTTCTGCAGTGCCACCCTCGGAATGACGCTGTTTTCTGCCAGGCTTTGACCAAATATGTCCGTTTCCTTCTGAAAGAAGGAGGAGGAGGAAGGAAAGAAATAGAGATACAGAAGAAATATATGTATTTCTAATACACGTATCTAAGAGAACGCGTGAGTCCGCGGAACCCAGGCGTCCTAGCGCAGCCCTGCCTCCTCCCGCTCCATGCCGTTCCGCAAAGGTAGGGCTGGATGTGCGGGCAGCATCCCGGGCTGCTCCCCCGGGGACCGCCCGGGCATCCAGGGATGGGTCCGTGCCCCTGGCGGTGCCTCCTGCAGGGCTGGGACAGGGGAGCAGCGGGCTGTGCCCCGCCGGCTTCGGGGGAGGATGGGGGACACCCCTGAGGCCGTGCGTTGTGGGGGGGTGCGTTCTGTGCAGCCTGGAAAGGGCAGCTGTCCCCTCTCCGCCTTTCCTGCGGGGTTTTCCGCCTGTCCTCGGGCGAGGGGAACGAGCTGCTCTGGGTGGTGCAGGGGCTGAGGACCGGGGGCAGCGGGATGCTTCTGGACAGGGGGTGCTGCTGGGGCGATGCGGGCTGAGAACCGGCAACCTGCGTGCACCTGTGTCCTTGGCAGGCGCTCGGCCGAGGAGCTGAGAGGACGGACCGGGGAGGCAAACCCGGTGCCGTGGTGCCCTCAGATCTGCGCCCCAAACCATCTCTTTTCCACGGAAATCCCCACTTGCCACCCCCTGGCTTGGCAGTGTGGGCAAGAAGGACCCAATATGGGACCTAAACCCCTGGTGGGTGCTCCCTGTGCTGCTGTGGATGAGTTTTGCATCCTCTCCGGGCTGCTGCGAAGCAGAGACTCTTAAATGTCACCTCCTCCTCTTGCCTGAGGGAAGTGCGGTCACGGTGGGACAGAGTGGGATGCTTGTAGCGGTCCTTTTTCCCAGCAGCTCTACTGGGTGGAGAAATGGAAGGGGAAAAGTCTTCTTCACGAGACAAAAAAGCCGGGGGAGGCAGGGTTCGGTCGGGACGTGCAGGGAGGCGGGCAGAAGGTGCTGCTCAGCATCGCACACAGGTGCTTTGGCCGGTGCTGTGTGCGGCAGGGACAGACGGGTCACACACTGGCACTGGAATCGAAAGGCAGCAGGGAGGGAATGAAACTGGCGGGGAGAGGGCTGGGTTTGTTTTTCTCCCCTGTGCCTGCTCTGGGGGGGATGTTACGGGGGTGAGGCAGTGCCCGCAGTGATGCTCACAGAACGCGCATCTCAGGCTCCGAGGTTTCTGCTGCCTTTTAAGGCTCAGCGGAGCCTTAAAAGCGTGATGTGGTTCACACCCTCGCATCTTGACAGCGCAGCAGACTGCAGGGCTCGGTTTAATTTTGGGTGATAAGCGGATTAATTTGGAGCAGAGGGAGAGATGCCGGGGGTGGGCGGTGGGAGGAAAGCAGAGCGTGCGAGGCTATAGAAGCGCTGAGCTCGGAGCAGGGAGAGACCGGGGGAACTCCCCACGTTGGAGGGCAGCTCCCGCGGCCCTGCCGCAGCCCCAGCAGGGGCAGGAACGACGGACAGGTCCCCGGCACCTGGGGACACACGGCGGATTCGCAGCAATTGATGCTTTCCCGTGCGGTCCTGCCCAGCACACCTAAACTGGGGAGCGCCCGTTTGCTGGGACACCGCGCCGTGCTCGTCAGCGCTGCCGGGCTCGTGGGGCACGGCTGACCCGCAAACCCTCGGCAGTTCGCTCCTGCAGCCCTCGTGTCACCGTCGCAGCTCGTCCGTCTGCAAACTTCCTCTAGAGGTCAACCTTGAAATGCCAGAAGAGCTTCCAGCAGCTCCGAGCGTCAGCCTGCAGCTCCAGAGGGTCCAAGGTGGCAGACAGGCCAGTGTGTGCACGGGTTTTGTCCAGCTGTGTATTTTAGGCATAATTTTGTCGCCACAAGAGTTGTCCAGCACGGGCAAAGTGGTGCCTGGGGGAGCGGTGGAGTCACCATCCCTGGAGGGATTTAAGACATGTAAATGTGGCACTTGGGGACAGGGTTTAGCGGTGGCTTCGCAGCGCTGTGACCTGGCTGAGCCTTTAACCTCAGGTCAGAGCATCTGCTGGGCTGGTGGGACCCGACCTCACCAGCCCTGCTTGGAGCACTGCTCAGTGGCTGCTGCTGGGCTGCCTGTGCTTCCCAGGGACACATCCATGGGCCACCAGGCAGGAGGGTTGGGGAGAGCTTGGCCTTGTGGCTGCCCTTCAACAGCTGCCCACAGCAAGCCGTGCACACGCTAAGTTTGCAGCAGAGTTGGCCGTGAAGGTATTTTTCTTCTAGTTCAACTTGGCGCAGAAAAATCCTCACTCAAGGTGGTGGCTTCAGCTGGGTTGGAATCTGGCTGCGTTCCTGACCCTCCCAGAGGAATGTGGGGACTCCAGGCAGCTTGGCAAGGAGGCTGAACCTTTACTCTGGGAGCCTTTTGGGAACAGCCTCTCACCTCAGGGCCTGCTCACAGCCACCCTGATCCAAGAGGAGGCTCTGCCCAAGGGCTGCTGCTCTGCGGACCCTCGGTAGCTTGGGGCACAAGGACACTCTGGGATGAGCATTTTGGAGGCTCTCAGCTGTCTTTGCACACCCCTGTGTGTGGAAATGGAGCATCCTGTGGTGGCAAACGCAAACTCCACCCCTGTCTTGGTGGATTTTTCACCACTTGCAGCTTTGGCATCACTTTCCTGTGTCTCCCCTGTGTGAAATCCTGGTTGCATTGGCTCTGTTCTGCCTCCTTTCTCCTCAGGCATTGTATCCAGTGGCATTGCCACAGGATCTGCACTTCATGGCTGTAGAACAGCTGCCATTTGGCCGACCTCAAGGCATTTGGCAGTTTCAGATATTAAAGAAAGGTATTTCTAGCAGGGATGCTCAAGGACAGCCAGGAGGAACGAGCTTAGGACAGAAATTAATTTCTTCCAGCATTGCTGCATCAGCTGGGAGCACTGGAGAGAGCCCTGATCCCCGGGCAGTGCCATTACCCTGGCAAAGGCCTGTCTGTGGCTGCAGCTCTGCTGGCAGGAGGTGTTGGGAGCTTTCACCTGAAATGCCTTCCCTGAAAAATATGATTTAATTACTGCAGCTGGCGCGAGGAAGCCTGGGAGTGTGCAGGTGATAAGCTGGCAGGGCACTGCCAGCGAGCAGGACATTTGTCATCTGTCAAAGGACAAATGAAATCCTGGTGCTGCTGGCTGGGAAGGAGCTGGAGATAAGACTGAGAGCCCGTGAGCAGAGACTGAACACATGATGACAGGAGCACAGAACAGTCTGGGCTGGAAAGGATATAAAAGATCACCTAGTTCCAAACCCTCTGACAGGGCAAGGACATCTTGTACTTGATGTGGTAGCTGAAAGTCCACTCCAACCTCACCTTGAACACTTCCAGGGATGAGGTATCCACCACCTCTCTGGGCAACCTGTGCCAGGGCTCCACCACCCTCATCATAAAAAATTTCTTCCCTATATCTAGTATAAATCAAGCCTCCTTCACTTTGAAACCATCACCCCTTATCCTATTGCAAGAGACCCTGCTAAAAAATCTGTTCCCATCTTTCTTATAGTTCCCTTTAGGCACTGGGAGGGGCTCTAAGATCTCCCAGGAGCCTTCTCCAGGCTGAACAACCCTGGCTCTCTCTGCCTGTCTCTATAACAAAGGTTCTCCAGCCCTTGGAGCATCTTCATGGCCTCTTCTGGACTTGCTCCAGCAGGTCCAAATCCTTCTTATATTGGAGACCCTGAGCTGGACACGGTGCTCCAGGTGGGGTCCATGAGGGTGGAGTGGAGGGGCAGAATCCCTCGCTCTCCCACTGCTCCCACCACTTTGTACACTCTGTTAGCAGAAGTTACAACATCCCCATGTCTCATCTCTGCTTGCTGAGATCAAGGAGGCTCTTGTTAGCAGGAGCAGAGGTGCCTTTTGCCTGTGAGCATGAAGGGAAGGGGCAGGACTGTGCCACATCCTGGCATCGTTATTTCTGCTGCCTGTCCCCTGCACCACCTCCTTGCTGCCCCAGCTCTTGCAGTGACTCAGATTACAACACCCCCTGATGGGAAACTGCTCTTGCAGAGTGGTTACAGCTAAAGGTGGAGAACTGCCTTTCTGCAGCTCTTTTTAGGTATTGGAGTAATCTTGTCACTTTGAGAGGCTTTTCTGGCTTGCTGGCAATGCCCTGCAAACCCACATGCTGCTGCTTTGCCAGTCATGTCACCCATCACTCCTTGGTATTGTGTCTTCCTGGCAGCCCTGGAAAAGGTTTTATCCAGCATTTCCTGTCAGAGGCACCAGACAGGATTTTTAAGCACTGATGGACACTGAGAAGCCATGTGAGGAGTCAGGAGCTGCCTGAGGGGGATCCTGCCTGCTGCAGCTCCCCGTGGGGACCAGCTTGGTGACACTGACACCATGGGTGTCTGCTTGAGGGTGTCTGCTCAAAGGGCAGGGAGGAAACGTGTGGCAGAACTGGCCCTGGCTCTCCTGACTCACCAGCTCATGCCTGAGCCAAACCATCACCCTGTTTTCACTGAACACCTTTCCTGGAAGGCTGGAAATCCCCTCCCATCCTGCTTTGCCCCCTGGCCTGTGTTTCTCGCTGTGGTATTTTCATTCTGGCTCTTGGTTTCATTTCATCCCCTTTCACCTCACCAGCCTCTTGAGCCAAAGGAGCAGGTGTCTGTCCCTCCCAGCAGCTCCCTGCACTTCCAAGAAAGCCCTCAGTGAACATGACCCTTCTGCTGCCTCTCGGCCTTTGCACTTTCTTCAGCATTTATGGCCACTCATGGGGAGTTTTTGGATAGATTTCAGGGTCACCATGCTGGGTTTTGTTCCCATTATTGCTCACTGGGTCATGCACAACCAAACAGCAGAATCCACCACGTCTTGTGGTGCTGGTGCAGGTGCCAGGCTGTGGTGGGACAACCTTGGCTGCCACCAGCTGCAGGTGGAACCACCACTCCACTAGAAACTCCTGTAGGAGGGTGTGCAGCTCTGCAAGGTCCAGTGGGATTTTTGGGACCCACTCTGCACTCTGATCACTTCACAGAAACCAGCTGGTGGGGAGAGATATGGGTTGTTAGAACCTCTCAGGCTTCCTGAGCCTGGGAATTAAACCACGTAACAATACTGAAGGTATATCCTCGTGTCCTAACCTGGGAGAAGGCAGACACACCTATAACCTCCCTGCCAGGGCCAGCACCTCACCAAGCAACTCAGGATGCTGGAAAACCCCTCCTTTTGCTGTCCTGCCTCCCTCCTGGCAGGGATGGGGAAGGACTCCGTTGCTGTATTCCCAGCCACCAGCTGAAGCCAAGCTCAGTGGCTATGTCACACAGCAAAGCAGCTCAGACTGGCCTTGGGCTTCACCCCAGTGCTCAGATCCCACCACCAACACCCCCCAGGCCCCTTTTCCACCTGGCCTCCCACCATCCTTGTGCCGCTGGGAGCCCGTGCCAGCAGAGCTGTTGCCCTGCTGAACCTTTCCCTAACACACCCTCTGTGATGGAGAAATTGATCTCGGCACAAAACAGCTCCAAAGGCTTTAAATCAGACGACCACAGGTTTTTTTTTTTCATGGAGGGACGTGGGAGGATTTCAAAACCAGCAGCCAGCAAGGTGTGATCCCTGTTTTTCTGGTGTGTGCGTGCAGACACTCACATCTCTGCAGGGCACCTGATCCTTTTCCCCATCATAACTACATTTT
>VXBQ01003597.1:0-17428 GCA_013400175.1 Phainopepla nitens
GGGTGAGGGACAGGGAGGGGACAGCGGGACCGGGGACACCGGGCCCGTGAATGAGGGGACAGGGGACACCAGTCCGGGCTGAGGGACAGGGGGGACACTTGGAGCGGGGGTGCAGGGTCAAGTTGCTCCACTTCAGGCGTGCGGGACAAAGGACACGTACCTGTCAATACAGGTCTCATTCAAACAGACGATATGAAATTAGAAATTTTTTTCAGTGCATGCTTTCTTTGATCACTTTGTGACCTGTTTTTTTCTCTGTTTAAAATAACTGCCTTTGTTTCCTGAGGAATCTGTCCATTTAAATTAGATCATGTCTGGTGAATTGGGTGGGTTTTAGTTAAATATGCTGATTGACTTACATTCCAATGGTAAAACTGCTAGTAGAAAAATAGGTTCCTGTCGAGAACTCCTGACCTGTTGCAGAACAAGAAGTTTTACTTCCTTACCAAAAATTTCAGCTCAAATGCTAAGCAGAAAGAACTGCCAGAGTCTGGACAATTATCTACATCTTACTGAAGGAAAATTCTTTTCTCTGATTAAGAAATTCCAGGGTGCAACCAGTTCATATGGCTCGGTGGCTGTTAGCTGTTGAAGGTCAGCATTCCATAAAGCCAGATAAGATAGCCTTTATCATTAAGTAGAACGGAAATCAGTTGGCTCTGAAGGCCAAGAATTAATTTTTTTATAACCTAGATAATAAAGGCCCTTTTCAACAGAAGGAAGCAATGTCAAAGTTAGCAGCACTGTCTGAGGATGGAGACCTAAGAATGTTGAGTGAAAACACCTGTGCAGTACTTGTGGCTGCCAGAAAAATGATAGTTACATTTATGTTTTTAAACACCTGCATGCCAGATTTTTACCTTGTCCTTCAAGACACCCAACACAAATGCACAGTGGTGCCTAGAGAGAACTTCTCCTAATGCTGCTTCCATGGAACTCCTGGCTGTGCTGGTGCCCTCCCGTGGAATCAGCTGTTCCTGGTGGTCTGTGCTGCACACGAGGGTCACACTGCGTTTCTCTGGGCACTCCTCTGGGATTACCCCACCTTCTCAGGTGCCCTTGGGTCACAGATACCAGGCTCTGCAAGTAGAACCAGTGCTGAGTGTCGTGGCTGCCCACAACCATAAGTTACACATGTCACAGTCACAATCACATGTTGTCATTGAGATGGACAGAATACTGTGAGAATGCTAAGCTTTCCTCATGAGGCATCACACAGCCTTATGTTTTCTTCCATCCAGCCTTCAGAGGACTAAACTTTACCCAGGCAGCACCACATGGCCCTCTGATTTCTTTCTTCTTCTTTCTGCATGATCAGCTAACTCCTTTCTTTCCCTCACACAGCCACCTAACCCCATTTGCCACTCGTTCAACATCTCACACCTTTTCTGTTCCTCCTCTCAGCACGGCCAGCCAACTTTGACTCACTCTGGCACATCCTCACAGCTCAGCGGGAGAAGCCCAACTGACTCAGGATCAGCCAAGCCCCTCTTTTGTAGGGCTGGTCCTTATTGATTACACCTGGGGCCCATCAAGGGCCAGACTGCCTCCAGTCCTCTGCAATCAGCACAGCTGCCCACAGCTGAGGACTATGCTCCACTGAGGTTGGAGGTACCAACAAGGTCAAGCTGGCCTGCATTCCATAGCAAAATCACTCCTGTGGAGAAAGAAAAGATGGGTTATTGTCATAGGGACCTATTTCTGAAGGGAACAGAAAGTATGGACATTGGAAGCAAGGACAGGTTGCATAGGAAAATTAGGGAGATGCTGTTCACCATTGGAGGGAGAAAATTCATGTGGCCAGAGCTTGATTAGTGTTCAAGCTTGCCAGCACTGTGAGGGATAGCAAAAAGGACTTGTTAAAACATGTTAACAGCAAAAGGAGGATCAGAGACAACATCTGTCTGCATTTGACAAAGTCAGACACCTCACAAATAGGGACATGGACAAAGCAGAGATGTTTAATGCCTTCACCTCTGTCATTAACATCAGTGACTGGCCCTGGGAACCCTGGAGCTCTGTGCTGGAGGATTGTGATAAGCTCCCAGCCAAAACTGAACTTGTTTGAGGCTTGCTGCTCCAGCTGGATGCACATGAACCTATGGGGCACGATGGTACTGAAAATGCTGAAATGCTGGCCCTGTCATCACAGGATCTCTCTCCATTATTTTTCAAGTCTTGGGAGCCTGGAGAGGTCCCCGCAGACTGGAAGCTGGCCAAAGTCCTAGGTTTCAAGACAGGCAAGAAGGAAGACCCTGGTAATTACAGCCCTGTCAGTCTCACTTCACTGCCTGGTTAAACAGAGTTATTTTTCTGGGTATTATTGAAAAACACTCAAGAGACAATACAGTCTTTTGGCTTCCAGCAAGTAGCAGGTTTCTGGCTGAGAAAATTTCTCTGGGTAATTCTTTCATTCTTTTTGAGTTTCAGGATGGGGGGAGGGTGAGAGTTGAGTTTATTTATGTATATGTACGTGTGTTTGTGTTTCCAACTGCTCTCTCTCAAGCTCCAGGAAGCCTTGCTGCCCGTGTCCTGGCAGAACGAGGTGACCTGCTCCCACACGGTGGCACTGCTGGCCTGGCTCTGTCCCCGCTGCCTGCCCACGCGAGGGTCCTGAGAACAGCCCAGTGGACCTTGGCATCTCACAGGACCACAGAATCGTGGCCCTCTGAGCTGCTGGGTGAATCACAGACCGATCTGGGTCACCTTCTGCTCCTCCTTGCAGGATTTTGGGGAAGGGGAAAGGCGCTGTGTTACATGAGCACTGAAAACATCGTGTGGAGAGAACAGACCTGCTCGTCCCTCGCTGGCTCAGGGCAGTCAGATGGGGCCATCACCTCCTGCTGCTCCTGTTTTCCCTGCCCCAGCTCCCCCCAGACCCCTCTTGTTTCTCCTCACTGCTGCCATGCTGAACCACATTTTCCAAACATAAGCTCTCCACAGCACCTCCAAGCTCCATCAACACCTTTACCCTCCAAGCCTGTTCATCTCTCCCAACACCCCTATAATTCCTCCACACTCTTTTTTTTCCTCCTTTTTTTTGTGCGCATATTCCTTTCCTCTTTGCCCAGTGCTGCATTTGAGGCCTGGGCCAGAGCGCTGACTTGCAGGTGGAGGGGCCTTTCCTTTCCTTAAGTCAGGCTTTGGATTGTTTCATAAATGGGTCAGGCATCCAGGGCTCTGTCAGGTGCAAGGTTGTGTTTGTGGACAAACAGCCGTGGTCTTGCAGGACCAGCAAGGCTCTTCTGTGGCCATGCTGGGCTCTCTTGTGGCTAACACCCTGCCTGGCTCGGGCCAGAGCGCCGTGGTGCTGAGCTTGAGGATTTGGGCCCTTCCAGGCCGTGAGGCACTCGGGCATCCATGGCTCTGATCAGCCCACGCAGCTGCTAAACTGGGTCCCTGCCTGTGTTTTCCTCTTGAGCGTGACTCTCTGTTTGTTAAATAATGTAGCGACACGAGGTTCCTTGAACTCAATTTATCTTCCCGTGTAGCCATGGGAACAGCCGGCCGGGGTGGGGGGGGAGGATGGTGACGCTGGGCTTGCCGTCGGATCTGCTGCAAGGCTCGGGCTTAGCCCGGCTGAGCTCCGCTTTTCCCGTTTGTGCTGTCCTGCAAGGCTCGGGCTTAGCCCGGCTGAGCTCCGCTTTTCCCGTTTGTGCTGTCCTGCAAGGCTCGGGCTTAGCCCGGCTGAGCTCCGCTTTTCCCGTTTGTGCTGTCCTGCAAGGCTCGGGCTTAGCCCGGCTGAACCCCGCTCCTTCCATTCGTGCTGTCCTGCAAGGCTCGGGCTTAGCCCGGCTGAGCCCCGCTCCTCCCATTCGTGCTGTCCTGCAAGGCTCGGGCTGAGCCCGGCTGAGCTCCGCTTTTCCCGTTTGTGCTGTCCTGCAAGGCTCGGGCTGAGCCCGGCTGAACCCCGCTCCTTCCATTCGTGCTGTCCTGCAAGGCTCGGGCTGAGCCCGGCTGAGCCCCGCTCCTCCCATTTGTCCTGCCCAGCAGCCCCGCTTGTTTAGGCTTGTTTTCTTAGAGCCTTCTTTAGCCAGCAGCAGGACTGTACTTCAAACCTGGGAAATGTTGACGATGATGGGGAGTTTGGAGGAAGATGGAGGATTTGGGAGCAGCCAGATGTGGCAAAGGGGAGCGGTTGCACCCAAAGGATGCTGCAACTCCCTGGGCTGCCTGTAGTACATGGTTCATGGAAAGAAAAGAAGGACAAGTGCAAGTAGTTCAATATTGTTCAGGCCTGTGCTTATTTCCAGTGCTGAAGCATCTTGAATCAAACCTGATTTCCTCCTTTATACCATAAAATTACTGGCTCCAAGGAGCTGAGGCGAACCCACCCTCACAGTTACACACTCCCTGTCCCTCCTGAAGTACATTCTCTAGCCCAGATCTTGGGTATGGAGGAGAGGGTGTGTGAATGGGCAGCACAGCATCACTCCTTTGACTCAAACACTTCATTTTACCTGAAAAGGCATGAGACCATGTGACAGAAACTAGCGTTTAGGTGATATCACCAAATGTGTGCTGTGTGTGTTGCCTGAGAGTCCCAGTTGAGCAACACAGCGATGAGGACAGAGTGCCTCATCCTGCATGGTGAGGATTGTGCCACGTCATTTTCCCCAGGGCTGCACATACACCTTACCACACAAGGGACTTTCTCTGTTGCTATTGAAAGGACATGTCTGTACAGCTGTGGGGGTTTTTGCAGTTGGTAGGACCTCTGTCTGTGTCTACCATTCCTGATCCCTTGCTTGGTTGAATCCTGTTTCACTTCCAGCTCATCTTTCAAGATTTCAGAGCTGTTTCCGTGACCTCTCTTAACATTTTCAGATTGTGCTGTTGACTGTGTTTTCAGGTCAGTGCTGCAAGTGGGAGCACTTGAGATCGAAGGTAGCTCCCTTATCTCCTTCCATTCATGGTTTGAAAGTAGTGTTTCTTACCTTCATTCATGTTTGGTGTTTTGCTTCTGACATCTCTCCGGCTGGTCCTCAAACCATGGGCCTACACCCCAATCATATTCAATTTTCAATAGAGCTGTTGAGGAGATTGCATCTGTACCAGGATATTGCAGTGAGCCAAAGTTTTACTTTAGCAGTGCTTGGGATGCTTGCACCAGTTTTTATGGTGGCATGAAATATGGTTTCTGAGGTACAAAATAGCCAATGATCTTGGGAGCATCCATGCTTCTGACTGTTCTGGGAAGTTTTATCCCAAAAGCCTGTGCAGCCTGGGTGGGTGAAAAGATAGACTTTTATTTTCTTCTCTAAAGCTGCTTCTAAAGCAGGAAATGTCCACACCTCCTTCAGACTTGATCTCAATGTTCTTCACGGCACATATGTGTAATCTTAGCTGCTGCTGCTCCTCCTCTTTGCATCTTTTTTTATTCCCTCCCATTTAAGTAGCTCTATGATCTGAACTTTATCCCTAACATACTTGACCTTATTTTTCAGAGGATTATGCACAGACATCCCCAGAGTTTTTCATGGCATGTGCCAAGCCCTTGGGCTAAAAGCTGTCTCCTGGTTTATTCCTGCCACCCAGGGAAAGGAGAATATGTTTGAATGATTGTCATGGTTTAACCCCAGCCAGCAACTCAGCCCCCCGCAGACACTCACTCCCTCCCCACCAGTGGGACGGGGGAGAGAATTGCAAAAGTAAAAGTGAGAAAACCCGTGGGTTGAGATAAAGACGGTTTAATAACTAAAGCAAAAGTCGTGTATGCAAGCAGAGCAAAACAAGGAATTCATCCCCTGCCTCCCATGGCAGGCAGGTGTTCCAGGCAGGCAGGGCTCCATCAGTGTCACAGTGACTTGGGAAGACAAATCCAGAATGTCCCCCCTTTCTCCTTCTCCCCCAGCTTTATGTGCTGAGGGTGATGCCATGAGGTCTGGGATGTCCCTGGGCTCAGCTGTCCTGGCTGTGTCCCCCGGGTCCTTGTGCCCCCCAGGCTCCTCACAGGTGAGGGTGAGGAGCAGGAGAGGCCCTGGCTGTGTGCAATCCCTGCTCAGGGAGAACTAACACATCCCTGGCTTATCAACCCTGTTTCCTGCACAGAGCCAAAACTCAGCCCCACAGCAACTGCTGTGAAGGAAATTAAATCTGCCCAGCCCAGCCCAGCACGGTGATGTACAGACAACACACACTGAGGTGTTAGTGAGAGGAATGGGCTGTGCTCAGTGAGGAGGTGGGGAGCAAAGGCCAGCTTTGATGCAAGCATCCATCAGCAGAGATCAGTGAGCCTATGGAAGCTTTCAGCAGCCTGTGAACAGTTAGCAGGCTTCATATTCTCACCTCTCTATGTCTGACATCAGCAGCAAGATAAAAATATATGCTCCTTACAGCAATACAGGGGTCTTTTGGTATTTCTTGAGCTTATTTGTTTTCCCCAGTGTGAGGAAATAACACACAAAGTAGTTCTGTGATGGAGCGTTTCCTAAATGGATGTAGCTTGGCAAACTGCAGCTATTAATTTTCCTTAGATAAGCTGGTATCAGAGTAGCTGAGTTTGAAACCTGGCACTTCTCTTCTGCATCTTTCAAAGCTCTCTCAAAGATGCCTGTGCCAGGAGCTGCTGCCAGTGTTTGGGGGGATTAAGTTGTGTAGTGGAGATAAACACTTACTGGAGGTGAGGAGGTCAGAAAGGCATCCTCAGAGATAAGGATGTTTGGCAAAGCCTTCTCCTCCCAGAGCTCTCAGTGTCCACTGTGCCAGCACCATGCTGTGCCCCATGAAGTCCTGGGGCTGCAGCCAGCAGCCCTGGCAAGGTTTGGGGGGGACCTAGCCTGTCCTGCCCTTGGTGCCATTGCAGGGGGGGGGTGTGCAGCAGCAGGCAGCTGTGCAAGGAGCCAGGGAAGAGCAGTGTTGTGCTTCCCGTCAGCTCACACTGCTGAAGGCCCTGTGGCTCTCTTCATCCCATCACTGAGCTGGGAGCTTTAGTCCTGCATTTCCTGGGCAGCCTCCCTCTGCCTTGCAAAGATCTGCCATGGGAAAGGGCAGCTGCTCTCAGGGACAGCTGAGGGTAAACTTGTCTCCTCACATGGGCTGGGCTGCCTTTACACTGTGTTTTGTGCTGCTTATTCCCTTTTATTCCCTGTCAGCGTTTTACTCATTTTACCCTAACTGCATCTGCCTGTGAGCTGTGAGGTAAAACATACCTGCAGAATGCCAAGGCAGAAATCAGCCCCTGGGGACACTGGTCACCCTGGCACATCAGGGAGATGGGACTCCCTGAGCTTTGGGAAGGAGGCCACAACCCACAGCAAGACCCTTGCTGGTGAGCAGGCCCTGGGGTGTCAGCTACAGGGACAGGTCCACCCAGGCAGGTGGAAGTTTATTGTGTGTTAGCAGGACCCTGGCAGCTCCCTGGGCTGGGCTATGGGGGCTTAATTCTGGGAGCCACATCCAGGGGCTTTGCCTTGCAAAAGGGAGGTCCTTCCCCTTGCTGAGGATGTCCCTGGACCCAAAGCCTGCTCTCCTTGCCTTGAAAACAAAGAGCTAGTTGTTTTTCTCCCTGATATCTCTCCCCTGCTCCCTCCCCCAGGCAGCACGGAGGTGGAGAAGCCTTGCCCAGGCCAGCAGCCAGGCCTGGGGTGAAACACCCTGCCAGTTCACAATCTGGAAACATTAAAATAAAGGGTGTTTGGGAAGGGCAGAAGGCTGAGGAGGAGGCATTCAATCATGGGAGGATCAGAGGCTCCCAGTGCTCTGTGAGATGTGTGCCTGGCTCCTGGGGCAGCTGGGGAAGAACCACAGGCAAAGAGCAGTGCCCTCATTCCTCTAAAACTGTACTGAAATGATTCAAAGGGCAAGGGAGCATCACAGTGGTGGATCCAGGGACAGCTGAGGTCTGCCCTTGGCTCTGTAATGCCTGCAGAGTCACTGGGCTATTCTGTGCCCTGAAAAATACTGAAGGCTGAAATTGTGCCCACTGCCTCAAATGGAAGGGGCTAAAAATTTGGGTAATGAAAATGCATCTGTTGGAGGAATCTTGGGAGCACCTGCCAGGTAGAGCTGATGCTGTGGGACTTGGCTCCAGTGACCTGAGAAACCTAGAGAGACAGCTTTTCTGGGAATGCGAGTTCGAGGCAATCATGCTGCTTCTGACGTGAGTCTTGTTCTGCTTTCAGCCTTTTTTAGCAGGCTGGACATCCCAGAAATAGAGGGTGTTGTAAGTTCTGTGAAAAAAGACACCTGACTTGAGGAAAGATTAGTGTGCCAGTGTGGGAAAAACTTCATCCAAAGCGTACCCTGCAGTCCTGAGTAGAGATAAAAGACAGCCCCAAAGCTGGTGAAGGCCCCCTGGTTTCTCTGCTTACAGGCTGATTTGTTTTTTCCAGACTTGTGATGCTTAGCAGAGAGCCTGGAGGGGCTTGGCTCTGCCTGGGCTCTGAGCATCTTCTAGCTATGAACCTTCGTCAGCAGCTGCCAAAATGCTGGTGCCCTCGAGCATGGAGGTGACAGGATGGCAGGGATTGCTTGGGATGACTCTCTAGACTTGCTAAGGTGGCTGTAGGTATTTGTCCATGTAAAGGTGTTTGGGATCCTCTGGTCTTCCACTCTTCTGTCCAGCGTGGTGCTGTGGAACCATCACTCAGCAGTGGAGCCGTTGAAGGTGAAGGAAAATTTATCTGCAGTTCTCTAAACCAGTTCTCCAAAGCAGATTTTGGCAGATTTTGGAGATGGAGTATGTTTTCCCCAAAATTTCTGTAAAATCTGTGGAAGAGCTTAATGTTGGTACCACTGTAAATGTATGTCTTGCTCACTGAATTGGCGTGGGTTCTACTACAGAGCCTTTTTTTGCTGCTACAGATTACATGTACATGAGGTTTGCTGAGATCACTAACCTGAAGCTCTTCCAGTAGAGATTAGACTCAAATTATTACGGAAACAATCTGATTGTCATGTTAATGCAGTGCGTGGAAGATCAAACCTCCATGTCCTCTCCATGGGTATTGGGTTTGCTGAGATAAACACCTTTTATAACCCCCCTGATAGATTTCTGAGCTCTTGTTCGAACAGGAAGGTGCTTTCTAGCAATCTCCTCTGGTGCACCCAAAGGCCTCTGTCCCCTGCAGTGCCACGGAGTTCATTCTGACCTGTTCCACTCATATCTTTCCTTCAAGATCCTTTAGAGTGCCTTTAAACAGGTCTCCTCTGGGAGGCTGTGGAAAGTGTGAGTTTGTGCACTCGTTTTTCCCCTGACAGAAGGTGCTTTCCAAAGAGGAGCTTGTTTCTCACCTCCCTTGCAAGGTCCAGAGGAGGCAACGAGGCTGTGAGGGGCTGGGAACACAAGCCCTGTGAGGAAGCACTGAGGGAGCTGGGGNGTTAGGGCACGCGTTGGACTCGATGATCTTGAAGGCCTCTTCCAACCTGGGCATTCTGGGATTCTGTGGCTCTGTCTCCCACCAGGAGCAGAAGAGCCAGGCACCAGCAGCCCGTGTTGTCAGCCCTGACTCCAGACAAGGCCATCCCCGTAGCTCCAGGAGGGCAGGGAGCCTTTGGAGGTAAAATGTGAGTGCAATTGCCAGCTGAGCACCACCAGAGGCGAATCCATGAGGCTCCTTCCTGGGCTCAGGGGCATGGCTGGGGCAGGCAATGCCTCTCCTACTCCTACCAGTGTGTGACTTGGCCCAGTCTGGGAGTCAGGATTTGCAGGGTCTGGGAGCAGCCCCCTTCAGTTGTGGATCCTCTGCTGCTCCTGAAAAGGCTGCTGCAAAGCCATGGGCAATGTTCCATGTCAGCCCTGGCTTGCTGAGGGGCCAGGAGGCTCTGACATGGTGTGGGAGGCAGCTGGGAGTGTGCTGTGGCTGGGGAGAGGGTGGAGGAATGTGCTGGCCCTTTCCAAGTGCCTTGGCCCATCAGGAACTTGGCCTGAATTTCCTCCCCACTCCCACCTCTCCTATCTGAGCAATTCCTGGGGGCTGCAGGCAGACATGGGCCCTCCTAGCACGTGGCCTGATACTCCCAGAGAGCTTGCATGGATTATTTGCTGCTGCTTCAGGTCGGCTGTGCTAGGCAGAGATGAGAAGCAGGTTGGGAATGCCAAAAGGAGCTCTGCTTGCCTGGAGGGCTCCAGGGAGGCAGGAGGTGTGTGATCTTGATGGGTCTAGGGCAAACCTGTGCTCTTTTTTACCTGGGCATTCTTGCCCAGTGCTCTGCATGAGAAGAGGCTCTGCTTGCACCTTGGTGGGCAAGAGCTGGATGCAGGGGCCTTGGAGATGGGCTGTGTTGTTCTCTCTTTGGAAGAAGGAGAAGAAGAAGAAGAAGAAGAAGAAGAAGAAGAAAAAGAAGAAGAAGTGACTTTTTACATGTTTCTCGTGACTAGCTGAGGAGGTTGCAGTCCCTGATCCCAGGTTGAGTGTTTATAGTGCCTCTATCACTTTTGAAGATAAGGGAACGTTAATATTTTATTGCCCCGTTCCTTTCATTGAGGTATCATCCAGAGCGAGAAGAGGAGAGGGGAAAGACCCATTTCCTTATGACAGGGGATTAGTCACTGCAGCCTGACCCTCCAGGGAGAGCTGCAAGGCTCCCCTCTCCACCACACACTAGTCTGTGAGGTCAGGGCTTGAGACGGAGAGAGCTCTTCCCCACCCAGCCCTCTTCCCACCCCTGCTTTGCCCCTGGCTGCCCATCTTGTCCTGAACTTGGCTGTGCTCCCCTGTGCCTTTCCTGCAGGGAGTCCTGGAGCACCCTCAGCTTCGGCCACTGAGCTGGTGAGGGGCAGGAGGCCGCCTGAGGGGCTGGCTCTGTGCTGTGCTGGCTGGCTCAGCTCCATCCCTTCACTCACACTCACCATCAGCAGAGCTGCCCCCTGGGACAGTCTGGGCTCCTGTTCTCTCTGTCCCTAGGCTGGGCCACATCCAGGCTGCCCTCAGGAACCTGGTTTATCAATAATGAGGAACATGGCTATGGCGTGATGCAGAGATAACCATTGCTACCACATCTGTGCACACAGTGCCCTCCCCTTCCCTGTCCTCCTTCCCAAGTGGAAAATCTGTGTCAACCTGCCTTGCCCTGTAGCCAAGTTTCACATCTTTGGGTGAATTCACGTTGAAGGCCAGGAAAGCTGCAGCAGAGAAACTTTCCCCTCCCTGAATCCACCCACTGCCCAATGCAGGGGCTCCCCTGTGGCAGGGCTGGGGACATGGGGGCCTGGAGAAGGGCTGGTCCCTGCTCCAGTGTGACGGGTGCTTCTGAGCTCTGCCTGACTCTGCCTTTCTCCTTCTGGGGGAAGCTTCCCTTCTGCTCCTTGAATTAAAGCATTAATAAGCCCAGCACCAATCAAGCTCTGAGTATTTCAAATGCCCCTTTGTTTAATTAGCACAGCCTCTCTCCGCAGACAGGGGTGGGAGGCGAGGGGCAAGGACCCAGTGCCCAGGAATTTCTCCTCTTTAAGGTGTGACCTTTTGTGCCAACTATTTTCTCTCCCACTCTCTCCACCAGCTGCCCAGAAAAAAACATTTAAGGCCAAAGGACCCTCAGAAGTTGCAGCATCTCCTGGGTTTAAGCCTCTTGCATGCCCCAGGGCACTCTTTTCCCCATGGAAGGAATAAAGAATCAGCTGGTCCAGGGTTGACACTGTGCTTTGTACTTTGTGCCTTGGCTGTGGAAATTGGGTCACTGGCCTTTGCCTTGAGATCCACCTTGGTCCCCTTCCCCCTGGGGATGAGGCCCTGTGTGGCTCCTTGCTCTCTGAGGAAGGGAGAAAGCATGACCCAATGTTATCAGGAGCATGTTAACCCCACAGCAAACAGGATTTTACCGTGCAAGGGTGACGGTTGGTGACGTTTGAGTGGAAAACATGGTCCCTTCCTCTCCATGACCTAATCTAAATTGCTTTATGAGGGGTCAGCAGGTAGACCAAGGCCTGCAGCTCCCTGGAGGACAAGCAGCCAGGGCAAGGTGGTCTCTGGGTGGCCCTGTGCTGTGGCACAGCAGAGCAGGGGTTCTCTCATGTGGGGCAGTGGTACGTCAGATGGATTAAAATGGTCTTGCTCCCTGGTGGGCTGTGGGGCTGGGCTGCCTGCACCTCCTCTCCTGCCATGCCCTGGCATGTGCCCAGCATCCCCCAGTGCCACCAGCAGCCTGTGTGAATGTTCCTGTGCAGGGCTGCAGCCACACAGCCTGTCCCTCCCCAGCCTTGCCTCCTGCCCATCCCTTGCAGCTTTCCAGAGTCTCACTGGTGGCATTTTTCTCCCAGAACAGACCCTTCAAGGACCTCGGGGCTCAGGACCTGCCTGTGAGGCCTCTCTGCAGCTGAGTTGGGCTGCTCAGACTCTGCCAAGCCAGGAGCTGCCTCTGGTCCCTGGGACCACGTTTGCCCCACGGGTGCCAGTGCTCACTGAGATGGGGATGTGGGAATGCCAGGGCTCCCCACCACCTAGAGACTTGGATGTGCCACACACAGGGGCAATGAATCCCCCTGTGGGCACTCATCACACCTGCACTCCTAGAAGCAAGAAGGGCTGGGGGGACAGAGGGAAGGTGCTGAAGGTGCTGCCTGCTATTATCCCACAGGGAGCTCTGCTTGTCCCTGCTGGCACCCTGGCCGTAGTGGTGCATGGCAACCTCCCAGCGTGGTGCCAAGGGACAAACTGTGCCAGGGAGTGGCCCTCCTCCCCCTCAGCTGTGCTCCCACCTGCCTGGGCTCCTGGTGACAAAACCATCAGCTGTGGGGTGGGGGATGCAGGCCAGAGCAAGGGCCAGGGGCACCTTTCACATCTTGGCCCCTTTCACAGCCCCCCTGCTGCCCCCTTGGTGCCAGAGAAAAGCTCGGATGCAGTCTGGCTAGAAACACATATTTATTGCGACATCGGCTTGCAACCAGCCCTGACCCCCCCCAGCAGCGACTCAGACCCACACACACCCCCCTGACCCTGCTGTGATGCCTCCGTGGCCAGCGGGCCGGTCCCTGGGGCCACAAGCCCGCTCCCCTTTGCAGGTAGGTTCACTGGGGCTGCTGCCTGGGGTCCCGCTCTGCCAGGGGCTGCCCACAGCTGGCAGCATGGAGTAAAGAACAGGGATTCAGGGTCCTTCATCAGTGTAAGGCACCGGCTGGGATCTCCAAGCAGTCCCAAGGCTCTCAGAATCCCAGGGCAAGAGCGGGGCCAGCCCCCCCAAGCGCATGAGAGGGCTGAGCACGTGTGATGCTGCCGTGTCCTCTGCTCTTACTGCCTTCCCTTGGGGAAGGGGGCCCTGGGGAGCCGGGAGAGGTGCCAGCCTGGTTCCCACCTGCAGCCTCTACACGTATCCTGTCAGGTTGTAGGAATTGACTTCACTCTTGGTCTTCTGCACCTGGCTGACAGAGTGCCGGGGGCTCTTGCTCGCCAGCAGCTGGGGCTGGTAGGCGCTGGAGTAGGCGGCCGTGGTGTCCCGGGCAGGGCAGGAAGTGCAGAGGATGAAGCCGCCGATGAGGGAGAAGAGGGAGGAGATGATGCCGAGGTAAAGAGCCTCCCCGAGCTCGAACTTCATGCTGTCGGGGATGACGGGGTTGTGGAAATCCCGCAGCACCACGTGGATGTTCCACACCACCGGGATGAAGCCGAGCACTCCCCCGAGTACGAAGACAGCGCCGCCCGCCACCGCCACGCGGTCCTTGCCCGGCGAGCCCTGGCTGAAGACGGTGCACCTCATGCCCACGACAGAGAGCAGGCAGGCGAGGGAGGACACGGCGCAGGAGCTCACCATGAGGGCTTGGGCCGCCTGGATGTCGGCGGGCAGGTTGAGCAGGGAGCTGTAGATGTCGCACTGGGTGATGCCCGTGCTGTACGTGGCGCACTCCATCCACAGCCCCTTGGTGAAGCTGATGGCCGTCACGATGCTGGAGCCGATGTAGGAGCTGGTCTTCCAGCTGGGCAGCAGCGTGGCCGTCAGCGTGCCGATGTAGCCCAGGAAGGCCACGGTGTAGCCCAGCAGCTGGAGCCCCATGGACACCATGGTGGGAGCTGGCTGTCGCCTCTGTCACCTACCCAGGGCTCGCAGCTTGTGGCCCAGGTGCCTCCCGTGTGCTCAGGTTCCCATGGTCCTGCGAGAGGCTCCGCTCGCAGCTCCACCCCGCTCCCGGGGGTGCTGCTTTTGTGCGGGGTGGGAGCTGTGGGGAGGTTACCTGCGAGAGTGGAACGCAATCCCTCCCCGATTAACGATTGACCCAAGCCCGTGGAGGAGCGCCAAGCGCCCTTTCACCTCCGCTATCTCCCCGGGCAGGCTCCAGAGGCAGAGCAGCGCTGCCCAGGAAGGACGCCAAAGCCCTCCCCTGCACTGACGCCGCGGGCAGGGATGGAGAGCCAGCTGCGGGTGTGGGGAAAGTGCCCACTGCCTTCTCTTCTGTGATGGCTCGAGCTGAGGAAGCCAAAAAGCTTCACCATCTTATTTGGGACCTGCTGGAGGTGACTTCAGGTGGTGAGCCCAAAGCTCTCTCAGCTGAGGAAAGGGAATGGCACCTTGTCCCCATCTGCATGGGGCTTACCCAAGGCATCTGCAGTTACCCACGACCCACCCTGAGCTGCTGAGGCTCTTCTGGGACAATGAAGACTGAACCATGGATATCAGCCCTTTCTGTGCTGCTGGGGACAAGGATGGAGAGGGATGCACGTGACAGTGACACCTGCATCCCCAGGAGAGCCTGGAGGTCCACAGAGGGCAGAATTACATCAGGGCTGGCATCTCCTCTGGGACACTTCCTGGAAGCATGCTGGCCAACCGGGGTGACCTGTCCAGTGGAGGGGTGAGCAGCTCGGGGTGCAGCTCGTGCTGGGCTTTTGTAGCGGTGCCGCCTCCTGCCCGCAGCTCTGTACACGGGCAGGGGGGGTTGGCAGAGGGGGTGGAGAGGGTTGGTTTGTTTTCCCTCTGCTTTGTTTAAAAATTCCTCCTCCTGTGGTGCCTTGCGAAACCGGGCCGAGCCCGGGCACCGTGGCCAGTGGCCTCCCTCACCCTGGGAACGCTCCTGGCTGAGCGTGCTGCCACCCCCCAGGGCCTCCCCTCTGCTCCCGTCCCTCCCGCTGCCACCTCAAATGCTTGGCACCAAAGTTTCCCAGCTTTCTGTCTCCTGTCCTGTGCTCTAACCAAACCTCCCACACCGTCTCAGTTGCTGGAAAAGAAACACCTGGGGTGCTCAGGGTGCCGGCAGAAAGGTGTGGGAGGGAGCTCTGTGGTACTTACGGAGGTGGCTGGAGGAGCAGGGTGTGGGACTCGGGGTGGCTGCAGCCGGGGGTCACCCAGGACTGGAGGCAGCTGCTCGGGGCAGGGTGAGCAGCCAGGGCCCCAGCCCAGGGGATCAGGGGCTGCAGTCATTCAGCTACAGCTTTGCACAATCCACCTGCAAATCTCCGCCTGCATCAGAGGCTTACTGCAGATCAGAATTAAACCCTTTGGGCGTCGGGCAGGACTGGGGAGCTGGGATGCCTCGCTTTGCTTGTTGTCTGTGAATTATCGGGGCAGGTTCACCTAATGAGTTCAGGTTTGAGGCTTGCTCTCATCCTTCTGGACAGCCTTAGTGGCTGGCAGGTGACTGTGTGTCCACTCTGGGCTGTGCTGCCTGTATTGGGGTTCTAGGGGCAGTGAGACACCAGCAGGTTGAGCTCCCCACTCCTCAGAGCCAGCCTGAGCTTTTGGTTTTTACTCTTCCTGGCCCTGCTTGTCCTCCACGGGGTTTGTTATTGTAAGACTACTGGCCCAAATGAGGAGCAAATGGGGAAGGTAATGAGAGCTGTGCTGGCCCCGTGCCCCCTCCTGCTCACCGGCTGCCACAGATGGAGAGGGGCAGGGAGGGCCTCGGGTGACAAATTGTGCTTGGAGCTGAGCAGGGTCCGGCCAGCGTTTGGACAGTGGTGTTTGGATGCTGATAGCAGAGCTGCAGCAGGGACCATTTGCTATTTTCTTTCCTTGTCCCAAACTGAAACTCTCCCAGGAGCAGGAGGTGACCGGTCTGCCAGTGGCACTTTTCTTTGGGTGCTTGGGCAGGAGCAGTGGGCAGGGATGGGATGAGGGGCCCTGCTGGGGTCAGGGGGTGCATCAGCCTTGCACCCTCGCATCAAGGAGCTTTTCTGTGTCTCCTGGTGTGGTCCACATCTCAGAAACTCAGAGGAGAGGGCAGGGATCACTGGCGAGTGCGTGCTCTCCCCTCTGCGGAAACGGGATCTGGCAGCTCCCTGGGGTGATGGGCCATGGATGCCTGGGCAAGACCATTGCCTTGGTAGTGCCTGGGGTCCATCCCTTCCATTCTTCCCTCCCTGTCTGCTCTTGAGCCTCTCCTGAGTCATCAGCTGCCTCCTGGTGGCTCTGTGCTTGCCACTACCATAGCCCATCACTGTCTCCTCATGCCCCATCACAACCCCACCACATATCCTATGGCGTCCCCAACACGCAGTCCCATCCCATGGCCATTGCACTGTCCCAATCTCATACCCACCATTCCCCATCCCTTTCCCATCTCCTCCGCCTCCCTTATGCAAATGGCTACAAAGAGCACTTAATCATCCTTGTTAATTGTCTCTACCCTCCCCTGTTCCCCCCCGGGGATTTTCTCACAAATGGTGTCCAAATTTTCCCTTTTGTGTTTTGCTTTTCCACCAGAGNGTGCCTGCCCACCCCCGGGGCTGGAGCAGGGGGCAAGGTGCTGGGCGCTGCGCGGGCTGGGGGGAGCGATGGGGCAGGGGGTGAGGAGGGTGGGATGGTGAAGCTCCAGCTGGGTTTGGGTGAAGGCTGCGGCGCTGGGGACGCCTCTGATCCCAGCGGCCATGGGTGGGCAGAGGGTGCTGGCACCGGGCAGGGCTGCGGCGTGGGCGAGCCAGGCAAAGGGGAGCGGGCCAGGGCGAGCGGCTGCGGTGCTGAACCTGCTCTCTGTCCTAGAGCCCTTCCTCTCTGGAGACCGTGGCTGCCCCGCGCCCAGGAGGGACCCGCGACGCGGCGGGAGGAGATGGACCCTGTGAGTTTGGCACTCCCTACCGTGTCTGTCCCCACGGCTCTGAGGCTGGGCTCCCTGCTGGCAGAAAGCCACCCTCTCGCCCCAGAGGCCACCACCCCGGAGTCCTCCGTCCCACGGCTGTGCCGTGTCCCCCTCCCCTGGAGCATCACCCCGTGCCCCACTCAGTCCTGGGGCAGGGCCAGGCTGACCCCCGGGGGACACGGCCACAGCAGCCCCCGGGGCAGGGCCAGCCTGACCCCCGGGGGACACGGCCACAGCAGCCTGGCCACGGCAGCCTGAAAGGGTGGCCTG
The DNA here is from genome assembly GCA_013400175.1 of Phainopepla nitens. NCBI lineage: Eukaryota > Metazoa > Chordata > Aves > Passeriformes > Bombycillidae > Phainopepla > Phainopepla nitens. The sequence goes on from VXBQ01003597.1 coordinate 17,213, forward strand.
TTCCCAGATTGGGCGGGCATTCCTCAGGGGGTTAGTGGGATGCCTGGGCACCAGCTCTAGAGCACGGGGGAGAGATTACACTGGCAAGAAGCCTGTCAGGAGGGTGTGCGGGTAGATGCCAGCTTCCTGGCGGTGGTGCGAGCGCCTCGGCTCGGGGGCAGGGCAGGGCAGGGCAGGGCAGGGCAGGGCAGGGCAGGGCAGGGCAGGGGAGAGTTG
>VXBQ01003597.1:18594-30163 GCA_013400175.1 Phainopepla nitens
GACCCCGCTATGGGGTGACCGGTGACATGGGGGTCCCTGCTGTAGGGTGACAGGTGAGCTAGGGGATCCCGCTATGGGGAGGCAGGTGAGGAACGGGACCCCACTGTGGGGTGACAGGTGACGTGGGGAGGTGAGGTGAGGGGACCCCGCTATGGGGTGACCGGTGACATGGGGGTCCCTGCTGTAGGGTGACAGGTGAGCTAGGGGATCCCGCTATGGGGAGGCAGGTGAGGAACGGGACCCCACTGTGGGGTGACAGGTGACGTGGGGAGGTGAGGTGAGGGGACCCCGCTATGGGGTGACAGGTAGGCTGGGGGACTCTGCTAGGGGTGGCAGGTGAGCTGGGGGTCGCTGTTGTGGGGTCCCAGGTGAGCTGGAGGTCTCGGCTGTGGGGTGGCAGTTAGGCTGGGGGCTCTGCCGTGGGGGGGCACTGAAAGCTGAGGGGGGCTGGAAAGCCCCTGCACACCTGGGCAGGTGGGCTGGGGGCCCTGCCGTGGGGTGACAGATGAGCTAGGGGTCCCTGTTGTGGGGTCACAGGTGAGCTGCAGGTCCCTGTTGTGGGGTGAGAGATGAGCTGGGGGTCACTGCCGTGGGTGGCTCTGGAGGCTGAGCACAGTGGGGATGCTTTGGAGCTGGGTTTGGGCACGGAGGGGCCGGGCTGGGGCTGCCAGGGCAGCATGGGGACCAGCCAGGGAGCAGGGTGGGGTGTGGAGGCTGTTTTGGGAGGGCGAGGCTTCCTGCCCTGTCAAGCGTAGCTGGTGTAGCCTCTTCTCCTCGCCGTGGATCTTGGCACGGAAATCCCCCAGTGTTGCTGGGATCCAGCTGAGCCGCTGGCACCGCGGCTACGTGCTGCTGCCGGCACACTCAGCATCCTCCCTGGCGTCACTGGGGGCTGTGGGTGCCCCCGAGCCGGACCTGTGCGCCCCCCAGCCTGGCGAGGAGGTGCCACCTCCCAGTGTGGACCCCCAGGTCCCCTCGGGGGGCCGGCTCCAGGCACGCACCGTGTTCTCCCGGCACGATTTCCTCCTTTGGCATCGGTGACGGGAGCGGGGGCGGAGATGGGGGGAGCCTGGGGGAGACACAAATGTGCGACTGCAGCATCCTCACTCCCGCGGCCGCATCCCCCGCGCCTCCTCGCGGTTGCCTTAGCAACCTCCTATCGATGGGGTATTTATAGAGGACGGGAAGCCGGCACGGGGGGGGATCGGGAATGGGTGGGCGTCTGCTGGGTCAGCCTCCAGCTTCAGGCTTCTCCCAGCTTGCGCGGGGGCAGGAGGGATGCTGCTCCCCTTGGCGGCAGCGTGTGCAGTGCTCCGTGCTCCAGCTTTTCCTGCTCGCTGGAGCCAGGGGAGGTTCTGGCCGGGAATTTGCATGTGGAAATAAAAATAAGCGTCTGGGGCGTCTGCCCTGCTCACCGGCATTGCTCGTGCTCGGAGGCTCGTGTGCACCTCCCTGATTGTGGCACTGGGTGCATTGACACAGATACGTGGAAGACAGTAAAAGAGTGTAAATTAAATGGAAGAACATTAAATTTGTTGCCTGATGTGTGACGTGAGAATATCGTTCTTTCTGTGTCTTTGTTCTCGAGTCCATCAGAGGGGAGGATGCCCGTAACAAGGAGAGTTTGTGTGCAAACTGTGGCGTGTTCTCTGTGCTGTGCTTTCTTTTATCCTGGGGCTTTGGGTCTCTTTGTGAAAGCTGATGACAGCAGAAGTGGGTCAGGTGGTCCCTGCTCAGAGCCTGTGGGGGAATTTATGGATCCAGAGGCCTCACATCCCCCAGAAGGGCTCAGAGAAGCGGGATTGGGATGTGGGGCACTGGAGGCAGCAGACCCCTCCCGTGTACTTCTGGTGCTCTGCTGCTTTCCCCCGCTCTTGCTTCAACTCCAGACTGAGGTTTGCAGTCTGAGCTTCCCAAACTGTTGGGAAGAAGCTGCTTTTTCTCTCTGGACACAGCTCCAGGCTTGCATGCCCTCTTGTAGGAACCTTGGTGAGCACAGCAAACCTGATGCTGGCAGGGAGAGGTGCTCCATTTACTGGAAGGGGGCTGTTGTGAGGCGTGCTGCTGTGCAGCATCAGCCCTTCTGGGTGCCTGCCTTTTATGTGAAAGGAGGACTGTGTTTCCAGCCCTGCTGACCCTGTGAACAGCTCTGTGCTGTCCCTGAGCTCACTCCAGCACAGCAGATCCAACTGCTTTTGGAATAACTGGATATCCAAAGGCCTGGGCCTGAGACCAGCGTGTGGTTTAGTTCCTGCTGTTTCTAACCATGCTTGCTCCTTCATCTGTAATGAATCCCTGTAGGAGCTGGGCAATCCTGTCCCCTCTGTGTCCTGACAGAGCTGTGGCTTTGCCACAGCAAGTGTCACACGCAGCAATTGTCAGCCCAGGGCAGTCTGATCCGTGGGGCATTGAGCACAGGGAGAAGACAAAGCATGGAAAACAAGCAGATATCCTCTGCTTCTGCAGGGCTTTGTTTAACTTCTGTGGGGTTTTGTTTAGCTTAGTTTTGCTATTGAAGCACAGAAGGTGCTTGTCCAGCTGGAGAGCTGTTGTCCTGGGTGTGCAGGGAGCTCTGTCACTCTTGCTGCTGCCCTTAGCTTGGCCCAACAGCCAGATTGTGGGTAGGAGTTGCAGAAGTGAGAACTGGCACGTCTGTGAAGTTGCTCTAAAATAAGATGATTGCTTCACCTGTATCCATCAATCTCTTGTGGAAGGGAAGAGCACCAGGCTGCTCTCAGCAGTCTCTGACATGCAGGTCATCTCATCTGCTGCTGAGAAATGGGGTCTAGCTTTCATCCAGATTTTCCCTTCCTACTTTGTTGGTCTGCAAGGGCCCTGCTTCTCCCTGGGAACTGCCCCAGCACCCTGGGAGCTGAGAGTGCCCTGAGCCCCTCCAGCCCCTCCAGGCAGGTGGGGAGGCAGCTGGAATCCTTGGCTCCCTGCAGGGGCACAGCTCGGGATCTGGGACTGGGATCTGTCGTGGGTCCACCCCTCAGCACCATGCTTTCTGCATGAATCTGATCCTGGGTCATGGAGGCTTGGGCTTTGAAACTGGGTTGGAAATGTAAGCTGTCAGTGACTCCTGTTTTCTTCCCTGCAGGTAGGCAGGAGCCCCCCTTGGCCGAGTGAGGCAGCATGGCAAGTAAGTGCTCCCCGGGCAAGATGGAGAGGTGGCGGCGGTGCTGGAGGAGAGAGGGGGGATGTTTGACAACCACCTCTCAGGAAGGGGTGCCTGTGCATTTTGGAGGGTGTTATCCTCTGTGGGGAGCAGCTGCCATTGGCTGCTGGCCCTGGGTGAGGTCTGAGGTCCGGCCTGACTTGTGCTTCTCTCTCTGCCCTGCAAGGTGGGAGTCGAGAGGAGGTGCTGAAGGTCTGACCTCTCCGGCACTGCCCCGAGGCTGCAGCATTGCTGTCTCTGTGTGGTGCTGGCTGTGCAGCACGGGCCTCCCAGGGCTCTCTGGGCTGCCTGGCTGCAGTGACATCTCTCATCAGCAGTGCTCCTCATGCCTGTGCCCGTGCCCGCCCTGGGGCCACGCTGCCCCGCCTGGCCGGTGGCACCGGGGCTCTGTGTTCTGTGGAAGCTGCTGAGCTCAGCCCCACCCCGAGCTCGCTGTGGCACACCCAGAGCGGTGCTGGGCCAGCACTAAAGATGGTCTTAGCCTGGCGAGGCTGCAGAGGGGTGTGTGGTCTGTCCAGAGCCGAGCTCCAGCCTCCCTCCTGCTCTCCTGGGCAGCCTGCACGGAGGCTGCGTGCCCCGGTGTGATGGGAACACCAGGAGGATGGCAGTAGTGCGGGGGAGATGGAGGAATCTGTCTGGGATCTCAGGATCTGCTCGCAGTGTCACCAGAGCCAGCTGTGAAGGTGGAGGCAGTAGCCACGCTGGGGAGGAGGAGGACCCCAGGGATGACAGGTATGCCTTCTTTCACTATCTGTGCTGTGCTCGGCGCGGGAGGGAGCAGAGATCTTCAGGCAGTGTTTTTAAAAGGCTGCTTTAATCCTCAGTTAATGAGGAGGGTGCCCAGCTGGCTCCCTGCCTTCCTCCACTGCTGCCTTTTCTCCTTCCCAGAGCTCAGGTGCTGGCTCACCAGCATTTCCTGGTGGTGGGAGGTGTCCCCTGTGGTGGCAGTGTCCCCTGCCAAGCTGTCCCCTCCGTGGTGACCCTGATGTGCAGGAGGGGATGTGGTGATGGGCAGGATGCTCTCTGCCATCCTTGGCTGTCCCTCTACAGGCACAGGCACAGTCCTCCCCCAGAGAAGCAGCCCCGGGGTGTCCCCCCAAGCAGGACAGCTGACACATGGGGTGGTGTCCACCAGGGGCCAGCAGCACCCCAGGAAACCCAGCAGGGATGAGGTGAAGCCAGCCCTTGCTCCTGCTTCCCCTGCCTAAAGCTCTGATCTTTCCTCACCACCAGTTCTCCAGCTGGTGTGGGGAGGCTTGGAGAGGCACAGGGGATCAGCACTGAGGCTGCTGGGCATTGGCAGGTCCCCTCAGCCCTGTGGTTTGGGGACAGGACCTGCCTGGTTGTCTGCTCTTCACGTCAGTGGGGGATCCAGCAGAGATGAGAGGCTCCTTTCCTGAGGGCCAGTGGTTTTCCTGCTCTGCTCCCGAGCCACGTGGGAGCTCTTTGCACTTTCACGGGGAGGGAGCAGTGACTCAGTTTCTGCTCTCCTACCATTTTTATGTCCCTGAGGGAAATTGCATGTGGGGAAAAACACACACCTCTGTCACAGCATGCTTGCAGTTGGGACAGTGCTTGTGATACCTGCCTGCCTGTGTGTCTGTTTTTATTTCTACCTTAGTGGCCAGCTCAGCATGGCAAAGCAGGGAAGGGGTCCAGTGACTGCTTTCTGCAGGAATGGAAAACCCTGACAGTGAGATCTGCAGCCAAGCTTGTTGCCCTAAGATGTGCTGAGGAAGTTGAAATCCGAGTCTCAGGCTCAAGTGCCAAGGAGGGGAGAGTTTATACCACAGCCTGATCAAGGTGGGAGGCAAAGGAGGTGAGGCCAGACTTCTCCAGCAAAGTACGGGACATTTGCAGAATGAATGTTGTCTTTGTAAAATTTCATCTCCTTCTGGAAAGGCTCAAGACAAGGTCAGCCTGCCAGCCTGTTCCCTCTCCAGCCAGGATAGCCCTCCTGAACTGTGAAAGCCAAGGCAAGCTGGTCTCTGCCCTTCTGCAAGATGCCTTCTGTGCCTCTTGAAAATGCTTTTTCGGTTGTCCTTGTAAAAAAAAAAAAATGGTTTGCATAATAAAGTCGATTCTGAGGGAAGATCTGTGACTCACATCATTCATGCTGCTCTTCATTCACACCTCAGTGGTTCAGCCCTCTGCAAACTCTCACAGAAGCAAGGCATTAATAAATCACGAGGGAAAAATGCACCTACACAGCACAAAAGGAGCCTGCAAGCCCAGGATGGTGTAGCACAGTAGTAATTGTTTCTTACACCATGATCTTGTCCCTGTTGATATTTCCAAATACTCTCACAAATACCTTGCTGTATTGTTTCAGTAGCAGGATACATGGAAGGTAAAGCAGAAGGAATCTTGCCTTTCTCCCTGGCAGAAGGCTCCTAAGGAAAGAAGTTGGTGGCTTTTCACTGATTGTTTTGCTTGTGGAGCCAGTATTTTGTCAGCACCAAGCTGGTCAGATGGGAGATGCTGTCCCCCTGCCTCCTTTGATGCTGCTGCTGTGTGAATGGGTTCACCTTGTTGATCCAGTGGAAGACTGAGCCTGAGGGTGAAGGAGGTAAAACAGGTTCCTGTGGATCAGCCAGCTGAACTGATTCATCTTCCCAAGGGAAGCAGCAGGATTGTGTGGCTTGGTGGGAAGAGCTGGAACAGCCTACAGCTGAGTGTGTTGAACTGCATTGTGGAAACACTCATTCATGAAATGTCTGTTTGGATCCTGGATCATGTTTTGTGTAAAGTTTCTGCTCTCTGGGCAAACAGCTTTGCCTCCTGTGCTGCTGCAGGTCCTGGCAGGTGCTTGCCTCCTGCACCCCATGGAGCTGTCCCTCCTGCAGGATATGGGGGAGAGGCTTTGACATCTATCTTGCAGGCAGGACTGCATGTGCTGTGGGAAGACTTGAGGAGTCTCCCAGGCTGTGGGAGCAGAGGAAAGTTTGTGAGGCCTCTGCATCAAAACACAGTGGGGATGACAGTGTGGTCCTGTGTGAGGAGAGGTTGCTCAGGCTGCTGACTCATAAGCCCCTGTGCTGTCCCTGTGTTTTGGGGATGTTTGCCCGTGTTGTCCTGGGCCTGGGAGAAGACAGTGGTTTCTCTGGGGCCTGGACAGAGTCCTTGATGCCACCTGAGCTTGCATGGCCCCTGAGCAGCTGGCAGCAGGGACACCAGCTTGCAGCAGGCTGTCGTGTTGAACTGTGTGCTCCGAGTCCCTCTCGGTGCTGGCCCTGTGTCCTGGCAGAGCTCTGCGTCCCAGCCCCGTGGGGTCTTGCTCTCCTGGTGGGATCTCCCTTGCCCTGCAGCAAAGGGGCAGAAAGATGAAATCCATTAGGGAAAGAAGGTTGGAAACAAATATTTTTGGAGCCTTTTGTCTCTTCCTCAATTGCCCTGTGTGGCTGCAGCTACCGCTTCTGATGTCTTTAGCGCCTCAGCCCTGACAGGAGGGCTCCTGGTGCCAAATGTCTCTGGGCAGGGTCCTGTGTCCCTCTGGCTGTCCTACCTGCTGTAGCCCTGGGTTTTTGCTGTTGGGGATGCATGTAGCATCAGGAAGCTGGGTCGGGAAGCTCGGCTGGTCAGAGGCCAGGTATGGGGCTGTCCCTGCTCAGCATGTCTCTGCCTTGTGTGTTGCAGTGTTCTTGGGGGCCAGGAATGCCCACTCGCTCCTGAAACGCCTTCCCAGAGCCAATGGCTTCCTGGAGGAGATCCGGCAGGGCACCATCGAGCGGGAGTGCATCGAGGAGGTCTGCAGCTATGAGGAGGTCAAGGAGGTGTTTGAGAACAAGGAGAAGACGGTGCGTTTGTCCTGCTGCTCCCAGGGCGTGTGGGAGGGCTCACACCTCAGCAGGCTGCAGACAGAAGAAAGCACAAGGGGACAGCCTCTCCTGTTCCCTTTGTCCTCTTCTGGCTGCAGGCAGCATGTTGTGGCCCCACTTCCCAGCATGGCTTTCCCTTCCCAGGCAATGCCCTCACCTTGCTTTTGCCAGAACATCCTGCCCACAGCTGCAGGTTGAGCTGGCACGTGTGGCAAATCTGTGCTGCTGTCCATGATTCTCTAGGCTGGGCTTGGTGTGGAATAAAATTTTCCCTGCTTGGTGTGGGGGCTGTTGAGGGATGTTCCCAGGACTCTTCATGTTGGTTCCTGCGGAGTCACTGCCACGGGGTCCCCCTGACCGGGGATCCCCTGTGTGGTGTTGTGTCCCGCTCGGAAATGAGGCGCATGGGACTTGCTGGTATTTCAGTCTTCAGGATAGTTTATTACTTTTATCAGTTCAAAGCCCTGGATGACAGCCGCTTCCTTGCATTCAAGGCCACGTGGCAGCAAGAACCCCCAAAATGCCCGCTTCAAGGCCTTATATACAAGATATGCTATCCAGTTAACTACTACAACGTACCTAACACGTACTTTATTTTTTTTTTCCCACCAATTCCTAATTATTTATCTATCCACGCAGTACCTGCATTGGAGGCACTTTTGTCCAATGAAATTGTGCTCCCCACATAGCAGAAAATGGAGTAGGTAAAAGAAGGACCAGGAGGCAGGGACAACACCCAAAATCCTCCATCTCAGTCTCTCACCTACATCCATGCTAGACAAAACCCAAAATCTACTTTTTCACCCTGTGACAAAGTACAATATTATCTACTACATACATTAACAAAAACTCAACTTCTCACAAAGTCCTGGAAGCTTTTTCCGTGGCCAAAGACTAAAAGCTGTGCTCTCCTGAGGAATTAAACATCTCAGGACAGGCACAGGAGATATTCCTGTGCCCTGGATTCCCACAGGTTCCCACAGCGCCTCAGGTTGAAGGGGTGGGGCACATCCAAAATGCTGCCCCTTTTGTGGGCCTGGGGAGGGCAGTGATTGTTGCTGCTGGTGGCTGGGGTCCCACCCGCAGCACGTGATGGTTGTTTCTCTGTTCCCGTCGCAGATGGAGTTTTGGAAAGGCTACACCAGCTCTGTTTACTCCGTCAAGGACCCCGGGCACAGCACGGAGCGCTCTGACGCTATGTACGTGGTGGTGCCCCTCTTGGGAGTGGCTCTTCTCATAGTCATCGCCCTCTTCATCATCTGGAGGTGCCAGCTGCAAAAGGCCACCCGCCACCGCCCTTCCTATGCCCAGAACCGTTACCTGGCCAGCCGGACGGGCCGCAGCCTCCCCAGGGTCATGGTGTACCGGGAGCGCTCGCACAGCCAAGGCGAGACCCAGTACCAGCGGGAAGCCAGCAGCCGGGGGGCCGGGGACGCCAGAGCCGGGCCCCCTTCCCAGCCCGACGGCACCCTCTGCCCGCCGGAGCATTCCGTCTCCGTGCTCTCCAGACTGTCCAGTGCCACCCCCCCGCCTTCCTACGAGGAGGTGACGGGCCACCCGGAGAGCAGCAGCGGCGAGGAGACCAGCGTCTCCTACAACGAGCCTCCGCCCAAGTACGAAGAGATCGTGGCCGCGGCCCCTGCCGCGGGCAAATAGCGGGTGTGCCTCCCTCCTGCCTCCTCACACACTCACACTCACCCAGCCACCCTCCCTTCGCCGTGCCTGGGACCCCCTTCGGCTGTCCGTCAGGTCCCCATCTCACCTGTACGATCTGGTGCCATCACACAATAGCCTTACCCTCCTAACCAAAACCAGCTGTCCCCAGGTGGGGTGAGGCAGGGCTGAGGGATGGCTCTGGAGCCAGCCAGCCATCTCCTGCCCCTCACTCCCCACTCACGTAAGTGCTGTAGCAGCCAGAGCACAGCAGCAGCTTGTTCCTGGCTCAATGTGGGGGTCTCCCCACGGTGCATTTGATTCCCTCACTTCCCCCTCAAACAGACATAACATTTCCCATGATTAGAGCAGCCTTGCTGCCCCCCCTGGGCTGCTGCTCAGCCTCACCCCATGTCCTCACTGGGCCCTGTTCTACTGCTCAGGGCTCTGATTAGGTGATGGTGCAGGACTGGTGTGGCAAATTTTCGTCCATCCCTGCAGTTGGTGGGGCCAGCTCTGTGGGGAGATGATGCCTCCCCCATATGGATTTGTTGCCAAGTGGGAGTGGGGAGCCCAGTCCACACTGTGGTGCCTGTAGCGATATTTGCTGTGTGGGGATCAGGGAGCAGCAGCCAGGAAGGTGCTCTCTGATCTGCTAGATCTCTCTGGAAAGGGAGAAAGGGCTTGTGGTGGTCTTGTACTTGAGGTAAGTGACTTTGGAGTAGCAGGGCCTTTTCCTGATGCTCTCTGCTTTCCCCCTGTGGGTGCTGAGCAGCCGGAGGTCTGGCTGCTGCAAAGCTGGCCAAGGGGGTCGTCTCTGACCCCGAGCCAAATGTGGTCTCATGGCTTTAAGTGATGGGGATTCAGCTCTCTCCTGGAGCGTGGCCTGTCAGGTGTCTGTCCCAGAGCTGAGAGCCTGCAGACAGGCCAAATCTCCCCTCTCCCTACCCCAAACCTCTCTGCCCTGCCTGGTTCCTCTCTTTGGGGCTCTTTGTCCTCCAGAGCAGTAAAGTGGAATGCAGGACCCCCCTCTCCTCCTGCCCTCTCGGGGTGGGCTGAGGGTTTGGTGTCCAGGGCTGTGGCATGGAAGTCCTGCTGACAGGGGCAGGAGCCACAAGAGCATGTCCTGACAGTCAGGGGCAGGGGTGGTTGTGTTGCCAGGGCAGGGCAGGGCAGAGCCAGGTGCTTTGCTGTGGGGTCAGTGTCCCCTTTCCCTGGGCTGTAGGGTCCAGGCAACGGGGCTGTCCTTCCCCAGTGGTGTCTGATGGATTAACACAAGGGCTGTGCCCAAGCCCCCAGAAGCAGCCCAGAAGCTCCCAGCACTGCCACCACCCGGTGTTCACCCAGCACCTCTCTCCACCAGCACCCAAAGGCTATTGTCCATCCATCAGTGGCCTGCATCCCGCCCGGCCCAGCCATGCTTTCTGGTGCCCTCAGCCCAGAGCTGAGGCTTGCCCAGTGTGGCTGCTCCTGGGCAGGACATGCTGGCCCCTCGTCTATCCCCTCTCCTGGGTTCTGGGGAGTCCTGACAGCAAGCGTCAGGGCCAGAGCCTGGAGAACACCGGAGGGAGACTCAAGGGTGCTCTGCATCCTCTGTCTTTGATGCTCGGTCATTATCCCTGCAGTTTGTATTCTGTAAAACTTGGTATATTTCTGTGAAAAAAAAAAAAAGGTATTTATTAAAAAACCCTCACTGTCTGAGTGGCACAGGGTGGCTTTTTCCCACAGAGGGTGTTGTGGGGGACAGTGACGCCAATAACCCCTGCCACGGCTGCAGGACTGTCCCCAGTGAGGGTGGGAGCGTCTGGGAGAGAACCCCATAAATCCAACTGGAGCCCTGAACTTCACCTGGGCACGTGGTGTACCCTGTGAGGAACCTGCAGGGTGTCCTGCGAGCCCCCAGCTGTGGGCAGGTGAGATGCAGAAAGGTTTTCTGAGGGTCTTTGCGGGGATTGAGGCGCACAGGTTGTTCTGCTGTCCTCGGTGTGCTCCTAAACCCCTTAGATAATCCCCTTTAAATAGCAAGACTAGGGCAGAGGGGGATTTATTTTAAGTCCTCTGAAACCCAGATTTTACGGTCAGGTCTCGGACCCTGTGCCCATTCAGAAGTGTTTAAAACTGCCGCTAATCCCACAGGGATCATTTTATCGCTGCGGAGGGGTGGAGATTAGCCCCGGCACACGGCGGCCCGGGGCTGTGCCGGGCCGGGGACAGCGGGGAGCGGGGTTTGTCCCGGGGATGGGGACACGGGCAAGGTCCTGGCTTTGGTTCTCTCCCTGGCGACAGCAATCCCTGTGTTCCAGCAGGCGGCTCGGCAGGGCTGGGGACACGAGGGCTCCCGGGGGAGGTGGCACCAGATGAGTCGCGACGTGTTAATAATTGCCGGCTGCGGCTTTAAGCGAGGAGGGACCGGCTGGACACCGGGGCGTGGGGCGGGCTGGACCCCGGGGATTCGGGCTTATTACCGGGGGCCGGGCTGTTACCGGGGCGCCGGGCTCATTACCGGGGGCCGGGCTGTTACCGGGAGCCGGGCTGTTACCGGGGGGCCGGGCTGTTACCGGGAGCCGGGCTATTACCGGGGGCCNATTCCCGGGGGCCGGGCTCATTCCCGAGGGCCGGGCTGCCCCCGCCGGCACCGCCCCGTCCCGGCGGCGGGCGCGGCTGTTTACACGTCCCACAAGTTGCGTCGGTCTGCGAAGAACAGTAAGTGTCGCTGTCCCGGCCCGCAGTGTCCCTGTCCCTGTCCCGGCCCGGGCTCTGCGGGCGGCACGGCGTCCCCCGGGGCACGGCCGGGGTGTCCCCACCGGGAGGGCGCGGGACCCCCTTGTCCCTTCCCCGGCCAGGCCCCGCCGGTGTTTCCCGGGTCAGCGCCCGGAGCCATCCCGGGCTCCCGCCGAGGCGGGGCCGGGACCCCCCCCCC
>VXBQ01003597.1:30203-50034 GCA_013400175.1 Phainopepla nitens
GTGTCCCCTCTGCCGGGACATCCCCGGGCCGGAGGGCAGCGCTGGGGCAAACCCATTGCTCCCTGCAGCTCCCCACCCCGAGAGGCCAGCCGGGTGTGCTGGTCCCCCGTGTCGTGGGCTGGAGCGGGACAGAGAGAGGGAGGTTATGGAGTTTTCCTCCCCAGGGCAGGTTTTCCTGGCTTGCAGGATTTAAACATACTCCGGCTTAGTGAGCCGGAAATTCCCTGTCACTGCAAATCCAAGGAGAAGCGCCAAAGCAGAGGCTGAGCCTCTCCAGGCGAGTGGGGGGTGCTTGGCAAGAGCTCGAAAAAGCCCTAAAGAAAGTTAAAGGAGGAAATCCAGCCACTTAAGCATTTTGTTCTTATGAGTTTTGACAGCTAATTTTTTTTTTCTTAATAGCTTAGTCTCAGAGCCTGCTTCTCACCCCCTCCATCCCTGTGTTCCTTGGGAGCTGCAGTGGTTTCACAGGTGATTAGAAAGTGAACAGATCTGCCCTCTCCAGATTTACTGTTATTAATATATGCTGGTTTCCCAGAGAACAGGCTGAGAATGCAACACGGGATGTTCGCTCCTCTGAAGCACCAGAAATGTGAAGGAGAAACCTGGTGGTCTCCATGGCCGTGTACCCTGGCTGGGGGTCTGATGCAGGTTTCTCCAGGGGGAACTGACACATTTTGGGACCATCCCAGGAATTACTGTCCTGTTTCTGAGTAGGGGGTGCCTGCAAAAATCCACTTTCTCTGGGGTTTTGGGAGAAGCAGGAGTGTGTGTGTGTGTGTTATGAGAGCCATGGGGCTGGGCAGGGTGGTGGGGATGGTGTGGGGCCCCCACTGGTCCCCAGCAGTGCCCCAGGACGGAGCCAGGGCAGGGACAAGGACGCAGTGTCTGCGGGGCTGGAAGCAGGGAATCACCACTGCTGATGCTGGGCAAATCCCTGTGTAATTAAAAGGTTTTTAATGACAGAGGAGGAGGGAGCAGCACGAGGTGAGTGATCACTGGAAGTGCTGGTTTTGGCGGGCGCAGAGCTGGTTCTGCCACTCTCCTGTGCCCGGAGTGCCAAGGCCTGGCAGCTGCAGGGGACAGGTCCTGTGATCCTTCCCCAGGGATTTCCTTCTGCTCCTCTACCCTGGGTGAAATCCTAAAAGGTTGCAGGGGCCTGGGGAAGCTGAGGGAGTCCAGAGTGCCCTGAGGAGCAGCAGTGAGGGTGGTGCTGGGCAGCCCTGGCTGCTGCTGGCCCCTCTTAGGGTGGAGAGTTTTTTTCTAGAAGCAAAGAAGGACCTTTCTGGGCACGGTGAGATCAAAAGGTGCCAGCAAGGAGGGTGCAGGGGTGCTGTGCATGCATGTTTGGAGTGCCTGGGCAGCACTGGGATTAGGTCTTTCAGCCTCAGCACCTCTTGCTTGTTGGGGTTTTCTCCTCAGCTGCAGCTTTTTGGGAAAGAATAAAGAGTGCCTATGCTGGGAGCCGGGAAGGTGGCTTTTGGGGCTCCTCTGCCAAAAGTGTACATTGATTGCCCTCTGCTTGTGTCACTTGGAGAAAATCTTGGGACATTGTGGCCTCAGAGCACTTCTCAAAACCCTGGGACTTGGCAAAAGGGAAACTGAGGCACGGGGCCATTGTGTGTCCTGAGAGCTGCAAAGCCCCAGGTGGTGTCTGTGTCCCATGTCCTGGACCTGCTGCTAGCTGCCCCCAGGAGCAGTGGGAACTGGAGCTGTGTCCCTCCTTGCTGCTGGTCCCCACCTGGAAGAAAGCTGAGCTGGGGGCTCTGCTCCAGGCTGGGGAAGGGGATGTGTGGTTTTCCTTCCCCTCTGAGGGGTGGTTCATCATCTGGCAGCTCTGCTCGGGGCAAAGTCCATCCTTGGCTGGGTGTGGGTCACCTGAGGAGTGCTGGGTCGTGGGGGGAATGGCCCTGGGGATACTGCAGTGAATGTGTGTGTGGAGAAAAACTGAGTGCCAAAGCCTTTCCTCTGGTAACCTGGAAAATCACCAAAACGTATGTTTTGCTTTTAGAAAACCTCATTTTTCCTCAAAGGTGTATATGAACACAAAAATGTGATCCCAGCCCTCCAAAAAACTTTACTTCTGGATGGAAAATAATTTTTTTTCCACTAATTTTTCAGGTACACTGGACTGTGTGCTGAGCCCGTTCCTTGCTATCGGTTGAGGCAGTGGGTGCTAAGCTCATAGTGGCTCCCAGGACACCTGCAACCTGTCCTTGCCAGCTGGGCACTGTGGGATATGCCCTTCTCCCAGACAACTCCTGCAGTGGCTGTCTTTTGGGTTATTTCTGCCTGTATTTTAGCTGTCTTAGAGCATGTTGTGCTGTTCCTGTGCAGGCTGTCACTTTTGGAAGTGCTGCTCCTGTTGCTACTTTGCAGCTTTCTTTCCCTGTGTGTGGAACCCCAGGACACCTGGGGACATCTGCAGAGATGTGGCCGCTCTGGGGACTGGACCTGAACCGGGTGCACTGTGACCTGCTCTTCACAGAAGCCATCAACCAGAGGATGCAGGTCCCCAGCAGGCTGAAGGTGGCAGAGAGCTGCAGCCCTGGGGACAGGAGGACGGGGACAGAGGATGTCCCTGCATCCCTTCGGATGCACATCCCTGACAGGATTTCTCTGGCAGGTAAAGCCCTGGGTTGTCTTTTGGGGTGGCTGAAGGTTGGGGCACTACAGCATCCTAGGGAGTGGGACCCCTCTGTAAACCCCCCTGTCACTTGCTTTGCTAGAGGAGAGGATGGGAGCACATAATGCAGGCACTTTTCTTCAGGAAGGGTAGGGCAGGATGGTGGGTGGCTCGGGAAGAGGTGGGCAAAGGTCACCAGCAGAGGTCTGGAGGGGCCTTAATTTACAGGTGAGGAGCAAAATGTGGAGGCATCTCCCTCCGTGTCTCTTCCAGTTCCCTCCTGGCCTTTGGTAGGGCCCCTGCTTTGGGATGCAGGACATTTGGCCCTGTCTTTGACAAACAGCTCTGAAACCTCACTGTCCTGAAGCAGTGTCTCTGCCTCTCTGGGCTGCCCAAACAGCCCAGGGCATAGTGTTTGTCCATCTGGCACTAAGCACAGCCTTGACTCTCCCCATGGGTGCCCCTCTCTTCCCTCTCCTGAGGCCATTCAGCTTGGCTTAATTCTTCCCTCTCTCCTTTCTGCAGAGATATCAGACACCGGTTTGAGGCCAGTCCTGCTGACCCAGCCGAGGAAGGTCCCCTCTGTGGTGGCGCACGTGTCCCCAGAGGCCTCTGGGAGCCTCCCTTTCCTGCCCTCAGCCAGCAGAGCCAGCGCCCAGCGACGCAAGCGAGCGGTACCGTGCGGGCAGGGCCGGGTGCCTGGGGTGGGGAGCGGGAGCAATCCCAAACCTGGGCTTCTCCAGAGGGCTGTTACCCCTCCCAGCCAGGATTCATCTTCCAGGAGGCCCTAGCAGTGAGGGGGCAGGGATGGTGGGATCTCTTTCTGACCCAGACCCAGTGCACACCTGTGTGCTGGGAGCTTGATTCAGCTGCGTCTCCTGCTGCATTTTGTGGGCGGGGGGTAGGCTGAGGTAGATGCAGTCCCACCCCTGAGTGCTGCTGCTGCTTCTTAGGTCCTTTTTCAACCTGTTTTTCTTCTTGATGAAGTATGAGGCAGAGTTGGTTCATCACAGCAGTGTAAAGGGTTCTGGGGTCAGAGCCAAAGGCAGATTTTAACCTTGTGTGAGACTCTTTCAAAGAGAGATCCCAGGCACGGGCAGGCAAAGACTTGGTTTGGCTGCTGGAGCTGCTGTTCTGCCTCCTCCTGCTTTAACCTCCCTGAAATTCAAGAGCTGATCCTGGATGGGTTCAGGGTTTTTGATCTGGCTGGAGTTCAGATCAGCAGGCTTGTGCTGGGGACCCTCTGTCTGCTCTGAGCTTGTCTGCACCAGCACCAGGTCAGCAGGCTGGGGCTCCTGCAGTGCTCCCACCCCTGAGTGCTGTCCCCGTGCTGATGGCCCCTGCAGCCCTCACAGGGCACCAGGCTGGGCTCAGCTCTGTGCTAACGTGGCTCTGTTTGATTCCCACAGGGCCACCACAGCAGCAGGTCACGGAGGGACAGGACCCCGAGTGACTCTGCCCAGCTGGCCTTGCACAGCCCAGGACAGCACCATGAGGGGTGAGCACGGGCCCAGACTGGGTGGGGAGCAGCATCTCCTCTCACTGGGCTGTTCTGAAGCTCTCTGGTGTTGGTGTCCTGAGAGGAGCGTGGGGGATCCAAACCAGAGCCATGCAGTGCCTGGCAAGTCCTGCTCATCCATGAGAGGAAAGTGGCCTTTGGTGCCAGAGGTGTTTGTGCTGGGCAGCTTTGAAGGCAGCTGTGTTGTTCCCTAGGCCTCTGCTCATGGCCTTGGGCTCCAGAGTCTCTGCAGTGCAGAAATTGTGTCTGAGATAATCGTGGAGCAGGGACTTGAAGTCCAGGGCTGTCCTGGCTGGCAGGAGAGCAGCATGGCACACAGCCATGCTTGGCTTAGGAGGAATCAGGTGGCTGCCTCTGAGTCTGGGGGCTGCTGGAGAGGGTTCTCCCAGCTGATGGCATCAGGGTCTGGGTGCCAGTGGCATTGCCCAGAGATGCTGGGAGCTGCTGGAGGGATGGGGGGCAGTGCCCCATGCCAGGCTGTGCCCTGTTGTGCGAGACCAGGGGGTAACAGGCGTGGTTCTGTGTGCACCCAGGCCGGCCTCGTGTCCCCTGCCTGCTCCCAGTGCCCCACTGCCCCTCCTCACAGAGCCAGGCAGGATCTACTCCATGCAGAACATCTTCCAGACCATGTACCTGCTGGGCCAGGTGCTCTTCCACCGTGTGCAGGACTCTCTGCGAGACCCAGCGCCGTCCAGGTGACTTTGGCTTGTCCTGAGCCAGCTCTCTGTCACTCTGCAAGGACTGGCCTGTGCCTTGCTGGGGCATGAGCCAGGCTCTGTCAGCTGTGGGCTGCAGGATGGTCCTGCGTGGCTGCTGTGGACTTCCTTTCTCACCTGTCCTGTCTGCCAGCTCTGTGTGCCAGGCCTTGGTGCTCCTCACTAACCCAGCCAGGCTTGAGTCTGCTGCTCAGCTTAACACCAGTGCCCTGGGCACCCTGAGTGACCCAGTGCTGCTGGCACATTGCTGGGAGTTTGCTGCTAAGCAAGGGCTCATTTTTCTCTATGCTTTCATAGTTTATTGGAGAGAGTGTGTGAAGGGAATCCAGATCCAGAGCAGACAGCCTGACCCAGGTGCTGTCCCTGAGCCAGCCTCTCCTGCAGGCTCCCAGCACCTTTGGCTGTGTCCTGGTCACTCTTTATTAACCTTTCCATGAACTGGCTGCACTCATCCCGCAGCAGTGCCTCTGGCCAGGGCGTGGTGTCCCTCTGTGCTCCCTGGAGCAGGGGTGCAGTGGCCTCAATCCCTCCAGATGTGCTGGAGGAACCGTCTCCACCGTCCTTATCTGTGCCACTGCAGTAAATTCTCTTTGCTCAAAGATATCCTTGCAGCCTTAAGGTGTCCCCACTGCTCTAAGGCTGCTGAGCACCTGGAGGAACATCTAAATCTTTCTCATTCTCTTTGAGCAAAGCCTCCAGGCAGACAGGGAGGAGAACCAGCATCCATGGTCACATCCATCATCGGTGGCACATCCTGCCTTCCCTCCCCAGCTGGCTGCTGCTTGCTGATGATCCAAAGTGATGTCTCTGCTCTTAAAAACTGTAGGCTGAGGCTGTCTCCAAACATCATTTTAATTTCTTAATGACCAAGAGTTCTGGTTAGTGGCTACAAAAGACCTTCTCCCTCCTCTCCCCAGCAGTGGAGGACATTCAGGCCATGGTAGCCTGCAGAGTGCTGTAATGCAGTGGGATGACTCTGGGGCTTCTCCCCAGGCCTTGATGTCCCTTTGAAACCAGCCACCCTCAAACACCTCTTCTCAGTACTTCACATCCCTTCAGATGCAGACAGCCCTTCAGTATGACAGCTTTGTACCCCTGTGCAACAATAAAATAAACAGAAAGACCGTGCTGACTTGTTTGCCCCTGAAATTTTGGTGGAATCTGGTCTCAGACAGAGGCTGGAATATCTGGCTGACAGTGACCTCTTGAAGGGTATGAGTCACCAGAAGGCAATTTCTAGTCTCTACTTTAAAGGCTGTTCACCTGTATCAGCCGGGATTTTGAGTGAAAAGCTGCAGGATGTGTCCTTTTTTCATGGTTCTCTGCTGGGGAAAATTGCATTTTCTTTCTGTTGTGACTGTAATTTTACACTGCAGCTACATTTTGTGGAGGTATTGTCTCACAAAGGGAGTTTCAGACGGGGATTCAGTGAATCTCCACATGCTCTCCTGGCTTGTCTTCAGTGAGATCAGCATCATGTTGCAAACAGGGATAAACACCCTGTCCTCCCCAGGGTCTCCAAGGAGTGGGGTTAGCTGCTTGTGGGGTCAGTGAGTGCCTGTGTGAGTTATTGGTGTGTTTTGGTTATAGAATAGCTGATTTTGGGCTAGCTTATGATGACAGGAATCTATATTTTTCTCACTGTGGATCTACTTCATTTTGTGACTCAGTGGTGTGGACCCTGCAGTGAGGCTGTGCCTCCAGGGAGATCAGTGGTCTGTGCTGCCTCTGCCAGTGCAGCAGTTCATTCCAGTGGGGTCTCTGAGTTTCCAGGGAGGGAAGAAAGTGGTGAATGTTTGGGTTGCTTGTTTATATTTCAAATTGCAGGGAAAATTTGCTGCAAGAGCAAAAAGTGATAGCTCCCTCCAGCTGATGGCAGCTCCCTCACCTGCTGATAAATGGGATCGCCCCTCCATGTCAGCAGTGGTCCTGTGATACCTCTGTGCCTGACTGGCTCTAAAGATGTTTTATCCAGCCCTCAGTGAATTCCTGGGACTACAGAGAATGGATGCTCAGTAGATATGTTTCCTCTCTGCTGCACCTCTAAAGGAATACAAGCATGTGTTTGCTGTTAGCTGTCTTGGCATGTGCTGTCTGTTTGTCCTGATCCCTTTGGGTGGTGCTGGGGGTTAAGAGGGGATGAGTGGATGCTGTGCAGGTGCTGTTTGCTTTCTCCTGGTGCAGCACAGCCTGGGGGCACGCTCCCTGCATGGCTCAGCTCCCCTGGGGGGTCAGTTGCACCCCAGGAGCAGTGCTTGTCCAGCTGCACCTCTGCTTTCCTCTCCCAGCTCCCAGGAGCCCGTCCCAGCTGCAGAGAGCGCCGTGGAGGAGGCCGGAGTGACGGAGGTGGCAGCGATGAGGAGGCAGGTGAGAAGGGGGACAAGATGTTCTCTGGGGAAGCCACAAGGGGTGGTGAGGAGGCTCCAGGGGGCAGCTGTTCAGTCCTGGTGGGCTGGTGCTGTCAGACTGGCCCTGCCTTAAGGAGAGGCAGGAGAGCACTTATATGTGTG
Organism: Phainopepla nitens; assembly: GCA_013400175.1. Classification (NCBI taxonomy): domain Eukaryota; kingdom Metazoa; phylum Chordata; class Aves; order Passeriformes; family Bombycillidae; genus Phainopepla; species Phainopepla nitens. Next base: position 37,572 of record VXBQ01003597.1, read on the forward strand.
TTGATCCCTCAAGCTCCTACCCCGAGGGGCTGAAGGGCAGCAGGACACAGCCAGACCCCTCTGGTGGCAGTGAGAGGGGCTCAGATGCTCTCTCATGAGAAGAATCTTTCCCAGAAGCATCTTTCCCAGAGCCCTCAAGAGCAAACCTGAGGTGCTGCTGCCACTCCTCACACACAAGGGTAGCTGCTGCTTTAGGAAAGGAGGCAGCAGCTCCCATCTTTCCATCCTTGCTGTCCCATGCTTCTGGGGTGCTGACTGGTGCTGACTGCTTCCCTTGCAGCTGGCGAGGATCTCGGGGAGGCTGCGTGTGCTGGAGGAGCAGTGCCATGCCTGGAGGCAGAAGGAGGCCCTGGTGTACTCCGTGATGATCTCTGCTTGCCTCGTCAACACCTGGCTCTGGCTCAGGAGATGACAGCTCGTGCCCAGCCTCCCCTGCTCAGCCTGGCAGGGTGGGTGAGGGCAGGGAGAGGAGCATTGCTCGTGTACTTGCCAGCAGTGAAACTCGTTTTTCTTGACTAGGACTGCTTTTTGCACTGTGGGCCCTCAAGAGTCTGCGTCCTTCAGGCCTCGATGACAGTGAAGGTGTGAGAAGCTGCTGCGAAGAGCTGAGGTCTCCTAAGAACTTGGTGGCTGGCACAGGAGATGTCTGTTCTGTGCAGCTGCCCTCAGGCTGCCAGAGGAGGTGCAAACCCAGGTGCTGGGTGTTTGTGTGAATAAGCTATTGGGGTCCTGTTACAGTCACAGCCTGTGGTGGGCCCGGTCCCCTGGCCACATCCCACCTTGGAGATCTCAACTCTGACCCCACCAAAGTTCTCAGCCAACTGCTGTGCTCTATTCCTCATCTTCTGTAGAGTGGCTGAGTGTTTCTAAACTTCTGCTGGGTTTTCTGTTCTTCCTTGGGCAGCTACTGTTTGGTGGAGGTGGTACTGCCAGGGCTCCTGTGCCACAGCCCCTCTTCCAGGAGTGGAGCTGGAGGGGCCAGCAGCTCCCACCCCTGCAGCCACAGTGGGTTTGCACATGTTCAGGTCCACAGTGCCTGTAAGAGCCTTGCTGACATCTGGGCTTATCCACGGGTTTGGTTCTTTCCCAGAGAAATTTACATGGGAAACCTCCCCCTGGTGACTCTATGGATTATAAAACCTCCTATCAACAGCAATAGCACCAAACAGGTCAGGGAAAATAGATATTTGTTATCCTCCCCGTGGCAGAGTGGGAGTGGGGGAGTACCACCCCCAGGTCTTGCTGCCGAGCTGCACCTTCAGTGATGGTGCAAGAACATGGGTGAGGGAAATTCCTGACCCAGATGCTCTTTAGCTGAAAACAAGCTCAGTTGAACAGCTTTTCTCTTTGTTTCCTTCTCTAGAGTTTTAGTAACGCTTGATTCTGAGGTGACTTTGAGATGTTTTTGGTGGGTCATCCAGCACATCTGCTGGAATTGTGCATGCAGGCCCTGGGGGCAGGTTTTGGCAAGGCTTAACAGGACCTCTCTGTGTCACCTATACCTAATTATAGCTGGATCTACATGTCATCCAGGTGTCCCAATAGCTTATTTACAGACATCAGTGCTCGGGTGTTTTCTGCTTGACACCACATCAAGCGTGTGTGACTGTAAATCTGGCAGCTGGACAGTGACTAATAAATAACTGTCCCAAAGTAATTGCAGGTCTGAACCTGGGGCTGATTGCTGAGCTGAGGAGAGCACTGGGATTTATTGCAGACAGGAGCCAGGATGGTGTGGTGGGCTCGGTGTGCTGTGCTGTGCTGTGCAGGGGGATGTGCAGGGCAGGTGGCTCCTGTGGCTTGTGGCTCAGGGGTGTGCTCAGGGTCCCCAGAGGGCCTTACACAACTGTTGTGTAGAAGGGAGTGTGAGTGGTGCCAGGAAATGAGGTAAATTGTCTGGTTTCTCTCCTTTGAGAGGTGTTAATGTGTTTTGGAGGAAGCTTGTGTTTGGGGTTTATTTTAAGCTGTATTTTAGGGCGAGAAGGGATGACTTTGGCAGGGTACACCACCTTCAGAGTGGGGCTTGAAGGTGTTTGGAGGAGAGGTGGTCAAACTGGGCGTGTTCTCATGGGCTAGTTACTGGCAGGTTGTGGAAGATAAAATATGACTTCTGTGTAAGGCATAAATTCTGGTGTAAATCTGGAAAAACTGACCACAAAATACATATTTTAATAAACTGTGTGTGTTCTGGACACGTTTCTTTTCTGTGGAGTCTGATCTCATGTCCCAGTGAGTGGGAACAGGTAAGGTTTATTCCCTTGGCAGCAGGACTGTGACCTGCTCATGGGTGTCTCAGCCCCAGCTGCCCTGGCTGAGAGGGAATCCTGAGTAGAAAAGCTTCTGGTTAATGCTGTCCCTCTTGGAGTGTGATGCTTTTATTTCCTTTTTCTCTTCCTTGCCTCCTCCTCCTGGCTGCTTTGTCCCAAGGCAGTGCACGTGGCGGGGCTGGGTGTCCCCAAGGGCCACTGCCACAACGACATGCACAGCAAATAAAGTGTTTTGTGCACCTTGGTGCTCGTGGGAGCAGCTCCTGGAGTTCCCATGTTCCTTTTGGAGGCAGCTGCAGGCAGGAAGCAAGAAGAGAGTTGGAAGGGGGGCATGTTGCTGCCAGTGCTCCTGGTGAGCTGTCACCTGGAGTCTGTGATGTGGGGACAAGAGCAGGGTGATGTCCTGTGGTGCTGGGTGCTCACCCAGGAACCACAGCCCCAGCCAAGGCTGAGAAATTCTGTTTCTTCCTTTGGACTCCCTGCTGCCTGGGTGCTCAGTGAGATCAGAACAAGGGGAATTTAAGGCTTTGAAGGGGAAAGTAAAAGGTACACCTTTGATAGCAAAGATAAAAGAGCCTCCGGGTGCTGGTGCTTTCAGATCAGCCCTGCACAAGGTGCAGGACTCCATGTGCCTGTCAGGGATGGATCCAGCCTCAGCCTCTGCAGATGGGTACATCCTGGAGGGAGAGGATGAAAACTGACCTCTTCCTTATTGCCTTGGGGATGCAGATCTTTTGCTAACTGGGTATTAGAATGACTTCCTGAGCAAAATAAAGGGCAGGAATTGGTGAAAGGTACATTTCATGAGCACCTTCAAACTCTGCAGCTCGCTCTGATGGGACTTTGGTTCCCTGCTCTGCCAGCAGAAGAGGTAAGTGGATGTGAGCGTGTTAAAATGTGTGCACTTTTTCCAGTTTTCCATCCTAGCAGTAGCTGTGGCCCAGCCTCTGAAGCAGGGCAGTAATCACCATCTTGCTTTTCCCCAGGGCAGGGGGCTGGGAGGGGAGTGGGGTGCCCTGGGGAGCAATGCAGGTGCATCCCCTGGTGTGGCAGGACCTGAGCCCACCTGGGGCTGCTGGCTGGGGCTGTCCCTGGTGCACAGTGACCCTTCACCGAGGGGACTCGGGGGTCACTGGACACAGAGCTGCTCAGGATGGCTGTGATCTCCAGCTGGCCACTGTCCTGGAGTTGTCTGGGGTCCCTCCAGCCCCCGAGAGGTGACGGGTGGGGGGAGAAGGAAACAGGAGCACAGGGAAATGGAGCATCCCCGAGCAGCACATTTCCCTCCTCCCCTTCCATCCCCAGACGCAAGGCTGGCTGCTGTCAGCTCCTCTGGAGTGCACCTCGCTGCTCAGGGCATCGCGGGTGCTCAGGGGCTGGGCGTGCGGGGCGGTGACAGACACACGGCTGTGTGCACTGTCCCCGCTGCCACCGCCCGGCCCCCGCCGCCACCTCCGCTTGCTCTGCCCTGGCTTTGTGTTTTCAAAGCCGGAGCGCTCCGGGAAGCTCCTGGGGCAGGGATGCTCCCCAGGCAGCCCTGCCAGCCCGCCTGAGGCAGCAGCGCAGCGTCCAAGGCTTCGGGGGACGCCGGGCTCGTAAGTGACCGCTGGTGGCTTCTCGGCAGTGGCACCGCTGCTCCAGGGAGGTGTGGAAAGGAGAGGCAGGCAGGGCAAGGCAAGAGTGGGGTGGGTAAGGCAAGGGGGCAGTAGGAAAGGGAGGGGCAGCCAAGGAAAGGAAAGGCAAGGTAGGGGTAGAAAAGGCAAGGCAAGGCAAAAGAGGGTAGAAGAGGCAAGGCAGGGATAGAAAAGGAAAGGTAAGGAAGGGTAGAAATGGCAAGGCAAGGCAACCCAAAGCAAGGCAAAGGAAGAGGAGGCAGGCAAGGCAAGGCAAGGCAGGGCAGGGGTAGGTACGGCAAGGGAGGGGAAAGCAGGCAAGGTGAAGGAGGGTTGGACTGGGAAAGGCAAGGCAAGGGAGGGGCAGGCAGGGCAGGGAAAGGCAGGGAAAAGGAGGAGTACACAAGGCAAGGGATGGGAAGGGGAGGGGCAGGCAAGGCCAGGCAGCAGAAGGCAAAGGAGAGTAAGAAAGGCAAAGGAGCCAGCAGCAGTGCCAGCAGAGGTAGGCAAAACCAGAGAAGGGGAGGAAAAAGAGTTGGCAGTGTTGGCAGTGAATAAGGAGCCTGAAGGATGAGGAGAGCATCTTTCATGGCCCCAGGCAGCTGTGGGATCTCTTGGAGAGAACAAAATGGCCTGCAGGACTCCTCCTGCAGCACCGGCCATGGCTGGTGCTCAAAAACACGGCGTGGGCCCATGCTGTGGTATTTGACCCTCTCTCCCCACGCTGTGCTGGATTTCTGTGTTCAGACCATGTGATGTGTCCTGCATGTGTTTCCCTGTGGCTGTTTGGTGCTCTTTGCAGGTCCCTGGGGCAGGGTGTGTGCCCGTGGGCTCCTCACGCCGAGGATGCCAGCCAAGAGCAATGGTCTGCACAGCTCCCCAGCCAACTGCCAGCCCTGCCCAGCCCAGCCCAGGGGTGACACGGAGGGGACAGGGCTCAGCACCAGCAGGTCAGGCTGGGGAACTCAGAAAACAGTCTTTGGCTGAGGGAGGCTGTGGTGGGGCAGGGGAGGGAAAGGCCTGGCAGGGGCAGGGCTGTGATGGCCAGTCTCTGCTGCCAGCTTCCCCCAGTGTGCCTGGCAGTGGCAGTGCCATGGTGGCACAGTGTGGATGTGATCCCCTTTGTCCCCCCACTGCAGGACCTGCTCAACCCAGGATGGCACCAGCTCAGAGCTGCAGAGAGGAGCAAGCCTGGATGGGGGGGAGCAGAGGGCTGACCACGCTTTCCAAGGCCAGGGAGCCTTGGCCAGGTACTTGTGTGTGCCTTTTGTGCCTGGCCTTGACACTGGGGCCTTCTGTGGGGTCAGGATCCCCTTCTGCTGTGTGGAATTCATGGGATGCAGGGATGAGCGTCTGTGAATGCTGCTCTCTGTGCCCCAGTGCCCGTGGAGAGGGTTTTGGTAGGGGATGGCTTCACCCCTAGCGGGGTCAGAGGCTCCTTTCCCTGCAGGCAGCCTCCCTCTGCCTCAGTCACCCTCATATTCCTGTGAGAATGACAGCAGGACTGGGGTAGAAATTGTGGAACTCTATCAGGGTGGTCTCTACTGCTTGTATATTTTTGGTCCCACACCATCACTAAAGGGTGTAAAAATAAAATTCTAGTGCTTGAGAGGGAGCTGCGAGAGTTTTCATCTCAGGTGTATCTCCCCTGATGACTCTGAAGCTTTTGCTTCGTCCTTGCTCTGTTAACAACTCCTGGGTCTGCCTCTCTGCCCTGTCCAGGATCGTCAGGCTGGTGCTGGTGCTCAGGGACTGGGCCAACAAGAGCCTGCACGAGGAGCAGCAGAGGCCAGACCCCTTCCTGGAGCGTTTCCAAGGCCCCGAGCTCCTGACAGTGGCTGCAGGTGCTACCCATGAACTTGAGGACGAGGAGACTGAGAAGTTAAACAAAAAGTAGGGTCCCTGTTCCGTGTCCCAGCTGTCCTTGGCTGGGGATCAGCTGTGTGTGGAGCTTGGGGGCTCCCAGGGGGATGGCTGATGGGGATGGGAAAGAAGGAAGTGGGATGGAGTGGGGGGAAGAGCCCCTCCTGCCCTCTCCAGCCCCTGTCTGGGCAGCCAGCCTGGCTCTGCTGGGCTGTTTTGCTGACACACAGCACCTGGTGGTGTGTCCCTGTGCAAAAGACCTGGCCTGTCCCTCAGCCATGGGGTCTTCTCCCTCCTGGCCCATGCCCTGGTGGGAAATACATCAGACCTCCCCAGTTTCATACCAGTCCCACACCAGGGTTGTTTTTGGAGGCAGCCCTGAGTCTGTGATAAGATGCACCAAGCCGAGGGATGCAGGACTGCACCCACTGCATCCCAGCCAGGAGCTACAAACCTGTGGGATCTGCCAGACTCATTCCTCACCTGCAGGATGAAGGGAGTGTGTTTGCTGCCTGTGCCCCCACAAAGAGCAGCTTTCTGAAAAGGCTCTTTCAAATCCAGCCCTTTCATCTCCTCAGCTCACACTCCTGGTGAGAAGCAATAACCTGGCTTTTCTTCTGCTGCCTAATTAGAGGGCAAAGCTCACAGACTACTCTGGACCCTACCATTATACATGGTAATTAAAACACCAAGAAATAATTGTTTTCTGTAGGAGAAAAATAATCTGAGCCTTGTATCTGAGTCTTTACTACTAATGGAAGGAAATACTGTTCTGCCCTGTGAGGTTAAGGGGAGCTTGTTCCTGGCTATAAGTGAGCTGTGAAAAGGCTCCTCAGTGCCACTGGGCTCTGGGGACACAGTGGAACTCCTGGGCTTTTCTAGGTCCTCAGCTCCACAGGTAAGAAGAGCCCCAAGTCTGGTAATCCCACATGTGAGCTGCTGCTCATGGCTGTGGCAGATTCCACAGCTCCAGGCCTAAGTGCAAAGCCTTTGGGAAGAGCCAGATGATTATTCCCTCCTCCTGGGTTAACCCAGAGCCCTGCTTTTCCAGCCCTGGCCCTGCTGCCAGTGCAATATCAGTGGTTCTGGCCACCTGTCATGGCAGCACTGGTGATTTAAAGCTGAAATTACCGGCATCATTAACAGCATTATTGAGGTTATTAGTGGTTGTGGGTGCTACAACTGTCTGGGCTGGCTGCAGGTGAGTCAGAGCTTCTCCTGTGGCAGTGCTGTACGTCCTAGGGAGCAGAGTCCCTTTCTCAAAAAACAGATGTTCAGGTTGCACTTTCTGGTTAAAAATAAGCCCTTTGGATAGGGAGGCTGGATCACCACTTGTCTGTGGGTGCACAGAGGGTGAACATGAGGGACTGGGGCTGGCTTTGTGCCGAGTGCTAGTCCCCACACTCTGGGCACTGCCTGTGCTCCAGGGAAAGGAGATTTCCAGGCAGGGGTTCTGCCTTTGAAGCTGCCAGAAGTAATGGGATGGGCATGGGCAATCTGTTGGCAAGTGGGTTGTTTTCTTTCCTATCACTGGAGGGAGTTTTGTGTGTTCAAAAGCTGGGAGAGAGGGAAGGAGGGAGAGGATGTTTTGCCCCACCAGGCTGCAGCAGCTCTAAGCCTATCAGCCCAGCCACAGAGTTCCTCTTCCCCGGCTTCTCCAGTGAATCTGGCAACTGGAGCACACACTTCTTATCTCAGAGTCCCAAGCTGAGCAGGATCAAACACTTGGGAGCAGTTCAAAGGCTGGAGCCCAGGCTGTGCAGACTGCAGGAGGCACAGGAGGCAGCCCTGGCATGCCAGCTGCCCCAGGGCCACTGCTCTGGGGCTCAGCCCCTCCTGGTGCTGCCACTGATCTGCAGCACACTTTCCTTCCTGTTCCAGTTAATCTTCTCTTCAGATCTGCCTGGCACAGGTCCCCACCTCATGTGGGAGAAGCAATGTCATGTCACGTCACGAGAACTTTTCTGATCACCCTCTTCCATACATCTGCTCCTGGCTCTGCCACTGGCGTGCTGTGTCATGTGGGCCACCTGCTTCATCTTGCCATCCCACAGTTTCCTCTTCTGCTGCATTCTCAGCTCAGTTTCAGGGATAAAGGAGCTCAAACAGTGCTGGGATTTGGCTCTGCTGGGGTTAGTTTTGGCTTACAGACTGGCACCCAAGCTGCAGCCCTGTTAGTGGCAGTGAGGTGCAAGGGATGAAGGACGTGGCTCAGCTGGTTAGCTCCAACCCTGTTTTGCACACACACTGCCAGCTCTGGCTCTTCTCTCTGCTTCCAGGAGGAAATGGCTGTTCTTTGTGGTGGACCCTGCGGGGGACTGGTATTACTGCTGGCTGGCTGTGATTGCAGTTCCTGTCCTCTATAACTGGTGCTTGCTCGTGGCCAGGTGAGCTGGGAGGTGGTAGGGCTCCTGCCTCCTCTGACCCTCCTGACCACCTGCTTGTTGTGGCTCAAGCAGGATCCAACTGGCACTGCTGGTGCTGGGGCTGGTGGGCACTGAAAGTAGAGAGGCCCTCCACTAACATTGTGAATTGTGGCCCAGCTGGAAAGGGCCACGGTTTCAGGGTCATTTGGGAGGCGGTTTCAAGGTGTTGCTTCACCTACATCAAGGGAGGGCAGATTTTTCAGAGCAGGGAGTTTTAATTCCTAGAAGAGGAGTGCCCAGTGGCCAAGCTCTGTGGCAGAGCTGGGTACCTCAGGATCAGCCTATATTCAGCTGTAACAATTAGAGAAGATGTGGGGATTTGTGGTCTCACACCCTGTTTGATGACCTTCCTCCAGGGCTTGCTTCACTGACCTGCAAAAGACCTTTTTTGTGCTGTGGCTGGTGTTGGATTACATCTCAGATGCTCTCTACCTCGGGGACACAGTGATCCGCCTGCACACAGGTGAGCAGGAGCAGCACCCTGGCTTTCCTTTAATCCCTTAAAAGTGGAGATGAGCTGCAAGGGACAGGCCTAATCCACAGTTCCATTAGAAGGAGGGTTTTGCCTACCTTGGCGTTCACTAGTACGAAGCAGTCTCCAGAGAAAGAATCTAATTAGAAGATCTGAGAAATGGAGCAAGTTTCAATATGAAAGATTAATCATCCCAGCTTTCAACTTCACCTTTGAGTAATTGTACAAAATTACCTGCATTACTATTAGTATTCGGGCACGGCTGAAGGTCTGTATCTCTGATTTTGCATCAGTTCAGCTAATGAATTATCTGCATGGAAAAATGGTAGAATTTAATGTTCTCGGAAGGCAGCACTTGGCTGTATGTTTTCTGTCAGAATTGCAATAATTCATGATCTAGAGGATGGGAACCTTTGTGTTCTTTTTTCTTCCTGGCAACACACTAAATCCCTGAGTTATATCTTTGGGTGGCTTTTGCCAGATGAACGCCTTGAGTGAAAACAAACAGAGTAGAGCAGGAACTGGCAATATTTGGGTGACCCTGTGTATTGGTGCACACAAATCCATGGCATACCATAGACTACTGCTCAGGTGCTCACAAAACCTGCAGAAAAGTCAAACTTAAAGCAAGATAATCCTGTAACTTGCTTCTCTTTAGGATTCTTGGAACAGGGCCTCCTGGTGAAGGACCTGAGGAAGTTACGGGATAACTACATCCACACACTCCAGTTCAAGCTGGACGTTCTCTCCACCCTGCCCACAGACCTGGCCTATTTTTTGGTGGGGTTGCACTGCCCTGAGCTGCGTTTCAACAGGCTGCTGCGCTTCTCCCGCATGTTTGAGTTCTTCGACAGGACCGAGACCAGGACCAGCCACCCCAACATCTTCCGCATTGGCAACCTGGTTCTTTACATCCTGGTCATCATCCACTGGAATGCCTGCATTTATTATGCCATCTCCAAGGCCATAGGCTTCGGGGAGGACAGCTGGGTCTATCCCAACGTCACGGACCCCGAGTACGGGCACCTGACCCGTGAGTACGTCTACTGCCTCTACTGGTCCACGCTGACTCTGACCACCATCGGGGAGACCCCTCCTCCCGTGCGGGATGAAGAGTACCTCTTTGTGATCTTTGATTTCCTCATCGGCGTCCTCATCTTTGCCACCATCGTGGGGAACGTGGGCTCCATGATATCCAACATGAACGCCACCAGGGCGGAGTTCCAGGCCAAAATCGATGCCGTCAAACACTACATGCAGTTCCGCAAGGTGAGCAAGGACTTGGAGACCAAAGTCATCAAGTGGTTCGACTATCTGTGGACCAACAAGAAGGCCGTAGACGAACGGGAGGTCCTCAAGAACCTCCCCGATAAGCTAAGGGCAGAGATTGCCATCAACGTTCACCTGGAGACGCTGAAGAAGGTGAGGATTTTCCAGAACTGTGAGGCAGGGCTGCTGGTGGAGCTGGTGCTGAAGCTCCGTCCTCAGGTGTTCAGCCCCGGGGATTTCGTGTGCCGGAAGGGGGACATCGGCAAGGAGATGTACATCATCAAGGAGGGCAAGCTGGCCGTGGTGGCAGACGACGGCGTGACACAGTATGCTTTGCTCACTGCAGGGGGCTGCTTTGGTGAGATCAGCATCCTCAACATCAAGGGGAGCAAAATGGGCAACAGGCGCACGGCCAACATCCGCAGCTTGGGCTACTCTGATCTCTTCTGCCTGTCCAAGGAAGATCTCATGGAAGCGGTCACAGAGTATCCTGATGCCAAAAGGATCTTGGAGGAGCGTGGCCGGGAGATCCTAATCAAGGAAGGGCTGCTGGATGAGTCAGCTGCAGAGGACAGCACGGAAGGGAAGAGCATGGAGGAGAGGCTGGACAGGGTGGCCTCGAGCCTGGACACGCTGCACACCCGCTTTGGCCGGCTCCTGACCGAGTACAACGCTGCCCAGATGAAGCTCAAGCAGCGCATCACTGCTCTGGAGTCCAAGATAAGGCAGGAGGAGCTTGAGGATTTCTTCTCTGATAGCTCAGACAGTCTGTTTGAGGATGAGGAGAAAGCTTCACCTGGTGGGATGCACTGAGGGGGAACAGAGCAGCTGGATGGTGTCTGGCCTCGTGCTGAGGCAGCGTTTGCAGTTTCACTAGGCAGACCCTGTGGCTGCCTTGCCAGGACCTTTACTCAGGTCCTTAGCACTGCTGCTGGCACTGCCTTGATGGCAGCCCCTGAGGTGGCTCCAAACCAGGGGATTGTCCCAGCTCCTCTTCTGACCCGTCACTTTTTTCGTTGCCTGTTGGGTTCAGCCTTTATAACTCCCTTCAGGTAATCAGTCCTCAGTGCGTGTCTGCAAACACTGCCCAGTCTGCTCCCAGAAACTCTCCACCCACGAGGTGCCCACACTCAGCTAAGACAGGCCAAACTGTGCCTCTGACCTCTGCAGATGGAGAGGCTTGTCTGGATCACTGTCCCTGCCCTGGTCACCAGCCCTGCTGAGGCTGGGCACTGAGCTGGCAGAGCCTGCAGCCTCCTGCTGCTTCTCCTTCTGTCCTTTGGCGCTGTCAGGGGGCACCTGGTGCAGGTGTGGTGCCCTGGGCACCACCTTCCCGGGACAGCGTTCCCAAGCCCTCCTGCTGTGGAAGCAGTGGAGTTCCCGTTAGGGCTGTGCATGTCTTGGATGAGAAGTGCAATGCAGAGGGGCAGTGCTACGAGCAGGAGTCACACAGAGAGTGTCACTCTCCCCTATCTAATGACAGCCAGATGTGCCAGGAGAGGTTTGACTGAAATGACATGTTTTTAAGGAACAAAGCCATGGTGGGAGCCAACTGTGCTCGTATTTGCTTTGCTGTGGGTAGCTCAGATAGAGTGCAGAACACATTTATTTTCTTAGGCAGGGGGTTTTCTTGTACTCAGTGGGAGTTTTGGGGCTTTGCAGGCTGCAAAGGCCCCTGCCTTCTGGAGGAGAGATGAGTGGCAGAGCCACAGGGACACGTGTGAGGGTGGAAACGTGGCAGCACTGCAAGTCAGCAAAGCTCTGCCAGGCTGTGCTGCAGCACGGGGGGGCTCCATGGAGATGGAGAGGGGGACAGTGCAGGAACTGACCCCAGACCCCTGCCAGCAGCAGTGCCAGCAGCAGTGCCAGCAGCAGTGTCACCCACGCCTCAGGCTGCAGGGCAGCTGCTGGGGCTGGGGATGGCACCTCATTTCTTGGCTCTGGGCCTATGAGCCCACTGCACCTGTGGAGGGAACTTGGGCTGGTTTCCAAGCAGGGGAATATTTGGTGGAGAAGGGAATTCTTTTTCTGGGTCAAATTGAGCCAAGAGTTTGGCTAAAATGATGGGAGGACACATGGGGAAATATCAACCCAGGAGGGTTCATAGTGGAAAACTGAGAGTATTTCCTTTGTTCTTTCTTTCTTTCCCTCCAATCTAAAACTGCCTCTCTGCATTTCATATGAATGTTTCCCATTTAATGCTTTTTGGGACTGTGGGGGTAGGAACAGTTACATTACCAAAATTAGAAGTTGGGGTAAGAATAAAAGATTTTTCGTCATCTCTGAATTAAACTGTAGCTCTTCTGCATTCGGGTTTTTTTTTTTTTCCTTTTATGATCAAGATGCTCTTGGCTGAAGTCGGCGTAGTTGCAGTTCTGCTACTCCTTACAATGCCCCGAGCCGCGGCTCTCAGATTCCCCCTTTGCTGGGAGGATCGGGCATGGATTTGCAGCTGGCTCTTGGCAGAGCCTGCCCTGAACTGCCTGTTCCCACCGCCCCGCCCTTTTCTCCTGCACTGCCCGTTCTGTCCCATGCTGCCTGTTCCGCACCGCC
>VXBQ01003597.1:59815-86684 GCA_013400175.1 Phainopepla nitens
AAAGCCTGGATGTGGCACTGGGTGCTAGGGTTTAGTTGAGGAGTTAGGGCATGGGTTGGTCTCGATGATCTTGAAGGTCTCTTCCAACCTGGTGATTCTGTGATTCTGTGAGGGAGGAGGGAGTCTGCACAGTCAGGCAGGATCTGGCTCCTCTCACCTGTGCTGCTGCTGGAGATGGGACAAGCAGACATGAAAAGAGGGGTCTGGTGAGTGCCCATTGCTGTGCAGCCTGCTGGAGCCTGGCTGGAGCATCCCTGCAGGACAGAGATTGAGCCCAGGCACCATTACCCCTCCTGGCCTCAGCTTTTGTGCCTGGCAGCCAGTCAGAGAGCACCAAGCAGGGCCGTGGGGAAACTCCTGCTTGGGAAGGGCAAGCATGCACCTTCAAATGCCACCAGCTTGCAAAGAGCATGGGAGTAATTTGAACTACTGGTTTTGAAGCTCTGGACTGTGGTTTTACGCTGGAGTACCCAGAGTCAGAGCATCCCATCCCTTTTTCCTTTTCTTCCCAAGAGCCCAACAGGACTTCTTAAATAAGGAGGTGCCCTTGCAGCCTCCCTGTTATTGTCCTTTTTCTATAAAAACAATTTCCATTTGAATTGCTGAGACTACAATGTGGAGACAGATTTTACTGGGGGCATGAATCTTCTTCAGTCTCTGTCTGCCATGAATGGCTGCTTCCCCATCTCTCTCTTTTGTGGCTTTGTCAGAAGGACAAAAATTGTTTTTTGCATCAGTGTCTTTTCGTGTTGCTTGCTCAAGAAGGGGCAATGTGGTGGTTCAGGCAGAGAAATGGAGAGAGCATCTTTTCTACCCCTCAGCTGCTTTGGGCCATGAGGTTCAGCCCTGAGATTCCTTCTGCTGAAGGCTTTTGTGACTCAGGACACATCTGCAGTGCTGTGCCCCCTTGGATAATATCCCACAGGACATTCTTCAGAGCAAACCCCCAAGCTTTTATAGAAATGATTGCCCTGAGGTGTATCTGTTCCCACTGAGAGGGGTGTCAGGTTTGGCAGTTCCCTTGGCCATATTTTCATGGAGCTGCATGTTCCCCCCTCAGCCTTTATCGCTGCTCCTCGTTGTACTCTTGGTGAGTTCAGGATCTGGGGATTCCCTGAGATTTTCTGAGGCCTCAGTCTCATTCAGACTGAGGCACTGGTTTCTCAGCTGTTTTCCCGGTGGTTCCACACTCTGTGTGTGTCCCTGCTGAGCTCTGCCTGGAGGACAGGGTGCTTTATAGCTACAAACCATCCTTAGAAAGCTGGGTTTCCCTCTGTGAGGGTCTCAGCCCTGCCAAGCCCTGGGGAGAGGTGTCTGGGCAGTCTGGGCATCCAGGCTGTCAGCTTAAACCCTCTGAAAAGTGGCTGTCTGCTGAGTAGGGAGGGACTTTATTTCCATGCTCTGAGGCAGAAAATGCTTCTCCTTCACCTTGCTCTGCTTGCCACAGCATGGCACACATTAAGGATAATGAGTTAACCAGCCAGGGTAAGTGATAGGGCTTTGTTCTTGGCCTCTCTTTTCCCCAGTTCACCTTTCAAGACATGAAAGGTGAAAACAAAACCAGAGCAGCTCTGAGGGCACCCCTTCATCCTCCCCCTTTTCTCAGTCTTTTTTTTCCCCTCCATTCATCTGCCTTCCCTTGTTCCTTGCTCTGCAGTGATCCAGTGTGGAGCGCTGAGGCCGCTGACACGGATGCCCTTATCTCCAAGGGTATGGCTGGTGTTTGGGATTCAGAGGCAGCTTTAGGACAGAGTGGTGACTAATCTCCTCAGATAAGGTGTGTCACAGCAGGACCTGCAGGGCAGAAGGTGCCTGGTTTATATTTAACTCCCTCCCAGGAGCGGTCGAGGGGATGTTCCAGCCCTGCCAAAGGGGGTTGCTTCTAGACAGAAGGCAGCTCTGCCTGCCAGGCTGCTCATCCCCCAGCTGGGTGGGCACTGCCCAGCCCTTCCCTGCCTCGTGTCCCTCCTCACTGGGGAAGGGGAAATGTGGAAAAAAGGGGCTGAAAGGAGCTGCACATTGTAAACCGGGACAGGTGTCCTGCAGTAAATCGAGTGACAGGCAGGAATAAGCACAAAAGAATGAGATGGATAGATAGGAATGAGGGATCAATAAACTGAGCCTAAAGATAGCAAGAGAGACGAGCTGAGGGCTGTTGACAGAGAAATAGATGTTGGAGCCAGAAAGATGCTCAAAGAGAAGCATCAAATGAGAGAAGGGTCACTTTAAGTGCAGTTACTTCACTGCTGGGCCAGGATTAGCCCACACAATAAGTTTTAGTGCTTCTTTCTTCCTCTCCTTGTTTCAAACCCCCTGAGTGGTGGGATGGGAGCAGCTCCACTCATGCCAGTGGGCTCACACCTCCCTGGTAGAGTCAGTTCATTGCATGTTTTGGAATAATCCTTTCTCAGGCACCAGCGTAGCCAGGGAAAGGCTGCTTGGAGCAATTTCGTGGAGCCAGGCTGCAAAACTGCTGCTCTCACAGTCTCTTGATCAAATCTATATCTTCTGTACTCATATATTGAATTTAAATCGACTTAGCTGTAATTGAGAGCAGCTTTTCTCTGAATTCTGTCATCTATAAGGAGTGGCAGTTTTGGAAAAGGAAAAAGTTGTGAAACAAGCAGCATTGGGGTGCTGAGGTACAGAGTGTCCTGGAGGACCCAACCTGGCAGAGTTAATGGGAGGGGATTTTGGTGGGGTAAGCAGTAACAGCATCCAGATGTTGATCCCTGGCAGCTTGACTTGTTGCACTAGGCCTGGATTTGGTTTGTTTTTCACCAATCTGAGGACCAGTGAGTTTGGTACAGAGCCCCTGTGGTGTCCTGTAATACCTGTCCTTATGGGATCCTGCTCCCCAGGTTCCCAGCACAGCTCTCTGCCTAAAAGCCTGCTGAATTTGAGAAAGTCTCATACTCTGGAATTGCTTTAGTTCCTGAGGGCTGCTCTGAGCAATGAGCAACAGAGTTCAGCAGCTTCATAGCAGCTGTTGATTTCCTCTTGTTTTACTAATTAGGCAAGCTACTCCCCATCTCCTTCCTTCTTTGCAGGCATTTGATTCAAACCTGTGAAGCCTCTCAAGGCAGAGGAGCCCACCCCTTCTCTTCAGGTCCTGGCAGGCCCAGGTAGAGTGGGCATCTCCCTCTGGGGTCAGTGTCCCTGGAGCCCTGCAGCCCATCTCTGAAAAGCAAGGAGGACTTGGGGGGGGTTCATCCTCCCCAAACCCCACCTGAAAACAGAGCGGGCCAGACATGAATGCAGAGCCTGAGGGGAGTGATTTACCTGAGGAAGGCTCAGGTGCCACCCCCAGGAAGGTGTCGCTGCTGGGTGGTAAGAGCTGCTAGGGGGGATGAGCCTGTGCTCCCTGGGAGCTGCCTCCCTCCCCTGCCACCTCCAGCTCGTCCCGAGGGAAGTGTCCATGCCCAGGGCACTCTGTTGGACAGCCTGGCAGTGCTCAGCGTGCTGGAGCCATCTGTCAGCCCCAATGCATATTTAATGCCTGGCTGGTGAGCAGGGCTGCAGTGGTGTTTGCTGACAGGGGAGCTGGGGAGCTCTGCCACGGCCCTTAATGGTCCTGCATTAATTATGACAGGATAAATAATTCACAGGACTAATAACAAAGGCTTGTTTTTAATGGTTATGGAAATCCCAGCTTGCTCCTTGAAGGAGGGTGAGAAAGCAATGTCTGGCTCTGCTGCTGAGCCAAGAGGACAGCAGAGCACAGGGGTGTGATATTTTGGGAGGATCTGTACCCCTTGCTGGCCTGGGCCCCACCCAGGGATGTAAGAACCCTTCCCAGCACCTGCCAAGTGTGTGTGGGGATGAGAGAATGAAGCAGGAGCTTCTCCTGTGGGCCCAGGCACCTGTTTTCCTTCTGCTGAGGTTGAGGAGCAGTTTGGCAGTCAGCTTCTTCCCCAGTGCTCCCTGAACACCCTGCTCAGGCTGGGACTGCACATCTCTTCCTCTTCCCCATAGCCCTGGCCCTGCTTCCCCTCCCCTCTCCCACTGGGTGCCAAAGCTTGCCCAATCCTGCAGGAAGGGTGAGGATCCTCTGCAAGGCCATTGATCCTACAGGAATCCTCCTCTGGGAGAGGCAGCTCCTGCTTGGCCCCTGCCTGGATCTCCTCTGCCTACCCTTCAGGCCATTCATTTCTCCCTTGCCTCCCCCCATAACTTGCTCTTTCACTTCCTCAGACATAAATATGGATCTTTTCATGTGCCACTATCGTCCTTCAGCTTAAATAGCTTTCCCCCCTTCCCTGGTGTTTGGCCTCCAGGTGTATTTATAGAGGAAAAAAAAAAAAATCACATCACTGCCAGTTTGCTTTATCAAGGCTGAGCAAGCTCTGTTCTTCTACAATGCTTTTACACCATGTGTCCTCCATTCACCAGCTCACTCAGGTGCCCTTCTCTGCTCCTTTTGAACCCTCCTGAATGTGCAGAGCCTTCTGATGAGTGATCCTGGGCAAAGAATTTTACTTTTCTTGCCCTGGCTTCCCTACCTGTAGAGAGAAGACAGTGCCCTGTCCTGTAGGGTGCTATAGGAGGTACAGGAGATTTCTCCTTCCCAGCCCAGTTCCTTGATGTGGGCTCATTTCAGTATTCTGTGCATTTACATCTCAACAGGAACACAAACAGCAGAGGTTTGGGACCATCAGCCCTGTCCCAGACCACTGCAGGCAGCTCAGAATAGCTGAGAAATCCAAAATGAGCATTCAGAGTGGGCTGGGTGGTGATAACTCACCCACACATCACCAAACATGTCCTGACAGAAGCCTAAAACCAGGGGAAAAGTCATGACAAAAATGTTTTCCAGTGAAAACAACAGCAGCTGGGGGCTTGGCTGAAGGGGTTTCCTGAGTGTCAAGAAGCCTTTAGACCCCACAGATATTTTTCTTCTCAGGTGTTCCACCACACTCAGAGTTTATCAAAGCTTTCCTGGACTCATTGATAATTTTCTTCCCTGGCCCTTCCCCATGGGTGAGCCCTTGCTGGGTGGGGGAAACAGCCGCTCCTCAGCCCAAGCTCCTGAGCCTGAGCCCTGCTCCTCATTCCCCTCCCAGTGGGCTCCAGGCTGTCCCAGGCTGGCTGCTGGGCTGTGCAGCTCCATCTGCTCCTCCCAGCCACCAGCATGAGGTCACAAATGGGACACTGGGATGGGTCACAAACCTGCCCTGCAGGGAGCTCTGCTGGCACCTTCCCTCCAGCCTCATCCTTCCTATTCCAGGACTCACTTTTGGCTGTTTTTTGGGTCCTCCTACTCCCCACATGTTCCTTCTTTGGTCACCATATCCCAGGGAGCACCAGTGATAAGAGCAGAGAGGGGAAACTACTTCAATCCCTTTGCCTTTCTTTTTCAAGCCAGGTACCACGTTAGCCTGGGAGGATAAACCTAGTGTAAAAATTCAACCCTTTTTCTTCTGTGTCTGTGCTCTTGATCACCCTTTCTTCCTGCTCCTGCCTTGCAGACCATTCTACTGAGATGGCACAGGGAGCAGGGTGCATCTAAAAATGGATAAATAAACACCCTTGGACTGTTCCCATCCAAGACAAGAGACATTTCAGAGGAGCCCAGGACAGCCTCGAGCACTGGCTCTGTTGACACAGGAGAATGCAGCAGATTTCACATGGAAAGTGGCTGTTTCAAGAGAGGAGTGCAGCACAGCTCAGAAGTGCTTATGTCTGAGGAGTTGATGTTTACACAGGGGAATAGCACGCTCACCTTGCTGTTAGAGCACAAAACAAATGTTTGCCCAGGTAAGTGCAGATCCCAAGCTGAGGTTTCGCTCTGGGCGTGTAGCTGTGGAGCACACACACAGGGAGGCACTGTCTGAGCAAGTGTTGCAGGTTAATTGTCCTGCTCTGCCTGTCTGAGAGCAAAGCAGCAGCTTGAGAGCTGCCCCCAGCCTGTCCCTGGGCACTGCAGTGCCAACGGGGCAGGGTGAGGGGCTGGCTCTGCCCAGCTGCACTCACAGCCAGGGCTGGGCTGGGGGATGCAGGACTTCAACTCATTTCTCCAGAATTAAAAGCCATAGAGTGTACACTAGTGAAAAACTGCTTTTAATACTCTTATTAGACAAATCCTCCTCCCCTCTCTTATTCTCGTTCCAAGAGGACTTGGTAAAGAAAAGCCCTGAGGGATTTCCTCTCCATTCCTGTTTAATCAAATGAACACATTTTCACAAATTCCCATCGTATTTTCCCAAGCATTTGGAGAAAGTTTTGGGGCCATCACCTGGATTTAATCTCTATTGTTCTGTGGGAATGTGGCAGCTCAGTCCTCTTTGTTTCAAGCACTGGTGAGATGTGGCCACAGGTGCTCTGACGGTTAAAAAAGATACATCCCTGTCTTCCCTACCTGCTCCTACATATTGCTGTTCAGATCCTGCTCCTGCCATGGCAAAGAGCTGCTCTGGAGACTGAGAGCTTCCCCTGTGGTACTCAGGGGAGAAAAGAGGAAGAGACTGGAAAGTGGGATAGTTCCTGGTGGGCTGGTGGATGTGTGGGGTAAGGACAGGACCCACAGCAGTGGGGAGATGCTCCCCTGCTGATGAAAGGGCTCATGTTGATGTTGGGAGTGCTGTGACAGGGTGGACAGATTCCCCTTTGCATTACAGCCACTGTTTGAATTTCAGAGCAAGCATTCCTAAAGATTAGGTGTCAGGAAATGTTGTTCCCTGTGAGGGTGGGCAGGCCCTGGCACAGGGTGCCCAGAGCAGCTGTGGCTGCCCCTGGATCCCTGGCAGTGCCCAAGGCCAGGCTGGACGGGGCTTGGAGCAGCCTGGGACAGTGGAAAATGTCCCTGCCATGGCAGGGGGGTGAAATGAGATTATCTTTAAGGTCCCTTCCAACCCAAACCATTCTGTGATTCTATGATTTTAGGCTGCTAACACGAAAGGGATCAGCTCTTTTCTGTCATGGGAGACAACAGGAACAAAAGGTACCAAACAGCTCCATGAGAACTGGACAGTGTCACAAGGCATCTCCTTGGTCCTAAATGTGGCAATCACTGAGGTCCTTTGGGAAGCAGCACCTTCCAGGCACTGAAAGCCCCACTCCACTCTGCCAGAAGCCTCTCTCCTTTGTGGCAATGCCTGGGAGGCATGTGGGCAGCCAGGTCAGCGTGTGTGGGCTTTTGTTGCGGCACACATTGGTAACTGTGGGGATCAGCCTCTTGCCAGACGGCTCTGAGGAGGGCTGCTGCTGTGCTTCCTGTGCTGGAGCCTGTGGGCTGGCGAGGAGGAGGCAAACCAAAATATTTATACCACAAAATGTGCACTTTTTTTTGAGCTGAAGCTTGGGCAGCATCCCAGCCCGTCCATATGGGCTTGTAGACATTGCTTACCTGATTTCTTTCTCTCTTGGGGACAGATGACGAGGCTGCTCGGCTGCAGAGGGGGAGGCAGGCAGCTCCCATGGCCTCCATCTGTGGGCGTGGGGGCTGCAGTGGCTGTGAGTGCTCTTCCCATGTCCCCTGTGCCCCCGTGTCCCTGGCTGGAGCCTGGCAGGTGGCAGTGACCCTTCTCCCCAGGCTCGGGGAGAGGCCCCCGGGTTTGCTCTGCTGCTCGCTGAGCTCACATTCCCCAAGCCTTGCTGGGAAAGCTCAACCCACTGGGCATCTCTGCTGCTCTGTGAGCTGTGCCAGGACCTGAGGGCTGGGCTGGAGAGCTGGGCACTGTGGAGGGCAGGCAGAGCAGTGTGTGTGCCCCCAGCACGGGCTCTGAGCAACGGGACCCAGACACAGAGGAGGGCTCCGAGCATTTTGTACACCTGGTGCTGGGGGGGAAAGCACCTTCTCAGCCTCTGGGATGCTGCTGTGGGGCTGTGTCCTCTTTCCCATGGCTGGGACAGGGAGCACTGCAGCAGCTGGGCTGGAAATTGGTGTCATTAATAAAAGCTGGGGGACACTGGCTGTGTGGCTCTGGTGGTGTGTGCCACAGGGCAGGGCCAGGGCGATGCCCCTGGGACCGGAGCCCTGCAGTGCATCCTGCACCTGGGCTGCAGCAGGCTGGCAGCATCCTGACCCTCCACGGGCTTTGGGAGAGATGCTGGGCCTCTTTTCAGTGCCTCTGGTGTTATTTAACCTCCCTCCCTCCTCTCTGAGGCGTGGCTCAGCCCTGTCCAGCCCTGGAAGCACACGGCAGGAGGCAGTGCCCTTCCCACGGAGCGTGGGGGACTCGTTTTGTGATTACACTGTGGAACAGTGGTGGTAAATCTTCCAACCTGTCCACTGGAGACGGTCCCTCTCATCCTCTCTCTGACAAGATTTAGGATGGTCATGGGTAACTGCCTCTCATTATGGCTGTGCTCATAAATCCTTCTGTTATCCCTTTTCTGGCAGGCTCCTGCTGCCCCCCACGTTCCAGTTCCAGCACTGGGTGATGTCCCCCTGCTCCCCTCATCCCGTGGTCCCTGCACGTCCCTGCTGGCCCCACTTCCGTTCCATTGCCTGTTGTACCCTTGATTTCCTCTGTTTCTGCTGCAGCAGGGTCAAACTCCCCGTGCTGGCTGGCCAATTCTCCCTCTTGTTGCTCCTACGGTTTCCATTGCTCCCCCACCTTTCCCCCTGCTGTCCAAAGCTGAGGAATTCCCTGTTCCCAGCTCCCATCCTGCTGGGGCTGTTCAGCCAGGCAGGGCATGATTCAGCCCTTTGTCACGCCTTGGGGTTTTGAATGACATCTGTTACTTTCTTTTAATTCCCAGCTCACTTTTGACGTGTGTTTTGGCTCTGGCTGCCCAGCAATATTGATCAGATTTTTTATGGAGTGAGTGTTCTTTCTGTCTTTAGTTCTCAAGCAGGACACACTTCTGTGGTACAAAGGGTGTGCAATTAAAACAGAGAAGGAAAGGAAGGAAAGGAAAGGAAGGAAGGAAGGAAGGAAGAAAGAAAGAAAAGAAAGAAAGGAAAAAGAAAGAAAGGGCCTCCACATAAAACTAGACCTCACCTCCTTCTCCTCCAATTGCCTGTGAGCAGAGATAGCAAATAAAAATTCTTCAAGGCTTCTTATTTCATTTTTAAGAGCACAGCTTTTTGCAGACCTCTGGCCCGAAACAGGCTGATAAAGGTTTCTTTTGGGTATATAGAGAAGACCACAACGGTTTCATTGCCCTTGAGAGCCTGGTAACCCCACTCCTTTCTTTTCTCTAGGAAGGAAGTAGTATGGATTAGTGATGGGAGTTTTACTGCCACAGGCACTGGCTGTGTGCAAAGAATATTACAGATTTGTGTAGGGAGAGGCTGGTTTCAGTTCCTGGGCCTTGGGAATTAAAGGTAGCAGTAAAACCCCTGCAGCCCTTCCCAGAGCCTCCATGTGCTCCTCCATCCACGGACCAGCCAGATGTAAGAGAGGATGTGAGGGAGGCACTGAAGGGGTAGAATTCAAAGCCATCACTGTGGAAAACACCAGAAAATACCCAGAGCTTTATGAAAGCAGCCAGGGGTGGACTGGCACTGGCTGCTCCCTACAGACCACAGCAGGGCCCTGGAGCTCAGGGGTTACTGTGGGAGGAGCTGAGGTGTAACAGCACAAATCAAAGAGAATGGTTTCAAAGAGAAAGGGACACCAGCGGGGAAAATGCAGATTTCTATAGCCAATACTTTGGGATACTGCCCTAGGAGCAAGACCAGCCCTGGCAGACAGTGTGGATGCCCAAAATGCAGCCGAGGATGAGCTTGTGAAGGCTCCTGAGCATCAGATTTGGCGTCTCCAGGTGAGGAAATCCCAGGAGCTGCTGTGGGGCACACCTCCCTCCCTGGCCTCGACTGGAAACAGTCTCATCCTCTGGGCTCACAGCCACTCCTGCCCAAATATTGGCATTTGGGGTATGGACAGCCGCCAGCCAAATTCGGGTTGGCCTGAGCAGCTCTCTGTAGTGGCCAAACAGCCCCAGGAGATGAAGCTGGGCTGGCTCACCATCTGTCTGAGCTGGTGGCAGGGCTGTGACGCCAGCGCCAAGGGCAGCTGAGCTTTGTGCCTGCCCTGGGGCACCGGGGCTGTGCCCCCCTCAGTGAGCTGTGCCAGGCTGGGGGGCAGCAGGGACACCCAGTCCCAGCACCCAGAGCACAGGCAGAGAGGGAACAGCCCCTGGCAGTGCTGCTGTCCCTGGCCTTGGCTGGCTGGGCAGGGGGCTGCTGGGGATGCCAGGCAGAAAACAGAGAGGAATCCTGCCTTCCGTGGCTGCCAGTTTGGAAGGAAAGCACTGATCCCAGGCCAGTTTTCCAGTCCATTTGGTTTCTCTGTGGCTTGATGGGGACATTAAATGGCAGGCATCATGTGCTGAGCTTGGGCAGCTCGTGCCTGTGTGGAGAGGCCGGTGATGAGCAGTTCTCAGGCATGGACACAGGGATGACCATTAGCAGAGCTGGCTGTGGCTGGGGAGAGGAGTGTCCCTGCAGGACAAGCAGGGCCACTGTTCCCTGCAGGGGCTTGTGGTCCAGTCCTTCCCCAGCCCTGGGCTTGAGACAGAGGATTTGATTTGTGGACTGCAGCAGTCAGGGAATAAAATGGTTCTGCAGCCTGGCTGTGCCTTGCTGAGCTCCAGGGGGACCATCCCCTGTGGCTGCACATCCCCAGGGTGCTGGGGAGCGTCCCAGGGCAGCAGAGCAAGGGCTGCACGTCTCTGCTCTGCCCCAGTCCAGCCCCAGCATCTGCCTGCTCCCAGCAACTGAACTTTAAACAAGGTTTGTTTTTCCCCTACACTTGCCTGTTCATTGACTAAATTTCAAATAAGATCACCACAGGTCTTAAGCAGAGTTTCCTAAATTAATCTCCTGAACATAATCATCAGAGAAAGCCTTGTTTCTGCAAGGCTGTACCTTACACTCGTTAGGAGGTGAGTGGCAGCAGCTGTCACTGAATAATCGTTCTCATTAACTCATCTTTGTACCTTTCCTTTGCCTGATGAAACCCTCTCTCCAAAACACAGCCTTGAGGGCTGCTCAAAACCAAAGCAGACAAACAGGGACAGACAGGGCCAGGGGGGCTGGAAACTCATTCACCTCCTCCTCCCACGGAGACAATTTGGAGGGAGAACATGCCCCAGTTCCTGTTCCCTGCTGGGCCTGCGAGGAGGGACCGTGCCAGCTGCAGGAGCTCCTGGGGCATGGCCCAGGTCCCTGTGTGTCCCATCCCTTCATCCTCCCCCCTGCTGCCAGTGGCTCCAGCAGGGACCTCATTACCACTGCCCTCTCCTGGCCCTGCTTCCAGTCCCGGGTGAAAAACTGCCTGCAGCACCTGGGGTTGCTTTCTTAAGAAAGCCCTTGTAAATATAATGGGAGCTTCATTTGCACAATATGCTGGTTTGTGCTGATTTTGGCAATCCCATAACCAAAAGCCACTGGAGGGGCACTCTCAGGCTCTGGTCCCAGCTGTGGGTCAGCAGGTCAGGGCTGTAGCCCTGTCTCTGACTCTTTTCTGCAGGTTCCTTCTGCAGACTGCAGAGACCATGCTTAGAGATGCCACCAAGTGAGAAACCATGAGAAAATAACTTTAAGTGAAGGGTTTCAGGCTCAGATATCAAAGTTATTTCCTGAACCCAGGTTTCAGCATACTCAGTGTGGGCCTGGGGTCTGTCAGGCATCTGGGACCTCTCCCTGCCCCTGTGCCTCCACTTCAGAGCAGCCCTTCTTTGCCTCCTGCCATCCCCAAACCCTGAGGTCCTCCAAGTGCAGCGTGCAAAGGAGGGAACTGCATTGGTGCCCTAAAGAACCCAGAAATAAAACAACACACTTTCAAGATAATGTTAGTATAGGAGGTAATATAAATGCTGGTCCTTATTGGAGGCCTCCAGGGGCAGATTTGGAAAATGTCCACAAAATTCCCACCCCTGCATAGAGTGAATACAGTTTTGTAAGTTTAGGAGATTATGATAATTGACAGAAATCACCGATTAAGAGCACAAGTGGTGAAGCAATTCCCCCCCCACCAGTTCAAGTCCCTTCTAAGTCCTCCCTCTTCAGATAGGTCTAAACTTTGTTGATGAAAACGTGTCTCCAAGAGCTGTTTTTTGTCCTTGGTTCCCAGAAAAACCAAGGTAGCATAGGGGCTCTGGAACATGTTTTGTTTTTCTGCTTTGGGAAAATGTGGGGAAAAATACTGGGAAAACTAGCCACAGATACAACAATAGGCTACAGAGCTGAAAATATATGTGTAAAAATACAGAGAATACATAAAAGAAAAAAGGCAAAAATCATTCAGCATCAGCATGTGGTGGTCTACATCCACCTCTGCCTGCAAACAGAGATATACTCCATAAAACAGATGCAGAGAGAGACTGGGGCAGGAAGGAGGAGTCCTGCCTCTGAGGAAGGCAGCAGGGCTTCAGGCAGGGCAGGGAAGGTGAGCAAGTGCTGCAGTGCTCAGGGATGAAGGAGATGTGGTCATAGGAGAGAGCTGGAGAGAGCAAAGGGCCCTGGGTGCTGGAGGAAGCCCTGTGAGGGCTGTGGGGACAGAAGCTGTGGGGTGCTGGGGGCTGTCCCTCTCTGCCAGCCCTCAGCTTTTCAGAGAAGCAAGATCCCTGGCAGCCCATGATGACCTGAAGATGTCTCTGCCTCCTGCTTCTGGCACAGCATTTCTCCAGGATGCTGACCAGTTGTGACTTTTATTTGCCCAATGGTCTGGTGCTGACAAGGAGCATACGGCCAGGGCCAGAGCAGCAGCAGCAGCCATAGATTATCCCTAATTGCCTGCAACAGATGAAGCTGACCTTCAGAGAGCACAGCCATGAATCTTCACACAACTCAGGGAGTGCCACGTGGATTTACTGTCCCCTGGCTTTAAAGGTCCACCAGCCCTCTGCTGTTGTTGCAAGAGAAGAAGGATCAGAAGGATCTGCTGGGCAAAGCTCTGATATTTTTTTTTTACAGATGTCTCCCAGCCACAAGTCAGGAGCACACCTGGGCTTTCAGACTTGTTTTCCCTTGCAAGCTGCTCACACCTAGGGGACAAGAGGGAGGGCAGACAGATGGACATGGAACAGCAATGTTTTCTATGGCCTTCTCTGGAGAAAGTAAATCTTCTCTCTTAGACCAGGAACATCATCAAAGAGTGCTATAGGAACCTGGGGGTTTTTTTTGTGGTGTTGGTGCCTTTATAACTCAGCTTGGGTGAAGGCAGAACAGCTTCCTAGAGGCATGAGAAGCTGACCAGGAAGGTCTGGGTTGTTAAGAGGAAAGTGGCCCTACAAACCTCAGTGCTCCGTCACTGAGGCAGCAGGGACCAGCTGAGCTGGAAGAAATGCCACTTCCAGAGTGACCTAAAGGATCCCAAAGCTCTTGCTGTCTTTGAAACAGGATCCTATGCTCCTGCCAGGACAGAGGGAGATGGCACAGCATCTGCTTTTCCCTAACCTCACCCTCAGTGTGGCTGGAAGTGCTGGGCAAAGCTGTCACTGTGGCTCCAGGGCTCAAGCTCTATGGAGAGGGATGAGAAATCAAATCTGTAGGGTTTTTCTGAGTGGTTTCCACTTCTGCAGTGCCAGTAGTCACCAAGCACACGTTGCTGATTTGGGAGGATTCCTGTCAGATGCTTGGTCACTCTGAATCAGCAAGGCTGCGTTGATATGAACCCACTGCAGCCTGGCCCCTCCTGCAGGCCCTTGGTTGTGCTCAGTACCAGCTGAGAACTGAGATACAAATAAAAAAGAGAAGGAAAAACCAACCAACCAACCAAAAAAGCTTCTCTGCCTGAGAGCAGCTCTGTGAGTATCAGCCAGTTTCTTTGTGGGCAAAGCCAGAAGCCCAGGCAGGGTTTGTTTGATCAGCTGGCATGTCCAGAGAAGAGCCAGGGTGTTTGTGTCACTTAGAGCCTGGGAGAGGCACCTCACAGGGCTGCCAGGGCCAGGACAGTGGGTGACAAGAGGGGACACTGTGTCAATAGTGGACAAACCAGGGTCTTAGCTGCAGTTTGGGCACCACAGTCTCTCTGGGAGCTGTGTGTGCAAGTGGCTCCCTCACTCCTGCACTGCTGAGTCTTGATGTTCATCTCTCCCCTCTGCTCTTTCTTGGGGCAGGAGCAGATCCCCTGGAATGAGAGAGAGGAGCTCTGGCCCCGCTGTGCCAGTGCACTGACAAAACACATCTCCTGAGGAGGGGAGCAAGGGTTCCAGAGCACCGCTGGCTTTGCTCGTGGGCAGAGCCAGCTTCTGCCTGGCAGCTCCATCGTGTGCCAGCTGCAGAGGGCTGGGGAGGGAGAGGAGATGTGGAGTGACAGGCCGACCCTCTGGGTGGTATCTGCAGAAAGAAGGCAGCCACAGACAGGCAAGGAAACCTTGGGGTGATCTGCAGTGCTGGAGGATCCTCTTATGGCAGGAGGTCACCTCCCCAGTCTCCCTCACCTGGGGCTGCCCCCACAGGTTGCCTCAAGACACGTGTGGAGATGTTAGGGGGTGATTTTAATGGCCACTGAAGCAGTGTGTCAGCTGATGTGCCCAGATGTGCCCTGTGGACTTGCCTGCTCCCTGCTGCACTCCCAGGGCACCCATTCCCACAGCAGCTCAGCAGGGCCCAAAGCTAACCCCATTTTCCCTCATCTTTGCTGCAGCAGGCTCGCTGCTGCGCTGCCTTCCTGCCCTCCCTGAGCTGCTCCTCCTCCCTGACTCAGCATCCCTCATGGCCCTTCCCATGCCCAGCCAGGCTGGCGTAACTCAGCACGGGCAGGCCTGCAGGATCTGCAGGACCCAAGGGCTAAATCCTGCCTGCCTTTTGAAACCCAGCTCCCATTCCCAGGGAAAGGATGGAAGGGACTTTCCCCGTGTCCCCAGACCCCTTTCCCACCATCCCTGCTGCGTTGCACAGGGAATTGAACACAGGATGATCAAAATCCCCTTTGAGAGGTGAGGGACTGCCACCTTCAAAGGGCCTGTCCAAGTCCTGGGCTCTTCTGCAAATTACCCCGTTCCAGAGGTTTCAGCAGTGGCTGCTGCTTAGGTATTTTTTCTTCCCAGGCTTTCCACAAACTTCCTATTATAAGTATTAATTCAACTGGGGACTTCTGGGTTAAATCCTTCAAGTGGTTGTTATTTTACTTCTTCCACATGGGATTTCTGGAAGAATGCAGTACTTAGCACACATTTAAATTACAAGGAAGTGCAGGAAACATTGCAATCTTTTCTACCTCTATTTCATTAACCTCTTTGCTCTCTGAAGGACTGGCAGCCTCATAAGGGAGCAGATTTCTCCAGTACAGGGTCCTGTTGTCATGCCTGCCAGGAAGCCCCACCAAAATTCAGAGGCTGACTGCTTTTACATTACGGCCTAAATATTTTTTTTTATTATTAATATTGGTGGGCCTAGCTACCTTTTCATTAATTTCTTCCACTTTCAATTGACTCTTGTTTTTTTACCTCCTTGATCTTGCTAAGGAGCTGCCGAATTCAAGACAGAAAAGAAACTGGAGAGGGTCAAAATTTGACTTGAGGCTTTCCTGAACAGTGTCCCTGCTAAGCAAGCCCAGCAGAGAAAGGCTAGGAGGGAGGGTGCAGCATGTCTAAGTGAGAGGTTCCTATTTTGGAGGGGGTGGAAGTCCACTGAAGGTGGGGACTTACTCTGCATCTTCAATTATCTGCCACCTTTTTCACAACACATATAAAACACCAAACTCAGAAGTTGGCTGAAACAATTGCTCCTGGAAGTGATTATTAATTCTTAATCACCTGCAGCATACCATGAGCCTCATGACTGCTTCCATTATTGGAGGGGCCTGAGCCAGCCCCAAGCACAGCTGCTGTGCCCTGATGGATTTGGGAAGATCGAGCTTCACAGCAGAGTTCGAAGGGAAATATTGATAACCCAAACTATTCTGGGAGAAGCAAAATGGGTGCAGCCACTCCCTCCTCGTCCAGAGTTGGCAAGGGGGGTGATGCCCAGGCTCTGAAATCGCTCTGGGCTGGGAAAGGGCAAAGTTTGGCTTCTCCTGCTTGTGCCCACTGCTGTGTTCCTCACGCATGTGGGATGGCTCTGCTGCTGCCTGTCCCAGGGGCTCACCCACGCACAGCTTGGCACGCACTCTCCGAGACAGAGGAAAGGATGGAGGAGCAGGGGGAGGTGAGAGGAGGGGAGGTTGAGAAGTTTTCCAGTTCGAAAAATTATTCTAAAGCTAAAAAATGGAAAGCTAAAATCCCCCACTGGGAAACCCCTTGGAGGATATCAGAAAACGAGGCTGAGTAGTTTCTTTGGATCCTGTGGAATTTAACACAGATTTGTCATCTAGCTGTCAAACCCACTAGAAATGTCTCACTCTCTATTAATAGTTTCATAGATTTTAGAGATTTTCCAGCTCAAAAGACCATTCTGTTCATCTCTTCTTGCATAAAATTGGCTATTCCTGTATTAAGCCCATCTGCCCTGGTCAAACATAAGCTTATCTTTCCAAAAGATCTCCACTGAGATTTAAACACTTCCAGGCACAGAGAATCCATCATGTACCTGGTGAATTCTTGCAGAGGCTAATTGCTCCCACAGTTAACCATGTCTCTCTCAACATATCCAGCCTTCCAGCCGCTGCCTTTGATCCTACAGGGGGTCAGTTGGGTTAAAGAGCTCTTAATCACGAGGTTCCCCCTCTAGGGACTTGTTCACCTCAGCAGCTCTTAATCCGTGGCCTGCTGACCTGTGGGACTTTCCTCAAGGTTGCAGCAAGGAATCTGAGAGCAGCTGGCATGCCAGGAGGTTTCAGTCGATTGTGCACGGGTCACCACCAGAAAAATAGCAGAGGAAAGAGCTGAAACTGTTGATTTCTGGGTGTTTGGAGAATTAAAAGTGGGCTGCAGTTGTCACAGTGTCTGCACTCGTGTGTGGCAGGGTGTGGGAGCTGTGGGGAGCTGCAGGGGGAGGTGACACAGCACTGGAGTGCTCCTCCTTGCTGTTTTCCAGAGAACAGGATGCAGAGAGTTGTGCCAAAGCTCATAACCAAGGGCCAATAAAACCTTCCCTGTGCTGCCACGACTTCTCCAGGGGGCTTGTTACAGCTGCATCCCAGGAAGCTGATTTAGAAGTGTTATTGGGACTGGGATGTTTTTATGAGGTGCTGCTTTCACACCCCATTGCTTGGGAAGCCCAAGCTGCCTTAATTAAAGACCTGGAAGGGCACAGCTCCAGCCACTGGGCTGGCCAACATCCGTGACCCAGGTCATGGGATGGAGCCCCTCTGTGCCCAGCCCTGCCCTGAGGTGCCCAAGGGCAGGGCTCGTGCCTGTGGAGGGGAAGAAGAACATGTTTGCAGTGCAGAATCATTTTTCAGGCCTCATCTTCTCCAAGGCCCTGGAGGGTTTCTCTGGTTCTCCCTGAGGGTAGTCTGTCAGGAGACAAATCTCTCTCCTGCACTGGCCTGCACTGCACAGCAATTGTCCTTGCAGAATAAGTGGTTTGGATGGATGACTCCAGCAAAAGTGAGACCCAACAGGAAATGAATTCAGCTGTGAGCTGGAATGAAGCTGCTCAGCCTTTTGGTTTGATGTAGTGGCTGTATTTCCTCCAGATTAAAACATATTCCACTCTCAGCCAGACCACTCTACCAGTTCTGCCAGTGGAATGCTGGAACTGGCAGAAATCTGAGCATGGCCTGTAATTAATACATGATAACTAAATCCAACTAAATTTAACTAAATTTAATTAAATTTCTTAACACAACCAGCCCAGACAGACATGTCCCATGAACAGCTGGTGACAGATATTTGTGTTTTTTAAAAGGAGAAGCAAACCTAATTAGTTCTTTCTGATGGAGGACTTCACAAATTGCACAATTTCCAAATGCTCTTTAGTCATTAACCCTAATTACTGGATCTAAGTACACAAAATTTACATTTGCAACTGGGAGAGCAGGAAATCTCGGTATTTATATAAATATATAGATATGCCAATTTTACCAGCTCTTCTCCCCACTGAAAGCTGTGTGATCTGAGAGGCACAAAGACCAAGAGGCTTGATGTACGTGACACAATAGTTTCTAACTGCCAAGCAGGTGTGAGCTGCAGAGCTTGGCTTCAGTAATGAAGCATCTTCTTTTAGTTTATTAAGAGCAGGTCAGAGGTGATGTGATAATGGTCTGGAAGTGCCTGCATCCAGGGGCAGCTTCAGAGAGGCTCTTTAATCTCTCACACAAGAGCATGGTGAGAGTTAGCCAGGAGAAAAGGTTAAAGGTAAGGCACACAGTGTGAATTTAATTACCCAGAGGAGCAGTTCCCAAGGGTGGTGTGTGCTGCTTTCAGCCAGGCTCATTTGGGAGGAGTGACACAGAGCCAGGGTTGGGATCCTGCAGCTCTGGGTGCTTGCCCCCACCGAGCCATCAGGGCAGAACAGCGTGTTTGTCTGGGAGCTCATCTCCATTCCCAGGCTTGCAGGTGGCACTGGCACGCTGGATATTTGCCCCAGGGTTCTGGACAACATCTTCATTTTCAGCTTACCAGGTGATGTGTGGTTCACAACTGTTCCTGGGAATTTATGATAGCCTGGGAAGAGCTGGTGAGTCAGGAGGCAGGCAGTCATTAATTCCCAGTAATGCCT
Organism: Phainopepla nitens; assembly: GCA_013400175.1. Classification (NCBI taxonomy): domain Eukaryota; kingdom Metazoa; phylum Chordata; class Aves; order Passeriformes; family Bombycillidae; genus Phainopepla; species Phainopepla nitens. Next base: position 78,315 of record VXBQ01003597.1, read on the forward strand.
CAGACTGAGTTCATTACTGTTATCAGAAGATGAAATGATGTGAAAAGTGGATTTATTTATTTTTCTGAGGCTGATGCAGTTTGCTTTTGGAAGACACTGCGCTCTGGGGAAAAGCAGCGCCAGTGCATTGGCAAGAGAGGAGCCTGAATCCTCTTGCAGCAGTTTGTTCAACACAGAAATGTTTGCTGTGTGTTTGAAACAAGAGGTTGTACCAAGGTCACTCCACTGAGACTCAGCTTTGCAATCCCTGTGAAAGGAGAGCTCCTGCTCTCGCTGTCCTCAGCGATCTTTTTTCAATCCCCCCCTCACGGAAAGGGCAGGGCTCACAAGCTCTGGCAGGAGGAATAAAAGGTCTTCAGAATGGGCACTCTTACAGAGTGTCCTGCTATAAAGAATTGCTATAAAGAAACTGACTCTGTTCCAGGAAGTATCTCTCTCACACGCTCCCTCCAGGTCCAGCTCTTGCCTCTGCTTTTTTGCCAGGAGGGGACTTTGTGGTTGCAGAGGTGATTCAGGTCTGTTCTTCCATCACCAGACCCTCAGGGTGCTGAGGAGGAAATGGAGAATTAATCCATTTGAAAATCTTTTAGCAGCTTACTTTAACATTAATCTGGCAGCTGCCATAAAACCTTCAGGAGCTGTCCTCACTGAGTGCTTCCCTTCTCCTTTTTAGCCTCACAGGGAGGATGCATGCACAGTGAGAGCAGCGCTGTGTCCCACTGCCCTCCCAACCCCAGCAGGACTGGCAGCACTGCTCAATTCCTCTGCTCCCTGTGCTGTCCCACTGGGCTCAGGAGGTCAATCTTGGGTTGAATTTAATTCCATTCCTAGTGTAGGCAGAGTGTACCATGGTCACCCTACATCTAATAATTGTGTTGGTGCCACAAACAACCTGGGATGGACTGAGCTTGGGATACCAGTGGTGTTGTTCTTATGGTGACAGGGGCCCTGGATTAATTCAAACACTGCCAGCACTGAAGGAGACACAAAAGCACCCATCCATGCTGCAGGCTGAGCAAATAAAGAAACTGATTGCTGGAAAGTTTTATGAGGATAATAAACGACATCATAATAAATGGCCATGAATATTTCATGGCGAGTGTAGTGCTGATATGATGTGCCATAGAGGAGTGATGGGGTTTTTCAACATTCGGATGCAAATGGGGAATGTGTTCTATATTTTGCAGGTTTCTCCCCAGACACGCTGTGTTTTCTAAAAATCAGATTGACTGGGAGCGTTTGATATGAGAAACAACTTCAGGGCTCTGGTTAGAGTCAAAGAAAAGCACAGGCAGTATCAGAGGATTGTCGGTGCTGAAGATGAAAAAATCCCACGCAGATCAAGCAGCCCCTAAACACTGGGGGAAGGTAGGTAGGAGTTACCAAAGGCAAATCACGCTCTGTGCTATCCTTGGAGCTGGGAGCTGAGCTCCCCACCCAGTCACAGCAGCCCCTCTGCGCTGGGGACAGCACAGCTCCTGTGGGAGAGGAGACCCAAGTGAGGGGCCAAGCCCTCCTTCCTCACTCACTGCCTGGGGGCAGAGGTCTGAGCCTGCCAGGGGCAAAGAATCCCCTTTCTGGAGGGGACCAGGGATTTTTGAGCTCCACCCAAACTTGCATACGAGGGGTTTATTTTGATAGAGCCCTTTGTTCAAAGGCATGGACAGATTCCTGGACTGCTGCCTCCAGCTGAGTGAGTTCCTCTGTCAGGACACTCAGCCCAAGGGCACTGGGCAGGACCAGCTGTCAGCCCCACACTTTGTCCCACAGCCAGAGGAAGCTGGGTTTCTTGGGGAGTGTTTCCTGCTCTCTGCTGGCAAATGCTCCTGTCTGAGCAGGTCCAGGGCACAGTGCTGGCACTTGTCAGCCAGACACCTGTGTGCCATCACACACAGAACACGGAGAGGAGCACACACGAGGGCTGCCAGCTGCCAGGGCCAAGCACCAGTCTGTGCCTGGGTAAGGGAGCAGTGGGAGCACTGATAGCTGCACTTCCTGCAGCTCCCTCAGCCTTTGCTGGTACACCCTGGCCTGCTGCTCTTCGCAAGCACCTTTCATACTTGTCCTGCCTCCTTCTCTTTGAATTGATTCTGTCAGGTCCCCAGACATCTATCAAAAGGCAATGCACGTTGCATATTCACAAGTTTGGATGGTGCAGGGACAGTTTCTAACAAGCCACCTGTCTCCTGGCCTGTTTGGCACAGGTGGCAAAGCCAGTGTGTGAAAGGAGGGGTGGCACTGGAGGAAAGCAGCCTTTGCAGGTGGCAGAGGAACAGGTATGGAGCGGGAGGAGACTGCTGGCTCAGGCTTGGATCCATCAGCCATGGGATAAACTTGGCTGTTTTCACCCATTGCTGCAGGTCTCTGTTTCTGTTTCCCCATTTCCAAGGCTGAGTGAGGAGCACGCCCATCCTCCTGTGTGAAACATTGCTGAGGAGAACCTGCACCCCAAAACAGTGAGATCCAACAAATTGCCAGCTACTGCCACTTCCAGAACTGCTTTGTCACCCACATGGGCTGGGAACCATCCCTCCTGACACCTGTGTCCTTCTGGGGACATCAGTACAGACACCCCACCAGGGTGTATTTCTCCTGTCTGCTTCACAGGCTCCCAGTGCTTCCTTTGGATTTCTCACTTTGTTCCTCCTCGAGGTGCTGCTGAACTGGTGGCACCAGTGGCACTTCCCCTGTTTCCTTGTTCCCAAAATGGTTGCTCTGTGTTTTTGCCCTTAGTGCTGGATGTGGATGACCCAGAGCCTTGGCACTTCCAGGCTTTTCCAGGCCTTGTCCCAATTTCCTGACCCTTGCAACCAAGATCAGTTCCAACCACCCTGGACAGGACTCAGCACCCACACACAGATGTGGAAGCTGCTCTGCAGAGCCCTGTTTTCACCAACACATTGACAAATAAACAGGCCACAGCCCCCAGATGTGTTTGGCCAGCTGGCATCTCAGTGGAGGTGGGCCCATCAAATAGAAAGAGCCTTTCGAAAAAATAAAGAAAGGAAAAAAATGAAAAAAAAAAGAGGAAAAAAAAGAAAATATTTTTTAAATGCCCTTGTTTTAAAGTCTGCACCTGAGTGATGCTGTGAGCTAATTTTTCCCAAAATAGGTGTTGTCAGTTGATGAAAACTCTTCCACAAAGATGTTAAGCTCACTTTCTGGATCAGAAGTATTTCTGCTTGGAGAGTGCTGATGAGATTGTGCCTTGATCAGCCAAAGTGAGGCTGATTTGAATGTGCTTTACTACAAAGCAGTCATTAGATTTCTCCTTAGGATTCAAACAAACATTTCCTCCATATTTCAGCTGTGCTGAACTGGCTTTGCAAGGACCCCTCCAGGCATTTGCTTAGGAACTGGTGAAATTACCCTGCCTAATGGCCTCCAGAAGTTGAGTTACCCAAGCATAAACGGTGCCATGGAGATCCCAGGAGCTGTGTGAAGCAAATGGCACATTGGCTTCTGTGTCAGTCTCAAGGCAGCAGCTGAAGCATAAACCGAGGATGGAAAAGGACTTAATATGCCCACACACCTTGTTGTTTTGTTTCGGGCTCTATTTGTCCATTAATTTTTCAGCTTCCCCTGGAAAGTAGGTGGATGGGAGCAGCAGTGTTAGCCCATTTGTTCCATCTGCTCTGCTCACGCCTCGGGGCAGGAGGGCTGGGGCTGCCCTCAGCAGGTGCCATCCGGAGTGACCTCGGGCAATGGACGGGGACCAGCCGTGTGTGCAGCGTGGAGACCCTCCCGGCACCTCTGTGCCTGCAGCACCCTGCAGCAGAAGAGCCTCAGGCTCCTTGCTTGCTGCACACAGGAGCAGGAACCAGCACTGCAGCCAGGAAGGATGAGTCCCACTTAACTGCTCTGTGAGGTGTTTCCTTCTTGTGAAAAGTGGTGGGATTAAACCCACAGATATTGCCCATATAAATGCCTGCCTTTGGATTTCTCACTTTGATCCTCCTCGAGGTGCTGCTGAACTGGTGGCACCAGTGGCACTTCCCCTGTTTCCTTGTTCCCAAAATGGTTGCTCTGTGTTTTTGCCCTCAGTGCTGCATTGCTGGGTGTGGATGACCCAGAGCCTTGTCACTTCCAGGCTTTTCAAGAGCTTGTCCCAATTTCCTGACCCCTGCAACCAAGATCAGCTCCAACCACCCTGGTCAGGACTCAGCCCTGGACTAACAGCGTCTGTCTGTGACTCCCCTCCAGGCAGGGGGAAGAGCTGCCTTGGGGTTGGGTGTGTGCTCAGGTTTCCTCTGTCAAGGTTGAGTTTAGCTGCCATAAAGAGTAGTGATGATGTCGGTGGAGACGTCAGCGCTCTCAGGGAGGAGGTGTGTATCAGTCTCACTGCTGACAGCTTATATTTGTCACGCTGTCAGTTACCTGAGCAGATCTGGCACGTGCTGTGAAGGAGGAAATGTGATGAAGTGTCATTAGAACAAGGTCTGGCTGATTGGGAGCTCCATCACCAAACATCTGTATCCTGCTGCTGCATTGGTTTGCTCACATCACGCTGAGTTATTGCAGACCTCTGAGATTTACCCTCCATATGTTTGCTGTGGCCAGCTGTAAAAGCACACATTTTTTATTTGTCCTGTGTTGAGCACTAATGAAGTTCTTCTCTCCTAAAAGCATTTTAAGATAAAATAATTAACAGGCAGAGAAACCACCACCTCTGTGGAACCTTGTGGAGCTGTTTCCACTTCCCCTGGACCCTTTCTCTCTCTCATCCCCGTCCTCCTGCGTTCCTTGCAGTTTATGAGCTGGTAAATCACGTTCAAGTCCCTGCTTTGCTCTGCACGTAAGCAGTGGTGTGATCCTGTGGAATAAATGTGTGTGATGAGAATGTCTTTAGCAAAGCCCACCCTGTGTCCCCCCCAGCCTTGAGACCACTCAGCTCATGGGTTTATTATTTATCCTGATGAGCTCTCCTCAAAGCTGAGAACCTGGCTTCGTGCATGTCCCTGAATTACTGCACCAAAGCTCTGAAAGGACCTGAGTTTCAGCACTGACTGATATGAATAGGTCTGCCTGCAGCTAAAAATAGAAAGCACGGGGCAGGCTTCCAGGCAGAGCTGTAGTAAATTCTAATACAAGGTGGCTCGGCAGCAGCTCCTGTGGCAAAGCTTCCTCCCAGGCAGTGGGGAAGGCTGTGGCACGTGCTCAAGCCAATATTAGACGACAGATTTTCCTAATGGGAACCAGCTTGTGAGCTGCAGAGACCAACACTGAGTTTCAAAGCTTTATTTTCCCTAGTGCGGGGGTGCCCAGCTCGGCAGGAATGACTCCTCAGCTCCGTGCCTCTGTTTCCCCTCTGCAGGGGATTCTGGGTGCTGCAGGGGATGCGTTTTAGCTGCACGGTTTTCTGGCTCTCTCTGCAGCAGCGAAGCTGCAGCACCAGGGCAGATGTGCAGCACCAGGGCAGATGTGCAGCCCCCAGCCCTGTGAGCCCGTTCTGCCCCAATGCCACCCCTTGTGCTCTTATTCCTCCTCCTCCATTGAGGTGTTGGCTCATTCCCCTGCCCTCCAGGCCAGCAGGAAGATGCACTTTTCTCAGCTCTGCTGCCCGGGTGCTGCTCCGTGGCCTTGCTGGCAATCAAATGTTTCCCTCCTGGCAGGACCATGGCTTTTGGAACTCTGTACATCTCCCTCATAGCGGGAAGTTATTTCTCTGTTCATTAGGGCTTATCTGCTGTGAAAATCTGCTCCCCCAGAGTCCTCGTGCCATCAGTCATGACAATGGCTCATCACAGCCGCGCTGTCTCGGTGAGTGGCTCATTGTGCCCGTGCTGGAGCATATGGTCTCCTGCCTTGCTGCCGCCCCACACACGGGCTTCTGCACGAGGAGCAGCTGTGGAGAGGCTTAGTGGAGCTCCCCAGGGTCAGACAAGTGTAATATCCGTGAGGAAGAGCACTCGGCTCTGCGGGGCAGGAGGAGGCGCCGGCAGCGCAGGGCGGCTCTCCGGAGCATCGCCCGGGAGCAGTGGTGCAGAAACGCCCCTGGGGTGGAGGGCAGCAGCAAGGCAGCAGGGCAGGGCTCAGGCAGGGCTCGGCTGCTGCTGGGCTCAGCTGTGTCTGTACGAAATGAAAGGGCTGTGATCTTTTCATCCTGGGCAGAACAGCGCTCCTGCATCCACCCGAGTGACCCCTGGCGCAGGATTCGGCTGCTCTGGAGCTGCAGGCACCTTTCAGGGTGGAAGATCTCCTGGGGCTCTAGTACCGACCACAGAGCGACCCACAGGGCTGGGACCCTCACCTGCAAAGGTGCTGAGCTGATCCAGGTGGGGAGAAATTCCCACTGGAGAGGAAAAGCATGGGATGGGGCCGTGTGAGGCTCTTTGGGATCCTGGATCCTTCTGTCTGGAACAGCATCAATGCATCTTTGGGAGCAGGCACTCACCCCTGGAGACCTGGGTCCCACAGAGGTTGGGCAGGTCAAATCTTGGATTTCCCGGGGCATTCCTGGTGTTGGGATGGGGAATACGGCTGTGGGAAGCAGGAACATCCCTTCCCATCTCCATGGATCCCTCTGGGTGCAGCAACATCCCCTCCCATCCCTCTGGGTCCTTCTGGGTGCAAGAACATCCCCTCCCATCCCTCTGGGTCCCTCTGGAGCCTCCCAGGCAGCCCCATGCCCCTGGATGAAACATTCCAGGGCAGCTTCAGGATGAGCCAGGCTGGGAGCTGCCCTATTCCTGAGGAGTTTTCCCTGTCCCATCATTTATTCATCATCCCTAAAAACACCCTGGAAAATGCCGGGACACTGGGATGGTGCCAGAGGGGGATGTGAGAATGTGGGAGTGACATTATGGGTGTTGCAGGGGACAGCAAGAGCTGACTGGCAGCATTTCCACCAGGAATTCGCGCTAGGTCAGAGCTTGGCTCATCCCCTAAAAGTGACGGGAGCGGGTCCCCTCATCTCACCCATCCCACAGATCCTGGGACAGGGAGGCAAATGCTCCAGCCCAGTTTCCCGGTAAAAAAACCCCACCAGGAATAAATTCCGAGGCCAAAATCCCTCCCAGCTCTCCCATCCCTATGGATGAGGAGTGGAATTCTCCGGGAATGCCCGCAGGGCACGGGGACGCTGTGGCCGGGCTATGCCTCTCCCCTGAGTGTCCCCAGCCCCTCCCGCAGCTGGGCAGGGCCATTGTCACCCTCCTGTGCCCACCAGCGGCGGTGCCGATCAGCGCAATTAGCACCCATAGGCTAATTAATCTCTGGATTCCGCCTGCCGGTCCCTGACCGACTCTGCCCCTCTGCTTTCCATGCAAATGAACTCGTTATGGTGCACTCATTAGCCAGGCGCAATTCCAGGGAAATCGGGCACGGCCGGATCCCAGAGAGCCCGGGTAGGGTTGGCGCATCCCCAGTTCCGAATGCGCCGCCTGGATTATAGGGAATTCCCGGGAAGATCAGGGGAGGAAAGCCCGGGAGAGCCTCGCTGGCCAAAATCGGCTCCGGCTCAGGGAGAACACGGGTGACATTGATGCCACCGCAGCCGAGCAGGACACGGGACAAACGGGACAATTCCCGGCTGCAGGGGGCGGGATGAGCTCAGATGGATCCCGTTATCCCGAGTGGGATCCCCCAGCTGGATCCCGTTATCCCTAGCGGGAATCCCCAGCTGGATCCCGTTTTCCCGGCGGGGATTCCCTCGGGATGCTCCCATAAAAAGCTCCCCAGCAGCCCTGTGTTCCATGCGCTGCTTTTCCTGGGGCCAGGATGGGGTTTGGGAGCCGCTTTGGGGTCGCTCTGCTCTGCTGGGTGTTGGCTTCGGCCGCATCCTCTGATCCCTGGGGTTTTCCCCCGAGGAATTCCGGGACGTGGCTGCTGCGGGGTGACTCCTCCCGGGGCCGCGTCCCCGCCGTGTCGCAGCCCTGGGCGCGGGTGGATCTGTCGCAGCTGCGGGCGCTGTCCCCGCGCCCCGCGGTGGCCGTGCGGTGCCAGGAGGGGCAGCTGGCGGTCACCGTGCGCAGGGACCTCTTTGGCACCGGGCGCCCGGTGCGGGCAGCGGAGCTGAGCCTGGGCACGGCCTCCTGCCCGCCCCTGTCCCCGAACCCCGCCCAGGCCTTTGTCACCTTCGTGGCCGCGCTGCACGAGTGTGGCAGCACCCTGCAGGTGAGTGGCAACAGGGCCAGGTGCCCGTGAGGTGAAGGTGTCACCCCCAGAGGTGCCTGGTGCAAGTGCTGGCGGGTTTGGGGGGAGGAGTGCCCGGAGCAGGAATGGATTTTGGGGTGTGGGTATCCTGGATGAGGCACACACTCAGCAGTGGGTTTGGGATTGGATGCAGGCGTTTATGGGGTGATGGGTCCTGAAGTGCTGTGCCCAAGTCCTGGGGGCTCTGTGACCTCCTTCAAGCTGGCGCCTTGTTGG
>VXBQ01003597.1:86713-126554 GCA_013400175.1 Phainopepla nitens
TTTTTCTCTCCCAAATCCTCCTTCCAGGTGACCCCGGACTCCCTGATCTACAGAACCACCCTGTTCTACAAACCCACCCGTTCTGGCAACCCCCTTATCGTGAGGACCACCCCGGCCGAGGTCCCCATTGAGTGTCACTACCCCAGGTGAGTGGCGGGGGCTGTCCCCTTGCTGCCGTGGCCCTGAGGTGCCGCTGCCACCCCAGGCAATTCCCATTGCTTCCCTTTAGGAGGAGCAACGTGAGCAGCGGTGCCGTGCGCCCCACGTGGGTCCCGTTCCGCTCCACGGTGGCGGCAGAGGAGCGGCTCCGGTTCTCCCTGCGCCTCATGGACGGTGGGTGCAGCCCTGCTGGCCTCTTGTCCCTCAGCTCCCCGTTCCTGGTGGCTCCTGGGGACATCCCGGGAGCCCAAATGGCGCCAAATCCACCCCATGGGCGTTGCCACACGTGTAAGAGGTGGCTTGCTCCCGAGAAGTCCTCCAAGTGACCCCGTTCCCCGGGATCTGCATTCCAGATGAGTGGAGCAGGGAGAGGCTCTCCAATGGCTTTCAGCTTGGGGACAGCCTCCGCTTCCAGGCCGATGTCACCTCGGAGGGCCACGTGCCCCTGCGGCTCTTCGTGGACCAGTGCGTGGCCACCGCCAGCCCCGACAGGAGCTCGTCCCCCCGCTATGCCTTCATCGACCTGCGCGGGTAAGGCCGGGCTCTGGGGCTGCCTGGGGAATCCCCGGTTCCTGGGGAGAATCCCGAGTGATTCCAGCCCTTCTCCAGGTGCCTGGTGGACAGCAGGGCAGAGGACACGGGCTCCGCCTTTGTGTCCCCGCGGCCCCGGCCGGAGTCGCTGCGGTTCCTGCTGGACGCCTTCAAATTCGCCGGAGACGCCGGGAATTTGGTGAGGTGTTGTTTCCACCCCTCCTCCTCCTCCTCCTCTCTCGGATTCTCCATGGGGAAAAAGCTCTAAAACCTCCAGGATTAATGGATTTTCCTTGACTTCCCCTGGCAGCTCTATGTCAGCTGCCACCTGCGGGTGTCCCCGGCGGCTCAAGCCCCGAATCCCTGGAATAAAGCCTGTTCCTTCAGCAAAGCCAGCGGCCTGTGAGTGTCCCTGGTGCGGGGAGGGGACCCGCCCCCGGCCGCAGCAGGGGGCTCACAGGTGCCTCTGTTCCAGGTGGGCGCCTTTGGAGGGCACCGCGGCCATCTGCAGCTGCTGTGACACCGGCAGCTGTCCCTCTCCTGGCGGGGATTCCCGGGAATTCCGCGCTCCGGCCGCACGGATGGGCAGGCGCGTCAGGAGGGACGGCCCCGGCCAGAGAGGTGTGTCCCCAAGGTGTCCCCAGGGCCCCTCGGGCTGGGGGAGTGGGATTTTGGCACAGTTTAAGGATAGTCCCTGCTCCTCTCTGGTGTCCTTATGGAAGGGACTTTAAAAGGAAAGAGGGGAATTTTTGGGGGGATATTGGAGAAAACTGTGCAGGTGAGGAGGTCCTGGCACTGTTGTTCATCCCTGGGAGTGTCTCAGGCCAGGCTGGAGCCACCTGGGATATAGTGGGAGGTGTCCCTGCCCATGGCACTGGATGGGCTTTGAGGTCCCTTCCATCCCAAACCATTCCATGACTCTATCCTGACCATGTCCTTATATTTAAAACCTCTGGAATTCTGCTCTTCCAGTGTCCATATTCCTGTAATTCGCAAATTCCCGCCCAAGCAGGAATTCCCTCTCCTGGGTACTCATTCCCATCTTTTTCCAGGTGGGCCCTCAGGGCTGGCTGAGGCTGACATCTCCGTGGGACCCCTGCTAATCCTGGATCCGGCTCAGGGATCAATGAGCCCCTCTGGAAGTCCGGGATCAGCTGGGAGCACTTCCCAGGGTAGGGGATCGTTGTGGGGTCTTTGTGGGGTTGTGTGCCCAGGCCTCACCTGGGAGCTGATCCCACTGTGAATTCCCAGTGATTTCACAAAGGGAATTTCTGGAAAAATCCCCCAGAGCTCCCAAAGATTGGATGGAGGGTGGGAAGCCAATAAATGAGTATTGAGTGGCTTTTGTCCCTTCCAGGTGCTGCTGGTGGAATTCCTGTGGTGCTCCAGGGGCTCCTGCTGCTGGCAGCCACTCTGCTGAGCCTGACTGTCCTGGGAGCACTCTTGGCACTGTGCTGGAACAGGCTCTGCTCTGGGAATGTCCCGGTGATCCAATCCCAATAAAGAGAAGCATTTGTCACCTCCTGGTGTTCTCTGTGGGGTGGGAGGGTCCCCAGGTGGCTTTGGATGGCAAGCCATCCTCTGGGAAAGGGATGGAATTGGGGATGTGGAGCTGCTGCCACCTGGAAGTGATTCCCAAACCCCCCCAGCACTTGGATTTCAGAGGTGCAGGTGGATTTTCCAAAGTCTGTGTCCATGGAAAGTAATCCTAAACAAACAAGGTGTGGCTTCTGTTTTGGGCAGTTATTGGTGGTCTGAGGTTCTAAATGATTTCCTGATTCTGGAATTCCTGTTTTCCCTTCCTTACCCAGTGGGATGCAGGAATTAGGCTCCATGATCCCTTGGAGGATGCAAAAGCCGTTGGAATTCTGGTTGGTTTTAGTGCTGAGTTTGGCTTCTCTGCAGGGGAAAACCTTGGGGCTGGAGGGGAATGAATTCCAGTGTTTTTATGGAATGGGAGAGCTCTGGGCTGAGTACAGCAATGGGATTGCATTCCTTGGGCCATGGTTGGAGCTGGGAACTCTTCCTGAGAAGATCCCAACCCTGGGGCTCCCATTCCAGGGCAGATGCTGTGGGTTCTGGGGATGTGTCAGGGGAAGAAAGGGCTGCCTCTACTTGGGATGGGTGCCCCCCATGCCTCTGCACTCCTCTTCCCCTGGTTTGTTTTGTCCCCAGAGAGCTTCTGGGGACATCCTGGACTGTTGCTGCTCCAGTGCAATGAGAAACATGGTTGTGTGAGCACAAAATCCTCCTGTCATCTGGTAGTCATGGTCCATCCTTTGAGGCTCTCTGCTCCCTGCACGTGGAAGGCAGGACTGAGATTTGCATGCCAAAATCTGCTGATTAGAACTCCAAAAAACAACCACAAGCTCAGATCCACCTGAGTGATCTCTGGCTCTTCTCCTGTGACAAAATTAGCACAGTCAGTAGGGTGGCAGATTCAATTACTGGCATGGAATAAGATCTTCCCCAAGACTTTTTGAGGATTGAGTGTTCAAAAATTGGTGTAATTGGAGTAAAGATAGAGGAACAGTTAAACTGCACGAGAGAAACTGAAAAATGATAAGAAAGGGAATAATATGCAAGATGTTGTAAATGTGTTTGGAAGCAGTGTGTCTTTGTAAGAAATACAAAGAAAAGGAAATGAGAATGTTACAAGATGAGTTTGAACAAAGAAAGTAACAAAAAGAGCTGTTATCTCTGTGAATGGAACAATTGCAGGAACAACGGGGGGGGGGGGGGGGGGGAAGGAAAGACAAGAGGGCAAACTAGAATTTATGATCTATTAGGTTCCAGTCCCATAAAGATCTGTTAGTTGATTGCCTCCCCAGAAGGTTGGGAGGGGGTATATGGAAGGGCCCTGACTGGAAATTTAGGGATGAGAATAGCAAAAAAGAGTGAATTAGGTAAATTGTAGCTTAAGGTGGCCCCTCTTACTATAATTGAAGTATCCCTTGGGCCCCAAGGGGGTAACCAAAGAAATACCACCGGAACCTTTTTGTGGGACCCTCTTCAGCTGGATAATTTGCAAGAAAAACATGACCAGAAGCCTGGCAAGAGTGGAACTGGGTGTTTGTGGTGTGTCTTTTTGACTAGGGGAGATCATGAGAAACCCAAGGTGAAGCTGAGGGGGCTTTTGGGGACCGGGGTGTTGTTAACATTGTTTCTAACAATGACTCACGTTTCATCACATGCTGAGCAGCTTGCTGCGCAAGGGAATAGGCCCTTGCCACTGGGACAAACCACTGCTATCCCCATATATTCATTAACCAAATTTTAACCCTGTCTCAGCTCCCACAGACCCCCAGGCCTTGAAGGTGGAACCCTTGCTCTTTAAAACTCTATGCTCTTATGAAAAGAGACCAACCAAAAGACACCAGTGGAGCTAAACATCACATTAATGTTGGGTGGATACCCTGAGCCACTCACCAAAAGGGGGAACCTGTTAGGAGTCTCCCCACTGAGACTTGTCCTGTTTCCCTTTCTAGGACCCACACTGGGTTTTACCAAGATCCCCATTTAACCCAGATCTAGTTTATGCATCAACAAGCCTGATCCATGGGGACCCCCAGGTCTTTTATTTGTACAAATAAATATGGTAATGGCAGTAATCATGTTTAATCCTGAGTGCATTGCAGTCACAATCGCTAAAAAGCAAGCTGCAGTTGTACAAGTTTAGGAGTCCCACGTGTTAATGTGGATTTGGCAGAGGGAAATGTAAGTACAATATGTGAAAGACAACGCCCCAAAAAAGAAGTGGAAATTTACTTGCTTAATTTTCAGTGTGGTTCCTTTGAAAAGGGGTGTGGATCTAACCAGGCTGGTAGCTGTTCTGTGAGTATTACATCAGAAGAATACAAGGAAAGAGAAATAGTATCAGACATAACTTATCTATTTATCTTGGCGATAAAGTTTAATTTAAAATAGGATTTTTTTTTTATATTGGTAGAGCAAAAATTACCTTAACCCCCACACTTTATCCTACTAGCTCTTGGACCTGTTGGAATCTTAACTCCACAGATTTCTGTAATTGAGCCCAATGGTATTAAAAAGACAAGCCAGCAACAAGTGATCCTTAATCCATTCTGGAGCCTCAGGCCTGTGGAGCTGTTGCTGCAGGTTAATATCTCTGCACTGAAACCTACCTGCTTATCATTCCTAAATCCATCTGCACAGGGCTGCTCACAGGGCTGCACAGGTGAGCCCTCACCTCTCCAAAACGAGCCAGGAGAGGTGGGACTGGCACCCCAGGAATGGGATTAGGAGTATTAAATAAACAGCACCGATGCTGAAGTTTTGGTAAATAAATTAATTTTGGCAACAATAGATTTGTATGAGCAAAAGCACCTGTTAAAATCTGCTTTGCTGGGATTAGGAATTAGTCAATACCCCTTGGCTGGTATATTTTCTAAATGGCAAAGAAGTAATGAACAGGACCCCCACCTAATTGTAAATGCACATGACATCACCCAGAATAAAATTTCCATGGCTCTTGGCTGTACCCAAGCTCAGTTGCAGGTGCAATCCAATACAGCAATAGGGGAAGGTGATTAGGGCACCTTACCCACTGATTTTCAAAAGGTAATTTGGGTGAATAATTTCAACTCAAAAAGTATTTCAAATGTATTTATTTTAATTCAAAAAGTATTTCTGATCTTGGTGGTATCAGCTAAACTTCATTTATGACTCCACCAGCAGTACTGCCACAGATTTTATCTTAACTCTGTGCAATGTTTAATGGTTGGACTTGATGATTTTAGAGGCATTTTCCAACTGAAATGATTCTATAAACCAAATAATTGCATTGGGATTGAATCAGCAGGGAATTGTACTCTGTTAAAACCTGCACTATGGGCCCAGCAAAATGGGAACAAATGGTAAACTGTCACTGCTGCCAGGTGTGTTGTGCAGAAACAACAAGGATTTATTTGTGAATGAAATGCTCTCAAGACCCAAGACATTTGTCTTGACACTAAACAAAATGTTTGTCATTTTGAAATACATCCCAGAGAGACCTCCAGGACTGCACTTGGATGTGTTTGCATGAGAGCCCTTGGTGATTCTCTGTTGATAGAGAAATATGCACAGTCCCTCAAGTATTTGTATCTGTAATTTTATTAAAATTATGGGATGCAACTTTAGCTATGCAGTCACAACTCTCAATGTCCCAGCCAGAGTGAAGAAAGATGGAAAACATCACTGTTGAGAAAATCTGCTCAGGTGGTCACCAACAGCCACTGGGGCTGTGAATTAGATGTTCCACCTAATTGCAGTCTTGTTAATCATGGTAGTTTTATGTTCATTGTTATACTTCTGTTTATATGTCCATTTACCCCTTATATCAAAGTGTAATAGCTATGAGTGGATGTGTGGGTATTAAGGGATCAGCAAATCTGACATATTATCTTATTTACCAGCTTATTACCCACTCAGTAAATTAAATTCTAGCTCAGATCTGCCTCAGTGATCCCTGACTCCTCTCCTGCAGCGTGGGGGGTGACATTCATTGAGTTGAAAGCGCACTGTGGGATTTTAAGTCATCTTTTTCTCCTGTTCTGCTCCATTCCCCCGCCCCTTGCTGAGAATCTTGTTGGTTGATCTCACTTTCCAGCTTGCCATGAGTGGGATGGGCTGGAGTTGTGTTCAGTGGCTTTGGGGTCAGGGTCAGCTCACATCCAGCTGAGAGGGGGCACAGAGAGGTTTCCAACATTAAACCAGTGCAGGAATTGGCATTACACTCATTCTACCTGCTGCCTTCCAGGTTTGGAATGGGGGGAATAGGAGGATTGGGCTGTGGGGTGGAGCCACTTCCAGGTAGAATGCTGTGGTTACTGTTGTTTGCAGGTGGGTTAGGGCATGAGCTGGCAGTGCAGAGCACAAAAAAGAGCCCAGACCCACCTGGGTGTCCGGGCTGCGGGAGGTGCTGCATCTTTAATGTGTTTGTATCCAAATTTCTAGGAACTCTTTACAGAAGAGCAAACCTAATCCCATAAAAAATTAATAGATTTTGAGTCCCTCAGTCCTTCTGGTGGCATTGAAGACCTCTGCCTGTATCGTCAGTTCAAAGAAGAGCTGCCATTCTGAGGCTTAAAAGTGGCATCTAAGAGACAGCCATGAAGCATTTAGGGAGGAAAACCAAACTTTAAACAGCTGCAGAGATAGCCAAGGGCTGGGAGCTGAGTCCTGCTGCCTGTGTGTGCAGATCAGCGCTGGATTAGACAGTGGCCTGGCTTGTTTGCCTCTCTGATGATACCAGATGACTTCTTGGCCCACTGCATCATCTGGAGAAAAACAGGTGAACAAATAGAGATGTGCAGGTGATCTGCAGTTCAGGGACTTGTTTTCTGTCTTGTGAGCTTTGCCGTTTTGTTTTGTTTTGTTTTTCACTGCTGAGCTCTGAGGGATTTGGATATTTGACTCTCCCAGCCTTCTGGCCTTGGCAGGAAGGTTTTAACTTCTCAGCACTGAATAAAGTAACTGTGAGAGTGTGAATGCTTCAGCCGGCTCGGACGAGGAGCTGATTTATGACTCAATGGAGCCATTGAGGAGCTGGAAATAGGATGTGATTTGTACTCAGGGCCAGTGCTGGCTTGCTGGGATGAATTCTGTTCCAGCCATCACCTGTGAGTGCAGCCTTCCCTTCCCTTTGCGTCCACTGGGATCCCCACTGCTGCTCCCCCCATTTCTTCTCCGTGCCCACACAGGATTAGCCAGCACAGATATAATCTCTTCATCCCTATTGAACCGCTGAGAAATCCTGTGCCAGCTGTTTTTGAGAGGGGAGGAAAAAAAAAAAAAAAGGCAGCTCTTTTCTAATTTACAAAACTTAGAGAGGGGGAGGGAGGAAACGTGGGGTGTGGAGGAACCGGGGAGAATAATTGGGCAATTCCCGGCATCCTCGATGGCAGCTCTTAAGCAATTACGGGGACTCAGCAGCACCCTTATCACAGCACGTTCTGGGAGATTAACCGTCTGCTCAGCTGGCAATTAGAGCTGGGGAAATGGGAAGCTGCCACTTAGCGCTGACTTTGTAGCGGCTGTTTGCACTTCTCCAAGGCAGGCTGCAGGCACTGCAGGGAGGGGTGTGAGTATCTGTGGGGAGGATTAAGTGTGAGCTGCCTTTGCCATGCTGGGAGACAGGCTTGTGGACAGGGTGGCTGGAAGGGAAGAAAGGCTCTGCTCTGCTTTCTTTCATAGTTTTTCTGTCAAACTGGAAAGCATAAGCTGCTCCCTGGTCCTGTGTTTCATCCTGTTCTAACTTTCCCTCCATCTTTGTGTGCAGCCTTGGGGAACTTTGCTTGCTGATGCCGTCTGTGAACGCATCAGTGCTGTGTGTTTATGTGCCAGCTTCATTTGCACGGGAAAAACACTGAGCTGAGAGACAAGTTTGTGTTTCTACTTGGGCCATGGACCTCCTGTGAGATCCTGCTCAGGTCAGCAGGGTGCATTTTTGGGTGTCTTTGCTACTGAAGAGGTTAATGAACCTTCCAACATCTTGTGCTGTGGTGAATCGCAGGACCTGTATGATAAAATATCCTCTAGCCTCAGTCGCTTTGGTGACTGCTGCTGCTTTGTGTAGGCACACTGGCCCAACTGGGAGGGGGGCAAGCCCTCCTCTCTGGCCTCCACAGAGCTCTGTGGGGTTAGTGCTGCACCGAGGCAGCACTGGGACACCAGCCCAGCTCCTCTGTTGGGGTTCAGAGTCTCAAATACTGACAAGCTAAGGAAAGAGCTGGAATAGGGAGGCAAAGACAGGTCCCTGCTGGTCCCTTCAGCCCTCTTTGCATCCCCCAGGCACCAGAAACCCGGCCTGGCCCAGGCTGATGAGTCCGTGCTGGGGGTTGGGCAGCCACCCCAGTCGTGCCGAGCAGGTCCCCTGCTCCTGGGGACAGCCACCTGCTTTTATGGCTCTAACCCTGCTGCTGTGAGGGCTGTGGCAGCTGCCTGCCGTGCCTGTGCTGGCCCCAGGGATGCTCAGCACCACGGAGCCACAGACGCTGTGGCTGCCACCAGGTGCCTCTCTCCTGCGGGCTCAGCAGGAACCTCACGCTTTGGAATTAATTTCAGGATTTTTTTTCTCTTTTTTTTCCCCCCCTTGTCGATTTATCTCTCGAGTTTTCTAGGCCAGCTGTCCTCCTTTATTATCCTCACGCTACCTATTTATCTCGCCTGTCCCCTCTCCTCCCCGCTTCCCTCCCCTTGCTTCGCCTGTCCATGGCTGAGCTCCTGCCCGCCAGCAAAAACAAGGCACGGTGGCGGAGCGTGACAGCTCCCGCTGGAGCCACATCATCCCGACAGCCGGGCCGACTCAGCAGAGTCCCTGTCGCTGTCCCCGCAGCCAGCCCGGTGTGGCAGCGCGGTGCCCGGCACCTCGGACAGCGCTCACGGGCTGAGCCGCCCGGCAGCAAGGCGGTGCCAGCCCCGTGTGCCCTCTCAGGACAGCTCCGTCCCCACCCCTGCTGCCACCCACGCTCCTCTGACAGCCCCAGGGGCGAGCCAGGGCAGGGCTGGCCCCCGCAGACACCGCAGAGCAGCCCTCTTGGAAGTCCCTGGCGCTGGTCACTGCGCCTCTACGTGTGGCCGTGGAGATGGGACAAACTGTTTGCTCCAAGCATTAATGATGATAATAAAAACAATAATAACATTCTGCAGTTTTGTCTTCTGTGCTGGGTATCGTCTGTTCAGAGAGATGGGTGGCAGGGAGGAGATGAAAGTCCTGGCTAAGAGTGGCTGTGGGTACAAGGCAGAGCCCAGGGGCTGATATGTGTGTGTGTATATATATATGTGTATATATATATGTGTATGTACGTATATGTGTAAATATATATATGTATAGCTGACCAACAGCAATAACAAAAAAAATCCAAAACAAACTAACAAAAAAATCCCCTACCCCAAAACAACTCTAACAAAACCAAATAACCAACCAAAAATACCCCCAAAACCCAAACAAAACCCAACCAATCTCCCCAAAAAACCCAATAACAAAAATCCCAGACCCGGCCAAAAATAATAATAATTAAAAACCAAACCTAACCACCAAAAAGTCAGTCTCTTGTAGCTGCAGGTATTATAAACACAGCCTTTGTAGTGCCCTGTTTTAACTCAGCCCTTCTCCTTCTGCTGCCGCCCCAGCCTCTGTGCCCAGCCACGAACAAACCAGATGGAGCCTAGAGAAGAGGATGACAATGGAAGTAGGTGTAGGAAACCCTGCACCAAAATATCCTGTGTATAATTTTATTCCCTCTTATCCCACATGCCAGCTCTATCCCGCAGCAGAGCTCTCATCTGAAATCAGACATGCTGAGCAGAAATAGCCTGATGCTTCAGAGATGTGCCTTCAGAGCCTGGAGAGAAACTAACCCTTCATTGGCCACAGCTGTAGGACGCAGATGTGCCTCAGCCTGGCCTTTTCCAGATCCATGCTGTGCCTGTTTTAGAGCTTCTGGGCAGCTCCAGGCTTACAAAGGTATTGTGTGCCAAGGCAGCAGCACACTCAGGATGCCAGGGCAGGGCCAGAGGGCTGATGTAGGTGAGATGTTGTAGCACAGCTGAGTTACAAGCTCCAGGCCTCTGGGGCAGGGCTGTGCAAAGCCACAGCTCTGCCTCCAGATGTGCAGAACATCACCAACCCCTCTGGCAAGGGGAGCAGGAAGGGAATTGAGATTGAACTGCACTTTCCCAGTCACACTGACTCCTTCTCCATCATTCTGGCACTGTCACACCATGTCACGATCCTCCTGACAAGCTTTTGGGGCAAAGGTGAGGAAAAGCAAGTAGTCAAATTTCTTTTAATTTCTGGAAGCAGCAGGAAGGTGGCAGAGCCTTTGATGCCTTGTTCAGCTTAGCAGGCAGAGATGCTCCAAATGGCTCTGACTCAGCACAGCTGGAGAGCTTTGTGAGCCACATGAGGAGTGCTCAGTGTGGCCCTCAATGGAGAGCACAGAGGGCCGTGGGCAGTGTCCCACCTGCCTGGAGACTTAGAGAGGTACAAGAGGCTTAATCAGCATCGATCCCACTGGAAAAAAAAAAATCAACAAAAATTGTTTGGCAAAGGCCCTACTTGGTGGTTTGAAAATGCGGATGCCTGCCTTGGATGGGCAGGGAGGGCGTGGGAACTCCTGAAGCATTTAGAGATATGAATTGTCCCCCAGGAAAAGGACAGTCCAAGCCAAAAAGATCTGGAGGGGAAGGTGACCTTGTCATGCTGTGCTCAAATCTGCAGGGCTGGTAGAGGTAGAGAACAGGGTAACTGTGCTCCTACCTCCCAAAATAGAAGGAAATTTGGGGTCTGGGGGGAGAGAGAAAGAGACCTGAGGAGGGATTTTTGACAAGGAATAACTTTAAGCTGAAGGAGAGTAGATTTAAATCAGATATTGGAAGAAATTCTTCCCTGTGAGGGTGGGCAGGCCCTGGCACAGGGTGCCCAGAGCAGCTGGGGCTGCCCCTGGATCTCTGGAAGTGTCCAAGGCCAGGCTGGATGGGCCTTGGACCAACCTGGGATAGTGGGAGGTGTCCCTGCCCACAGCAGGGGACCTGGAGCAGATGGTCTTTAAGTTCCTTCCAACCCAAACCATTCTGTGATTCTCTAAATCCTTAGGTTAAGCTGTGCAACTGCAGTGAACCATTCCAGTGGGCAAATTATCCAGTGCTCTTGTGGGACCTGGTCTTATCTGGGATGCTACACAGGAGAGACAAAGCTGAGGAGAGAAAAGTCAATGGAAAGTGTCCCATGCAATGCAGAAAGCACGACCTGCATCTTTTTGTTGATGGAATAAGGTGCCTCCATCTCTGTCCTCAGGGCCTAATCCCATCTCCAGAAAATAGGCTGAGTGCACCAATGAATACATCACTTTTCAGGACCCTTGCACATGATGGCCTGGTAAAATTGTTAAGACAACTGAATTTTGGAGAGAGAGATAGGAAATGTTACATTACCCAGGGACTGCAGAGGCTGTGGGTGACTGCACTGTTTGATGCTATTGTGCTGGGCTCGGGGCTGAAAGGGGCTGGTAACCTCTGGGAGGATTAGAGAGAACATGGAAAGGAAAACCCTGAATTTGGATTAAAGATGTTTAAAAGTCTCTTGTATCAGCAAGCTCTTTTCTCCGGGAGAGATTAGGAGTGCAGCTTCTCTCGACAGTTCTGTTAATCTGGTCTCCATGGAAACAGGATGATGCTAGTGGTGACACACTCCCCTAAATGGCTTCTCAGCACCTTTGTTAAGGGGGGAGACTGGCTTTGGTTTGTCACCCTGTTCTGGTTAGTTTGTCCCCTGTCAGTCCCTGACAGCTGCTGCTGGGGGATTTTTTTGCTGCTGGTTTTGTGCTGGTGGGACCTGCAGCAGTGCCCCCATGCTGCAGAGATTCTGCTGGAGAATTCACAGGCTCAAGCCTCCACACCGAACCAAACCAGCCCAGAAAAAGCCACAGACTTTTCCACAGTCATGATTTTGCTGGTGCTCCTGAACAGGATAGGCTGAGGCTGTTTTGCAAGTATCTCCCACCCTCCTACACTGCCCAGGGTGACCGAGTGACCTCCTTCTTGTGACACCCCATGCAGGAGGTCTCTGGGGTCTGCTGCAGTGACCCCTCTTGGACTGACACATGGACAAGGCATTGAGCAAGAAGCTGGGAAATTTGCCATGTCTTAAAGCAAACCCAGCCTTGCAATGCCCAGCCGGCAGTAAACACTGAGGCAGAGCTGGTGCAGCTTTGCTTTGTGCCTGACTGTGCAGGGCACAGACAAAAACTCAGGGATTTGCCTCAAAATGCAACCTGGACGTGCTAATGTGGCCATCCAGGCTGGGGGTGAAACGGTGGGTGGCTTGCAAACGTTCTCTGCATCTTTCTAAATCCCTTTTCATCCTGAGTCACACGCAGAAGAGCGTGGGTGAGTGCGAGTAGGCAGAGGGAGAGGGGTGGTGGGGCTGCATGAATTTGGATATGCACATCAGCTATCAAACACAGTGCAAAATTGCTGTGAAAGCAATGAAAAAAGATAAATTTCATGTCACAGTCTTCAGATGATGAGCTACTGCTGTTACTGCTTTCTGTGTTAGTGGAGTTAAAGTGGGACTTGCTTGTTGAGATTAGCAAGGAGTCTTCTGCACCTCTTTTCTCCTCTTCCTGACTCTTTCCTCTTTCTCTCCCCAGTGCTGCCCAGTTGCATTTCCCAGTAAATCTCAGCCAGGTGTGTGGGACTGCTGCTGCCTCTAGTCCTTTCAGATCAGTCACAGGTTTGGCTAAAGAAAGTTGAAACAAAGAAAACAAAATGTAGATGACCTTTATGTCTGTCTGACTCCAGCTCATGCTTCAAAAACATTTCATGCCATCAGCTAATTCCCCCTAGACCTGGAACTGTGTCCTTAAAACATCATGAAACTGAAGAGTCGAGGGGGAGACTTTAATCAATGGTCCTGTTGGCCTCGCTGTGAGCTCAGCCCTAAATCAGACCTCAGAGATTTTCATCCCAGAAACTCCACAGCAATCTCAGCTTCCCTCGCAGAGAAAAGCTCGCTGGCTTTCCTGGGGCCACCTGGAATTGCACCAGAGCAAGTCCCTGGGTGTTCCCTGTAAATCCCATTGCTTTTTCAGCCCAGGTGACAGTTTTCACAGAAAACAAGTCTAGTCCAAACAGCCACTTCAGATTTAATCTATGAATGATGACTTGAATTAAAAAACAGCTACAGCAGCCCAGTGCAACTAACACCATGGAAGCCCTGGTCTGGCTGTGAGAGACAGGGCTCTGCACACCTGCCCAGGGGGCCCCTTCCCAGCTAGAGAGCCCTGGGGAGGGGTCCTGCAGCCTCGTGTATCATGTAAAGAGTCATTCTATTCCAGAAAGCAGGCAGCAGCTCCCCGTGGGCTATACCTCAGCAGTCGTAACTTGTCCCAGTTTATAAATAAAATGCTTTTCCTGGACTGCCAGGTCCCAGTGACATCTACCAGGCAAGCTGTGATCTCTGTGGCCTGTGAATCATTTCTCATAATGGAGATCCTGCTGCCTGACTCCTACTTTTGTCAGCTGTGCAGCACCAGAGTTTGTGGATGCACCCAGAGAGAGCTCCTGGCACCATGGCCAAGGAAATTATTTCCTCCCTCTGGAGCAGAGTTCTGATAGAGATCATGGGGAGGGATGCTCTAAGGACAGAACAAGGTGGTACTGTTCACCTTTGCTTTCCCTGAGAGGTATTCCTTCCTCCCTGAACCAGCCTGGGGAAGATTCTGCTTTTCCTTCCTCTCACCTCACATTCATGCCTTTTCCTAGAACCAAGGCTGTTTTAAGTCTGATTTTTTCCCCTCTCTTGCCCTTGGAACTGTTCAATGTCTGGCCCACATTCAATAGCCTCTAGCAATAAGGGGAAAACTTTGGGTCTCAGCATCTGCTTCTGCTTCTCCCTCTGGAGCTTCAGCATCCTGGAATCATTTCAGAAGCCAGATAAACCTGCTCTGTGCACCAGTGTCCTCTTTGGTGTGGTCACAGAAGCATTGCCCTTTGTCACAGCGAAGGTGGCATCAAAAGCCATGGGAATTAGTGATGGACATGAGCTCCCCGTGACGGGGTAGGGCGGGAGCCTTTGCTGGGAGCAGCACTTGGGTGATGGAGCTGCAGGCACTGCCTGGTGGGTGAAGTGCCTTGGGTGCTCTGCCTGCCCCCAGTGCACCCGTCTGGCACAGCCGACAGGGCGCTGTTCCCCGCTCTGCATCTCCTCTGCAGCCAGGATAACAACGCCTCGTGGGGGTGAGGGTGGATGTTCTTTGGCATTTGTCATCGGCTCGCCTGCAAGCACCCTGGGGAGGCCTATCAATAGGTGAGGGGCTGTGATTCAGCAGCCGCTGGAGGAGAAGCAGCTGCCACCGTGTCCATTTCATGATCACTTCAAAAGCCTCGGGTCTTTATTCGATTTGTGGTTTTGCATTCAATTTGCAGGAGCCCCCTCCACCAGTGGAGCAGGGGAAGGTGTCCTGCTGTGCCTCTGGGAGGGTGGGAAGGATGGTGTGGAAGGAGCCCCAGGGGTAGTAATGCAACCCCTGGCAGTGACTGCAGGCTCCACCACAGCACCCTCCCTCCTCAGTGGTGTGCACCTGCTTCTATGTTTCTCTCTATTTCTGTTTGCTCTGGTGGGTTTTCCTGATGCCTGTTATTGCATCTGGGCAGAGAGAGGTACTAAAAGAAATTGTTCAGGCCAGGCTTGTGGAGAAACAAGCAGGTGTCTGGCTGTGTTATCAAGGTAGCAACACTTCTGCATCCCAGAATCTGAGATGGGAGTAATGTGGGGCTGAGTGATCACAGCAAAAAGCACAACTGTGTTCACCTCGAGGCTCTGAGCAGCAAAATTGCACCTCAGATTTAGGTCCAGGTTGCTCAGCTTAACTTTTAATTAATTTAATTCTCCCAGTGCTTTGGGGCTTTATTGGCAGCCATGGTTTTGTGGGATGTGTGGGTTTTGTGGGCTGTGTGGGGCTGCACCTGCTGGGCCATGCTGAGGTGAAGATCCTTTCCTGTGTCTGTATGAACTTCTGGATGAAACCACAGAACCAAAGCAGCTCTATTTTCTGTAGGATTTCTGTGGTTTCTGCCCTCTTCTGAACCAGCCTTAATGAAGGCCCTGCCCTTGTCTCTGTTTGGGAGGGAGGTGTTTGTCTGTCCCTGTGTCAGGGTGGGTTAAATGTGCTGAGCAGGCTTGTCCCTTTCCACGTTGCAGTTTTGTAGGAAGGAGAATCAGTTGGCCCACAGGGTGGTGAACAGAAACCACAGGAGCATGTCTGCCCTAGGAGATCCTGCTGACTCCACGTGGACCCAGCAGCAGCAACGCTGAGCTCCACCACTGGCTCAAAGCCACCTGAACGTCAATTCTGTGATGTCTCTGCAGCTTGGTGAGTGCCAACCCCCTCTGTCCCTGGATGTGAGTGTGGAAACAGCCACAGAGGCACCACAGGCTTCTTCTGAAGGAAGGTCCCTCAGCCAGCTCACCCTGCAGCTCTTCCTGTTTCTAATGAAGCCTCGTTCCTGATGGCCACTCAGCCCCTTCTGCTTTCAAGTCAACATATTACTAAAAAAAAAAAAAAGGTAAAAAGCAAAGAGGAGGAGAAAGACAGAATGATGTATTTTTGTTCACTCTCCCTCTCCTCCTTCATTCCTCTGAGCCATTTTTAACCCAAGCTAATTCAGCTGGAAATATTAATAATCCTATAAGGACGCCACCTCCTTGTAATGAAGTGTAAAGGTCACTTCTGCTCAAATCACACAACTCTTTCATTTTGTTCTCTGCAAGGAACAGCTCCTCTCTTTAATTATTCAGTTTGCTTTTATATTGCAGCTGCTGCTCTCTTGTCTCTAATCTCTGACACTTCTCCAGTGCGCAGGTCCCCGGGAGGCTGGGCTGGGTCACCAGCAGGGCCTGGAGGTGGTGAGCAGCAGCCTGGTGGGGGGAAGCAGAGGCTGGATGTGGAGAAGAAGAGCTGACTCTGGGGTTTCAGTGTTGTTTCTTTGATGGTGTGAGTTGGCTGCTGATCCTTCAGGGTGTGGGCAGTGCAAAATATGTTAATTTTTGGTTGAGTCGAATCCTTGTGCATGAGGTGCCAGTTGATGAGATGGATGGGAGAGGGGCTGTAGGGGAGCTGGGGCATTCCTGTCCTCCTGATTTACCTGATGGGTGGATGGAGGAGGGAGGCTGTGGGATGGGAAGTGACCTCTGTGTGGTCACTCCTCACTGAGGAATTGCTTGTGAAGCCCTGGGATGAAGCAAAACCTCTCAGGTCAGTGCAATGTCCTCCATTCTCAGATGTCTCTTGGGCCATGATGTCCACAGCCAGGGAGCAGAGAGGGAGAAATCACAGATCCTGCTGCAGATGTGAGCACTCCTGGGACAGCCCATGGGAGTCACCAGCACAGAAATGGGCAATGGATTTGGGGAAAGCCGTTCTCTAGGGATGAATTTGGGGTCACATGGAAGTTCTCCCCAGACAGATGCCCAAGAGAAAAAAGGCTGGGGAGCAGGGCAGTAGGATCACAGCCTGGAGCAGGGAAGGCTCAAGGGAGAATAAAGAGGCTCCAAAAGAGCTTGAGAGGGAATTTGAACAAGGAGTTTTAGTGATGGGACGAGGGGTAACAGCTTTAAACTGACAGGAGGCAGGTTTAGACTAGATTTTAGGAAGAAATTCTTCCCTATGAGGGTGGAGAGGGCCTGGCACAGGGTGGCTGCCCCATCCCGAGAAGTGTCCAAGGCCAAGCTGGATGGGGCTTGGAGCAACCTGGTTTGGTGAAAAGTGTCCCTGCCCATGCCAGAGGGGTTGGTCTAGATAACCTTTAAGGTCCCTCCCAACCCAAATAATTCTGTGATTCTACGATTTCAGTGGCTGAGGTGATTATTGCACTAATTATCACTGTAGTGTCCTAAATAATTAATAACCATAATTAATTGTATGGACCCAAGAGAGCAGAAACAAGTTTAGTGGTGGCTGTAACCCCTCCCTCCCTTGAGCGCTGCTCACTCCAGAACCCCTCTGCAGTATTTTATCTCCCTGAATGTTTAAATGACTCGAGCAATTTGGGGTTTCCTCTGTTTCCCCATGGGGGTCCTCGCTCTCTGCTCTAATTATAACACCACAGCAGCTGTGGATGCCCACAAACAAACACGGGTCCTTGGTAGCTGCAATGAGTTAAGGTTTATATAATCATGTGAAGATTTGAGAGCTGAAAAGCCTTTCTCTGTGCACTGCATTAATCATTTAAAAGTAGCCTGACTGATGAGTTTTGCATGTGTGTGTGGTTGTTTCCTTTTTTCCCCTGTGGAGTCCAGCTGTTGCTGGCTATACACGGTGTGCTCAGCACCAACCAAAGCATTGCCAAAGCCGCAATGGCTCCTGAAAACTCCTGTTCACATTCAGCTGGTGATTCATTAATGCAGGACATGGGCTGTGCTGGTAGTGAAGAAACATACCCAGCCCTCTGATGAGGATGTGGAGAAGTTTTGCTTGTTAATGGTGAGAGGTGTTCTGGGGTGGAAGAAGTCTCACACTGAAAGGACAGAACTGACATGGTCATTTCCAAATTATAGCTGGAAATAAAGCACGGAGACATGGGAAGTCTAATCAAGAGCATAGCACTGATCAGCTATTTGGCCAAGCATCCTTTTCCAAGCTGTGCCAGGGGTTTTCCCTCTCATTGCCCCTCTTGGACATGCTTTGGAAGCAATGGCATCATGGTTAAATCAAGCTACCAATTTCAGCTTTGAAGCAGTTTTTTCTGATGTTGCCTGAACACTAGGCAGCCATCCCTCACACAACTGACACCAGAAGGAAACTGCTGTCCACAATTTTTGTACCAGCATCATCCCTCACTCCCTTCCCTTCTGTGACCACTGCAGTGGATCATTAACAGCAGTGCAATATGCAGGAGCACAGTTTGGGGGCACAGTTTGCTCTGTGTGCAGCCACAATTGTAGCTTGGTTCCAGCTGACAGGCTTACATGACCTCATATCTATAAAACCTGATCTTAAACATTCGTTTGAAAACCTCACATGGACATAAAACCCAGAGTTCAAAAGTTGCAACATTTCAGACACAGGGGAGGAAAAAAATAGCTGGGAGGTTTTAGGTTAAAATGCAGAAACACTGGGCTGTGGTTTTGCAGATGTGATTTCCATGCTGCCACCATCAGTGGTGGGGAGAGCTCAGCACCTCTACTGCCACCATCCTCCTTCCAAGCGCCTAAACATGGCTCAAAATAATGAGATTTAAGGATGTGAAAAAGTCCTGGAAGAGCTAAGGAAAGATAATCAGGGCTGGTGTGCTGACAATGAGGGAGGAGGCTGAAAGTGGCAGGGACTGTGGACTGCGTGGTTGAAATTCCACTTTCTAGAGTCAACGTTAAGGCAAATCAAATCTTCTGGCTGAAGATGTGGCTGTTTTAATAATGCAGACATTGGAATTAGAAAGAGGAGCTAAGACATGGGGACTTGCTTGGGTTTATAGGTAGCAGTGCTGTGGGTGATTGCTGTCCCAGACCTGTTTATTTGAAAGCATCTCTGCAGATACCAGCAGGAATTCATCAGTAACCTGATGAATTCATCAGTAGCCTGACCTGATTGATCAGTAATGTGTGCTGCAGCTTTCTGGCCCCAACCAAAGGCACTGCAATTAAGGAAACAAACAAACAAAAAAAAAAGCCTTTTTTTTTCTCCTGGCCTTCCTAAATCCCCCAGCTACCTGGTGCAGTGCTGCCCTGCCCTGAGGTGGATGGTCTGTGCTGCACAGGGGCAGGTTGGTGTCAGCCGGGTGCCAGCACTGAGCTGTGGCTGAGCTGTGTGTGACCCGGGAACAGGAGGCACTGCCTGACAAATGCACCCTTTCCCGCACTTCCCTGCTCCTTTCCGCTGCAAATTGAGGCCCTAAAAAGGATTGATGGTGCTAACAACAACCTCATCTAGGAGGACTTTTGGAGGGATTAATGACTAGTCGCTGGGGAAAGGTTTAATGGTCCAAAGAGATCAGCAGTCTCAAGCCAGTTTATTAATCAGCTAAGGCCATTACCACTTAAAGGCTCAGCTTGGGGGAAGAGGAGGTGAGGGGTGGCAGTGATCCATCTCTGCAGAGAAACAAGCCAGGGAAAGTGAGGAGGTCCCTGGAATCCAGTACACAAACTCACTGGTCTTCACTTGGTGTGGGCTAGGATTGAGCAAGGAAGTGCAAAGAGAAAAAGGAGCGATGGCCTTGCTTCATTTCCTTCTGATACACTGCAACCCATCTCATGCTCTCGTGGCTGCAGCAGCTCCTGAACAAGCCCATGGGCTTCCAGCCAGCTGTCTCTCTAGCAGTGGCTACTACACATCCCCAGACCCTGTGCTGTGGCCTGGGCAGTTGAGGACTACTGTTGTGAGAGGAAATTTATTTCTAACACCTTGTTCAGAGATCATTTTTTCTGCCCTGGAGCGTGAAAACTGAGGTTCTTATTATTTTTATCACAGCAAGTCAAAGTGCAGAAGCTATTCTTATTCATATAAATGTCTAATCCTACTCTGATTCCTTCCGAGCTGTTGCATTTGCTTTGATTACTTTTTCCAGTTATAGCTAAAATAAAATTTGCAGTATAATAATCTGCCCATACAAGAAGCAGTCAGTGAGATGAGGACATGAGGGTCCTGCCAGGGACCCTCTCCCCTTTCAGGGGGCAGGAAAAGCTTGGCTGTGTCCTGGCTGCCCTGGACTGTATGGAGGAAAAGCAAAGTGCCTCAGTCTATTTCTTTCCTCTTCACTTGAGACCACTTAGGGGTCATCTGCAGCAGGATGTCTGAGTGCAGGATCAGTGTAATGTCATTTCCTCGGGCCCAGGGAAGGAGAACAGTAGGATTGCTGGGGAAGGAGACCTGCTCCCAGGTATTCTGGAGCAAATATTCATCTGCCTCCATGCAGTGGGACTGTGTAGGGCAGGCCTGGGTCTGGGAAATGTTACAGCAACCTGCTATGGGTGGCTTGGGGTCAGGAGGCTTTTTAATTGCTTGAAAGTGAGGTCCTTGTGCTTTATCCTCACAGAGGCTGTTTTAGGCCACCAACAAAGAATCTGATCTTCTGAGGACAGCTCTGGCTTTGCTCTAGAATCTGACCACAGCGAGAAGTTGCTTCTGTTCTGACACATTTTTAGGTGGCTAAAAATCCATATTATTTTTGGATTTTTAATTTTTTTTTTTCATTTTCCTCTCTATGTTTGTTCCATCCAAAGCCATGAACTACATGTGAGGTCAAGTGACTTACCTGCATTCATCAGCTGCCTCTTGGAGTAAAACCTCTTCTAAAGTCACCTCCTGCTTTTCTGCCTTCTTCCTGCAAACTCGTGTATCAGCCAAATGAATTTCTGCTCCCTTGGGACACTGCTCCTGGAGGGCCTGCACCTCAGGCTGGCCCAAGGTGGTAAAGCCAGCACGGTCCATACACTCCAGAGCTCCAGCACTCCAGGTCTCTGCTCCTGACTTGGTATTTTCAAGAGTCAGCAAGACAAAGCAACCCTTCTGGAGAGGAGCTGGGCCATTCAGCAAGTGAAAGCCATCACTGCAAGAGGTACATGTCGTCAAAAAGTGGTTCTGTGTGTGTATGTGGCTTAGGGAACAAACAGGGTGAGCAACCTGCTGTGTCTTTGGATGGTTTTTGCACATCACTTGATATAGATTTTCCAGTTTGCAAGAGCAGCAGCCTCAGGGTAAGGAGTCACAGAGCAGAGAGGAGGTGGAGGACACCAGGGATGAGCTGCATTCAGGGTGTTCCCTTTCCAGAACCATGTCATTCTAGTGCCATGTCAACATCTCACTGCTTTCCATCCCTCTTTTCACAAGTGGGATGGTGGATGTGGACTCAGTTTTCTGCACTTTTGGATTCCAGGAGTTCAAAACTAGATATTTCTGCTGCTTTAGCTAATGAAAGATGGGAATGGTTTCAACCTGCCAAGTTTTCCCCCAACATATCCACATACACTGGTAGTGAATTTGAATTCAAGTCCTAAACACTGTGGGGATGTTAGCCACCTATAGGTCCACAAGGAATGGTGACCCTATAACCCCTAAACCCAGCTACATTTATTAATGGCTTATCTGAAGTCTCTGTAGCAAACATTTCAATCCCTTCAGTCAGGGAGAAGTGGGTTACTTTGTGAATATCAATGCAGATCAAATAAAACATATCTCAAGGACAAATGTATTTGTTCTGAAAATTTGGCCAAAGAAATCAGAAATGGTTCTTTAAAATACAGCAGCCTAGAGTAAGTTTTTATCTTCCTTTTTGAGTAGTGAAAGTTGATGATCAAGCTATAATTTGAAATATGTGGTAGGATACAGCAAAACCAATGCCACTGAAATTGCCTTGCAGTTTGAACACAAGGATCTGAAGATTTGACAAAAACATTTTCTTTGTTCTACAGACATGAGACCATTTTCCTTCCTTTTATGTGTAGCACCCCTGGATGGTTTTGCACTGATCACAACTGCTCTGGTGTTCTCTTTGATGAATCCACTTGTTTGTTTTGTTTGGTTTTGTTTTGGGTTTTTTTTTTTTGTTGGTTTGGTGTTCCTTTTTCGGGGATGATGGGTGGGTAAGATCTCATTGGGTGTGATGGGAAAGTTAATTTATGTCATGGATTTGGCATAGCTGGGCCATCAATCTCACCAGAGCATGTACAAGGTGTCTGAAGTAGAGAGACACAAAGATCCAGTTGCTGCTTTCTTCCTTTTTTTATGTGAAATGAAAGCAGAAGAAGCAGGAATAGGTACCCTCTGGTTCCAGGCTTCATGGAGCAGTCCTGGGGCTGTCAGCAATGCTGCAAAGGGAGAGGGGAAGGAGGGAAGATGATGACTCACAAGAAGTTTCCCTGTCTGTTATAATTTTGCTTCATCGTTTTGTGTTCTCTGCATGACTTAGGGAGAGATGCTTTTCCCTCATCTCTAATTTGCTGCCAGGTGAATATATTGAGTAGCAGGATATTGAGAAGTCATGGGAAACTAATGAGAAATGCCTGAATGAGCTCAGCATGTTCTTCCACTCAGCTGTTAGGCTTTAATATCCCAGTGGTGCTGGGCAGAGGGGGTACAGGGGCTGTGCAGCTCCTTTTGCTCTTTGGTTTAGTGCCAAAATGGGACAAGGAGTAATGGTTTTAAATTAAAAGGTGCTGAGTTCAGTCTAGACACATGGTCAAATTTTTTTTATAATGAGAGTGGTGAAAACCTGGCATAGGTTGCTCAGGTAGAAGCCCCATCTCTGAGAACATCCAAGGTCAGGTTCTGAGGCTCTGAGCAACCTCATCTAGATGAACATTTCCCTGCTCATTGCAGGGAGGTTGGACTAGATTGAATTTCAAGATTCCTCCTAACTCAAACTCTTCCTCGATTCTATGCTTCTACCTGTTTGGCCAATGTGTGGTCTTACTCAGAAATTCAGTCACCTAGAATTGTTACTGTACCTGTTATTCTGAAGAGTGACAGTTCTGGCTGACTAAAAATACTTACTACAGCTTTTCCGCCTCCCACCTTGTCTTGACTTCCTTGCCTGAGCTCCTATCTCTGTTGGCTGCTGGGAGGGCCTGGCTGTGACAGAAGGGCTGGTTGGTGAAGGATGTTCCCCATGGAATGTCCTCATGGCAGTGACCACAGCAGATACTGAGCATTTTCAAGATGCTGACTGTAAACTCTTGTGCAGAAATTCCCTGTCTTTCTGGTGAGTTTTCTGCTGCTATATATATTCTCTAAGGTTACTGGGAGTTTCTGTGGCTAAAATGGGAGGAGATTATAGG
The DNA here is from genome assembly GCA_013400175.1 of Phainopepla nitens. Lineage (NCBI taxonomy): Eukaryota > Metazoa > Chordata > Aves > Passeriformes > Bombycillidae > Phainopepla > Phainopepla nitens. The sequence continues at coordinate 109,680 of VXBQ01003597.1, forward strand.
CCCCTTTTTCTGCCTTAAGATGTGTTTCAGAGCTGTCTGAACCTGGTCCAGCCGTCAATATGGCAAAGGACTTTTTCCTTTGTGATGGGCACAGCTAAGAACATGGCTGCCAGCAGCCCTGGACTGCATGATCTTGAAAAACATTGCAGTGTCAAGGACTGAATTGCTGCCAGGGGTATTTTTTGACCAGACCTAAAATTATTTCTCTAGGAAGAGCAATGTACACCAGGAAGCTGGTACTCCAGTCCCAGATGGGCAGCTTTGCCTTCAGCTCATCTCTGATTCAGGTAGCGTTTTACCCTGAGGAGGTGAAAACACCCAGAGAAGCAGAATAATGTGAGGGAGACATCTGTGTTTCACCACACATTTGGCAAGGGGAGGTGGCAGCAAAAGTTCCCGAGGAGGTTTGTCAGGGTCAGTAACACTCCAGAGATGCAAATGAGCCCAATGGCAGCCTCGCGATGACTCAAGCTTTCCCTACAGCCTGTTTTTGCCCATGTGTGTGATACAGGCTGCTGCAAAGATGGGTTTCAGTTTTACAGACTTATCACCTTCCTTGGGCCCTTCATGCAGCAGAATGACGAAAGGCAGGAACCTTATGGCAGCTGAATAAAAGTCAATCCCTTTATCCAGCAGCTGTGAAAATGCCCTTGCCTTGTTTATCCAAGGAGTCCATGAAAGAGCACAGTGACACCCATGCTTGCCACCTCCTGTCCACAGTGGCTGCTTTCTCTTGGGGCTCTTCAGACATCCATGGCCTGTGCATCATCCCAAAACCTCACCCAGGGGCACCCAGCACACAGCCTGTGGGTTTCACACCACATGAGCTTGTGTTGATAAGATGGCTCTGTGCCTCCTGAGCCCAGCAAAGGGTGGTGTGAACACAAGAGAGGGGCTGCAGAGCCATTCAGCAGCCAGAGTAGGGCCCTTCCCTCGTAATTGGCTCTGTCATCTGATTTCAAAGTTGTCTGCCTTGACACGTGGTATCCTGTGCCTTTTTAAAGGAGGTAATCAAGAGCCTTGAGTTTTCTCAGATAAATGGCTCAGCTCAGAGCACTGCGGCTTGATGTTCCTGAAGCTGCTAATCCTAATTAACAGGCTTTTTCTGAGTCCCTTTTATACCACTCCAGCAGCCCAAGTGGGCTTTAAAGTGAATGGAAATTACCCCATGGAGCGCTCTCCCTGGAGATGTTGCTATGCCGACCTGCGCAGAGCAACTATTGAGGCTTCCAGGCTCTCCTCCATCCTGCATTGTTCTTACTGTCACAGGGGCTCAGATGGCACCAGAAGTGTGCCTGGGACAGAGAAGGCCCAGACTCTATTATTTACTTTTTCTGGAAGGTGTGGGTAGAAGGGAAAAAAACAAGTAGAGAGAGAGTGGTAAAATCGTGTCAAGCATCAACAACAACCAATCAGCGTGAAAGACCTGAGAGTCCTTCTGACAGAAAATTGAGTCAATTTCCTCATGCACAACCTTTTAAAAAATAAAAGAAATAAATGAAATCTTTTTTCCCCCTTTTTTTAATTGGAGGTCTGCAGGCAATAGGGCATTTTCCCTGGGTACCTGGGTTTCCTCACCCTCTCTGATGGGAGACAAGGCATGTTCTACCCCTTCACAGCAGGTGCCTCCTGCCCCTCATGGGATGCCAGAGGTTGTGTGGTGCTGTTGGGTGATGGAGCCATTTCTCCATGAGGGGAGGCAGCTCCCATCCCATGCAGGCAGGAACGTTTGTGTCTCCCCCCTCACCCTGAGGCACACAGCTTGGAACATTTTTGGCCAATCTCATTCTCCTTAAATTCAATCTTCCCAAGACCTACAAATCTGAGGCATTAAGAGGAAGACAAATTATAATGAATGTATATTAGGAATATAAAAAGTAATGACTTAATATAACTTTCTCTTCTCCCCTTCCCTCCCCCTTCATGACCTCATGTTTTTAACATTTTGGGAACTGCTAAATCTTGGAGGGATACACGGTGTGCCAGGGAGAGGTGGAGGTGCTCCATTTGTGTGCTGGTGCCAAGCCAGGGGCCTCTGCCCCAGGGCACTCAGAAAGCAGCACCTTCCCTACCTGTGCCTCAGTGACAAACAACAACCCCTCCACTGGCACTCAAAAGTGGGGCAAGAAAGGGGGATAAAGTGATTGAAACATAGAAATACCACAGATATGGCTGTGTGGGCCCAGAGACAAAAGGGTGGCTGTTGAGAGAGGCCTTCTCCAGAGCTGGGGCTGTCCTCTGGGTTATGATGGCTCCAAAAGTCACCAGTGTGAATGAGGCTATAGAAAGGCTGAAATAAAGTCCACCAAATATCCCTGCCAACCCTCCTCCACCCCAAGACACTTGGGGAAACATCAGTTATTTTATTTACAAAGGTAACAGACTGAGGGGAGCAAGCAAGGCCTTCTCCTGCTTTACAAATAATGGCTTTAACTGGCTGAGGCTGCTCCTGAGCAGTGCTGGCTTGAAACAACTTCTGCCTTTCTTAGAGAAAAACAACAAACCCAAAAATATTCACCACCCAGCAAAAATATCAGTGACATTTTTCCCTACTTTCCACCAAGGTAGTTTTCTCTGGGGAAATAAATACATTACCCAGCTCCAGTAACCCCATCAGGAGGGGGACAGGGGACAATTTTTACCCTGCTTCCGAGGTGTAGATAGACAGAGGTGAGGATGGGCAGTGTATAATGTTGTTTATTATGTATAATAAGAAGCATCCAGAAATCTCAGTTAAGGACCAAACCCCCAGAGTGGCAGCCCCTGTACAAACACACACTAACAGAATCCCTGCCCTGAAGAGCATACAGGCTAAAAATGGTTCCTTATGAGGCATAATTTAGAGGGGAAGAATAGGAGTCAGAGAAATGAAAAATCAACCTTTTTCCTGATTTCCTTTTATATTCCAAACAAAGGCCACAAGACATAAATGCTGAGATCATAATTTCCTGTCCCCATCATTAGATACTAGGATGGTAGAGTGATGGCATCATAGAATCATTTAGGTTGGAAAAGACCTTTTAAGATCATTGTGTCCAAATGTAAATCTAACACTGCCAAGAACTCCATTAAACCATCTCCCCAAGTGCCACATCTCCATGTCTTTAAAACACCTCCAGGACAGTGACTCCACCACTTCCCTGGGCAGCCTGTTCCACAGCCTGACCACCCTTCCAAAGAAGAAATTTTCCCCAGTATCCAACCTAAACCTGCCCTGGCACATCTAGAGCATGTTTTCTCTTATCCTGTTTCTTGTTATCTCGAAGAAGAGACTGACCCACCCCTCATCACACCCTCCTGTCAGGGAGTTGTAGAGAGCAATAAGGTCCCCCTGAGCCTTCTTTTCTCCAGGCTGAGCACTCCTAGCTCCCTCAGCTTCCCCTCATGGAGAAGGCTTGTGCTCCAGACCCTTCCCCAGCTCTGTTCCAAAACTGACCTCAGGAGTTGAGGTATGGCCTTACCAGTGCCCAGCACGGAGGGACAGGTCACTGCCCTGCTCCTGCTGGCCTGGGATGTGTTTGTCTTCACCATGGCAGGGGGGTGTGCAGGGGTGGGAATGTGACTTGCTGGTCCCTGGGAAGGGGAGGCAGGAGCTGTGGGAAGCTGAGTACCCACTTGGCTGGTGAGGCTGACAGCATGAAGCTGCTCCGCCAAATTCCTGGGAAGGGGAGAATGTTGAAGCCTCCATGAGAGGAGGAGGCAGCACAGCCACCCAGGTGCTTGAAGCAGCCCCAGTGCCTTGCAGCAGCCCTGGTGCCCAGAGCACCACCTCCCTGCCCAGAGCAGCACAGCTCAGCCCCATGGATTTGGTCTGTGTCCAATGCCAGCCTAGGAGGGCACAGAGGGGCTTGACTCCCAGGGCCACCCTGACAGCTACTGGAAGTCTCTGTGCCTTGGGTTCCCTCCTGATAGCTGAATAACCATCTTATAAGTAAACTGGAGACTTGCAAAGTAATTCCAGAAGAATGGTAGATTTTTCTTTTTGGCTTTTCTTAGCTTTTTTNTACTATAGAAAATTAAAAAACATGATTGAATTTGTGCATGCCTTTATTTATTGTGCTATGGATGATGGGCACAGATTTCCCTAAGCCAAAAAGCCTCCTCCCTCCTCCTTCCCCAGCCTTAGTAATCAGCTTCCTTGTGCTCCAGCCCACGCTAGACTATTTTCCTCTGTCAAATCCTCCATCACTGGTTAAATTACCTAGGTGTGTGGTGGCTTTATCTTTTTTTTGGTGAAATCTTACAATCTTTCAAGTCTACCTTGTCCAAGTCCCTGTCATTCTTTTAGGTTTTTGTACACCCTGTTTCTCCCCTGGCTGATTTTGTAAAAGGTCTACTTCCAACAAGCTGCTGCTCTCAGAGCTGAAGTCTGTCCTCCAGTGCCCATGATATTCATATGTGTTCACCAAGAGCTCAGAAGCTACAGCAAATTGCAGCTGCTTGGGCTCCGTTGCACAGGGCTCTTAATTTCCCCCTTCCACCCTCCTTTTCTCAGCTGCTCCCCTTCCACATTTTACTCCCTGTGTTGAGTGCAGCCTGCACTGCCTGCACACCTTTCAAGCCACCATCCTGTTGAGGAGAGATCTGGCACAGACCCTGGTTTGCCACCGGGGCGTCCCCTCCCACACACCCCCTGACAGCTGCCTTCCCAAATGTGAGGACGTGCTTCACTCAGAGTCTGCCGTGTGAGCCAGTTTCAATCTAGGATGCTCTTTCCTTTTGGCTCCTCACAGAGATCACAGGACCCTGTTTAATCCAGCTCCCTGTCGGTGTAGGGCTGAGTCATAGGAGGTTTTTCTGTTGCTACATCTAATAACGCTTTGCTGCTGGGAGCAGAACATCAACCAGCTTGGCTGGGAGTCGGCACTGTCACCCAGCAGCTTCCCTTGTCTGCAAGTTGTTTTGATTCTTTTCTTAGACTTCTCCCTCTCTGTGTCTTTCTCTCTAAAACATTAATTTCCTCTAATTAGAGCCTCCTTAACAATTTTTCCCCCCTCTCCTCAGTTAATTTCCTCTAATTAGAACCTCCTTAATAATTCTTTTGCTAAATCAATTTCCTCAGTTAGAACCGCCCGCCACAATTTCTTTCCTCCCTTTCAAAAGCTGTCGGAGTAGCTAAGCAAATTATGCTTCTGAGTAACCTTTATCTCTTACTTGGTATTTTAAAAGAACCGTAACAGGTTAGACAGGCACAATTTCCCCTTTCAGAGCTCTGCTGGTCTGACCCCATTAGGTTATACTTAGCTGAGTGTTGTACTATTGTATACTTAATAAGATGTTCTAGCTGTTCATCTGGAACCCAGGTAAGGCTGCATTTGTGAATGAATTAAACATGACACTTCATTATTCAGATCAAATTTAACAGTGTCAAAATCCGTCTTTAAACCAGATCAAATTTCTCTCCAAGAATATGTAAAACCTCCTGCCCCTGTTAGCCGTCCTGTGAGCCAGCCTTTCCTAACTTTCCTCTGCAGCCCTGCTGGCTTTCTTCTCCTGACAAGCCTTTTAAGTTCTAATTTTTTTCCTAAAACATGCTGTTTTTAAAAAAAGGATCTTTTTTGTTTCTAATTTACACAGTAAGTAACTATTAACAGCCCACTGCTTTTCACAACCATGCTGTGGGCCACATCAGCAGCTGGTGTAAATGGGGAGGCAGCCAGGTGACACATTATGGACCTTGGGACTGAGTTTCCTCTTCTTTATTATGCGGTTTCTCCCCAGCTTAAACTGTATTATTCATTTCGCCATCTCTTTAAGATGGGACCATCTCACTACATTCGTCCTTCTTAAAATAAGGACAACTCAGTCCGTTTCCTGATTTTATGAGGAAACAGGCCAAGCGATGATGGCAACTGGGAGAGGTCATCCAGTTAGACTGAAACCTCTTCTTTCATGCAATTATGAAAAAGATAAAGAAGGGAACACATCTGAGCTGCAGGAATGCACTGGTAGCTGTGTGTTCCCTTTCCTGTACCCCTTCCTCAGGCTGGCACCGACCACTCAGCACAGATCTGATGGCGTCACCGAGTGTCACCGCATGGGACAGCACTGGCCCTCTGTGATTCACAGGCTGAAGAAAACCACCTCACAACAGGCTCAGGAGGCTTCTGCTGGCCTTTCTCACCAGAACCGCCTCCCTCTTTTGGCTATGCCCAGCTGCAGAGCCTGCTCCGAGTCCTGGTCACACAGCAGAAATGTCACCGTGGGCCCTGGAGAGCCTGCTCCAGTAAGGCAGGTGGGCCCTTCCAGCTTGTGAAGTGCTTTTCATCACTGTCTGATGGGAATCAGCAGTGCCTCAGTGGGTGGGTGTCCTGGAGTGATCCGTGAGGAATGCTTCATAGATACTCTGCGGGGAGCTGGGGGAGGCTTGCAGCAGCTCCATCCTTGTCAGTGCCACCACCAGATGTCTGGGCAGGCCCAAAACATTTTAGCCAAGCACAGCTAGTGTGGGAAAGCTGCACTGCTGTCCTTTTCCACACTATTTCCTTCTGACCTTTCTGAGCTTCTAGCACCCCACAAAGTCTGTTCTGGTGGAAGCGGTGCAGAAGTCGTAAGATGTATTTTATTTCCTTTTCAGTCTTAATACCTGTGCAGAAAACTCCATTTGCCATCACTTCCCTTGAAATTTCGGAGTAGGATTGGATGGAAAAATGAAATGCATTAAGATTTTTGGTTTTGACAAAATCCCTAATGTTTGAGATGGGAATAGGACGTTTTAGGGTAATCTTACAAGGAGTACAATGCTGGTGGTGTTGGAGAGAGGATTGTCTGGGGAAGGGTAGATTCTCTAAAAAGATATGTTAGAAGGCTAAAAAAAAGCTGTTTGGTTCTTCTCAGAAGAGATGAGAGAGCAGGAGGAGGGAATCACCAGGTCGGGTTGTTCAGACTGACAGCTGACTACAACAGGAGAGATGCTGTTCTGTGCTCCTCGAGAAGCCCCTCTTGCTTTCAGGTGCCCAGTCCTTTCCAGCTGAGGACAAAGAAGGGCTAGAGATAGAGATAGGCAATCCAGTAGACGATGTTGAAGAGCAGGAAGGCGGTGGGGAAGAAGACGCGGGAGTAGGAGTCCAGGCGGGATATGTGGATGCGGACCCGCCCCTCCCGCCACATCCCCGTCTGACAGTCCTCGATGCAGCAGAAGAACCTCTCGCACTCCTTCCCCTCCAGGCACGGGGAGCCGGGCTCGTCATCCTCCTCCTCCTCTATCTCCGGGGGCCAGTGCATGATGTGGTTGATGTTGATGGCGGTGAAGGTTGGCATCACCTGTGCACCGGCAGGTGGCTGTGAGGGAGAGAGGGAGGAGGTTAAAGGGGAGGAAAAGGCAGCAAAACGTGTTCTGGGTACCGGCCCCCACCCAACTGGCAATAGATCAGATCACCGCGGGTGCAGTTCAATGGAGAGGGATGACTGATCATCCCCGGTGTCTGCACCTGGTTGTGAATCACTGTGTTTGTGTACTGGGGGAGCTGGCAGCTCCCTGCATGACTGTGAGCGTTCTTCCTGGCACCCCAGGGCACAGCCCTACTCAGCAAAAGTCTGATTGCACTGATTCTCCATCTGTGCCAATAATAGTCAGTGCAGAAACATGACCTGTTCGATTTGTTCTGGCCTCTTCCCTCATTTCCCTGAGCTCAGCTGTCTCTGAAAACACAGCACACAGCCCAGATGTGTCTGCTTGTTGCTGCCAGTAACTGGAGAAAAGCTGAGAAAGGCTCTGTGTGGCTCCTCTTGGCCCATCATGAGCCTCACGGAAGAGCTCTGTCCACCCTGGGATAGGAGGGATATGGGAGATGTGCTGGGAGATGAACCTGGCCCAGAAAAGATTTGTCTTTTTCTGATTCAGTTAAGTCCTGATTCAGTTCAGAGGTCTCTCAGTTCATGTGTCAGAAGTACCTGCCATGAGCTTGGGCAGATCTCAAGATAGAGGATGAGGATGAAGACAATGATGACCACCATGGGTTCACTATCCCCACACTCATGAGCTCCTCTGATGGAAGACCACTAAAAAAAGTAGGTTTCTGCATCTCTGTGACCTGAGATACCTCTGTAATCCAGATATCAAACTGACAATGGTGCCTTAAAGTGGCATTTACATTCAGTCATGTGAGTTATTCTAAGCTGTTCTGATAAGCTCTCCAGCAATTCTGAAGAGAGCACAGGATGCCTGGCTCTGACAGGGGCTCCCTTTTTTTAGGGGAGCCTCAGCTGCTTTTCCTGGTTGTGCCTCACCTCTCAGACCCAGCACACAGAGTGGTCTGAAGACTGATGAACTCGGTATGGGTCAGGCACTAAGCCACATCAGCAGTTTCCAATGCAGGCTCAGGAAGGATAATTTTAAATAGCTGGGGGTTGTAACAGCATCCACCTCTGCTGGCCCCTCTGACCTACCAGCCTGGCTTTCCTGTGGCTGTGCTCCAGAGGTTTCTTGTTTCCCACCAGGTAGTTGAGCGTGGCGTACTCCATGAGAGCGGCGAAGACGAAGATGAAGCACACAGAGACAAAGAGGTCCATGGCTGTGATGTAGGAAACACGGGGCAGGTGCTTGCGGGAGATGGTGCTCAGGGTGGTCATGGTGAGCACAGTTGTGATACCTAAGGGAGAAAACAGCTGGCTTAAGCACTGACAAGGAGCACTTCTGTCTTCTGCACACATCTGCCCCTCAAAACACCCCCATTTTCCCTCTACTCTGGTTGTCCGGTCTCATTTTGGCTCTGCTCAGCCAGACTCTGGTCTTGAGGAACCCTCTGACAATGCTCTACGAAAAAGAATGATGTTCAAAACTCAGGTATCACACAGACCTTCAGTGTGGACTGATAAACAAGCGGGAGACTCTGCATGAGGCTGGGTTGGTCAGGCAGGGCTTGCCCTCACCTCCTGTCCTCCATGTGCCTGAGCAGAGCTTCTAGAAGGATCTGTTCCACAATCTTCCCAGGCACAGAGGGGAGGCTGACAGGTCTGTAGTTCCTGGGGTCCTCCTTTCTACCCTTTGAAGAAATGGGTACAATATTTCCCCTTTTCTGGTTACTACCATGATTTCTCAAGTATCATGTAGAGTGGCTTAGAAGCCACATCAGCCATGCTCTGGGATGTATCTTGTCAGGTCCCATAGACTTATGGACATTCAGGTTCTTCAGGTGCTCTCAAAGCTGATCTTCTCTTGCAGTGAGAGAGACTTTGCTGCTCCAGTCCCTGTCTTGCAGTCCATTCACTGTGGAATGTGGGGAGAGAGCCAGCCAGTGAAGACTGAGGCAAAAAAATACCTCAGCCTCCTTCTCATCCATTTTTACCAGTTTTCCAGTTTTATTCAACTTGCTTTGACCTTCCCTTTCTGGCTGACAAACCTGGAGAAGCCCCTGTTAGTATCCTCTGCATCCCTAACCCCATGTCTACATGGCTGGGCAGTGTCCCTGTACTCCTCCCAGGATCCCTGTCCCCACTTCCACTGGCTGTGCATTTCCTTCTCACCCTTCAGTCTGACCAGAAACTCTTGACGCATCCATGCCGGTCTCTTGCCTTCCTTTCCTGATTTCTTACACCTGCGATTTGAGAGCCCTTGTTCTTTTTGGAAAATGTCCTAAAAAATCTGCCAGTGCTGTTCTGCTCCCTGGTCATCAGGCTGCCCTGTAGTAGATACCAATCACAAGGTTCCCTTTATTTCCTTGGTCCGATTCCTGCCCATAAATTTTCAATCTGCTCCTGGCTATTCCTCAGAGACAGCTCTTCACAATCTATCCACTCCTTGATGCAGAGGGCAAGCGCGTAGGAGGTGATAAGGAATTTCTTTTGACATGAGTGGGGCTTGGAATTGTTTTTGCAGAAGCAGCAAAGCTCACGTTTCTGCTTCCAGAGATGAAGTGTCAGGAACCAATACAGGATCAGCTACAGGAGTTGGCACTGTGATCTCATCCACTGATTTTCAGGATGTGGGGAAGAAGCAGGAAGTCCACCTGTTTCTCCTTCTCTAGCATCCACCTAAATCCACCTGCCACGCTTTCCTGAGGTCACCTCAGTGGCTCTGGGGGCGAGCATGGCAAAAGATTTTTATGTTTTCCTGCTGTACTTGCATTAGCATGTGTGACGTGACTTCCCATATTTTTGAAGTGCCAGTGGAACTGGTCCGGTTTACGTCTCCCTAACGTAGGCTGGCAGGCTCGAAATGTGCTGGGGACCATTTGTGTCAAGTACAACAGGGGCTGTGGAGAGAATACATTATTCTTCATGGGCTGTAGTCCCTTCCCATAGAGAAGGGCCCCTCTCCTGAGGAAACTTGCCTTTGTTTCTTGAGACAGTCACTAGAGCCGTGCACACTTTCCCCTTGCTGTTCATTCCTTTACCAGCCACAGACTGTGGCACACCCTCACCTTCATTGGCAATGACACCCTCCTCCTCTCTCCATGAGCACCAAACTAATTAATTTTGAGAGGGAGGTGGGGAGACATGGCCATTGTGGAGGGCTCTGAATAGCTGATGGCCCCTCCTCTCCTGTCCTCTCCTGTCCTCTCCATCCCCACAGAGACTGCAGGCAGGGCGGGGAATGCTACCTGCAGTTAAAGGCAAAGCCGGTGGGGCTGATAGGAAGGACAGTGCTGGGAATCACAGCTCGCTGCAAAATGCAGATACAGCCAAAGCATATTAAAGACTCACAAAGATCTCCCCAGCACCTATCAGAGCAGCATTCAATCAACAGAAGCCCTTCTCCTGCCTCAAGGAGCCACTGCAGCTTGCTGAGAAAATCTAAACAATAGGCAGAGCTGTTGTCGCTCTCTGGGTCCTGTGGGGTGACTGACAGAAAAAGGTTGTACCTGCAGGGCTTCCAGCTCCTGCCAGAGCCTGGGGCTCTGTGGATGCAGCCAAGCAACTCTGCCCATTAACCCTACAACCTTCCTGTCAGCAGCCCTACACAGAAGCCTTGAAAAGTTATGAGGAAATGTGGAAAATGTGCGTGTGACAGGAGCCCTTTGGGCAGCACTGCAATGCCACAGCTCAGCCCCTCTTGGTGCATGAGAATATCCTGCTGTCAGCTTGGAAAAGGCTATGCTTGGGTTTCAGATGGAGTCGTGAGAGTGAGGTGCTCTCCTGAGATAATCCAGCAGCCCAAGCCAGCACAGCTAGAGATGTGGTTGAGCTGTGGAGTGTTACACACAGGAAGCTGGAGGAGTGGAATGTTCTCTGGTAAGCTCAAAAATGCCAGAAAACGGCAAAGTGCTTCAGGAGATTTTGTAGTCCAACACTGCCAGTCTTCTTGCCTGGCAGAGTTTGACAAGCACCAGACATGCATCATCCTGTCTCTTACCCAGAGATGTCCTGGCTGGTGTTGAGTCTCTCTTGATCCAGAAGGAAACCCAGGAAAGAACAACAGTCAGGATACAGGGAATGTAGGTCTGAATGGCAAAGTAACCCATACGTCTGCTTAGGTCAAAAGAAACTGTCATCACCATGTACTCCCCTAGGAAAAAGCAACAGAGTCATTGGAATCATAACACGGGGCTTCCTAAAGCAGAAAAATCAGCAAAATTTCAGGATCTGGAGTTTCTGATGAGGTTTTCTCATTGTTTTAAGTGCCTGTCCATCTGGTTTTGTAGCTGCCCAGATTGTTAACTTCATGTGGCTGGCTGAGTAGGTTTGATGACTCACTGGTTTTGTTGCTAGTGGATTCTGTGGCTACCTGGCTGGCTCTGTAGCTGTCCTGCTTGATGCTTTTGTGACTAATTTAAGAGCTGACTTTGTGGTTGCCCAACTGGCTGTTTGCCTGGCTGTCCATATGGCCAGCAGGCTGCACTCATACTGGCCTGGCTAAGGACATTGAAAAGCACCCAGTTTGGGAAAGTTTCAGGGAAGGAGCTGCAGACAGCATTTATCTTCTGCTGATTGCTGCCAGGGCTTCTTTTCTCTAGAAGCTCTTTGGCTGTAACAGGCTGCATGGCCTGGCTTGCTAACGAACTACCTGAGCTGTGACAAAGGAGGTGTCCTTCAATCACTTCCACTGAGAGTCTGCTTCTGCCTCTGGAAAAGCATGTGGTGCTGTACATCCTAATTGCTCATTTGGCAACTTACAGCGGTGGCTCTTTCTTTTTTTCAGAAGCACACAGTGAGTATTGGAAAAAAAGCCACCTGACAGCTCTGGGGTTAAGATGGAGCTTGCAAGCAATTACCAAAAAAAGAGAATTACAAACATCAGAGGGCCACTGGTGCATTCAAGACACTTTCACTTCTTGTCCCAGTTTGTGCTGCCTGTCTACCCTGGCTGCCACTGTTGAGAGCAGCAGCTTCTTGCAGAGTGGGAGAAGCACTGCTCCTTGCTATTTCAGAGGGCTTACAAGTATGAGCTCACCCCACCTTCAGGAATTCAGAGGCTTTCCTCAGTTGTCTGTGGGAAGGAAAGGGGATGTGAGCTATTATGAGGAGGAGGAGCTGAAGGGCTCCCATTATTTAGTTTCTTCACACATGCAGCATTGTCTCCATCTCTTAAAGCACAGCTCAGGTGTTCATCAGCCTGACACAAGTTTACAGAAGGAAAGATCGAGACCTGCAAGTTCTGATTTCTCCATCCCTGTTCCTCTCATAAGCGTCACCCAGAGAGATTACACAGCGTGCACACACTGCAACAAGAGGGGATTTAAGTCCCCTCTCCTCTCCCTCCTGACCCTTCACTTAGGGATAGCTTCATTCACATCAGCATTGTCACCTCACAGTTCACGGATGTCAGTGGCTCTGGCCTCTCCTTGCTCCATCTTCCCCTCACCCTTCATCTCTATCACTTCTGCTCCCTCTAGCCAAGGTCCATTCCTTCATTTTTAGCTTTTTTCTCTGACCATGCAGTTGTAACCTTCCTTCCCCACCCCTCTGCCTCCCACCAGGTCTCCAGCACAGTGGTGCTCCTGTGAGCTGCCTCCCCTTGCCTCACCTGCCCCAGTCCTGAGGACTTCTGAGGTGTTCCTCAGCCCCGTGAAGTCGAACTGGTAGAGCCTCCAGGTGCGCTGGTCAGAGACCTCGATGGAGTAGCGTCTCCAGCGATAGACAATCTCCTCCCGAGGGTATCCATCTGGGAAAATCCATCCACGCACATCAGTGGAAGAGTATGTGATATACCCCCGCCTCGGGCACCAGCCCCACTGCAAAAGCATCTCAGCAGAGCTGTTCTGCAGACATGAACCCTTCATGCAGGGGTTTCTGGTGCCTTTTGTTTAGATTCCCTGAGGCATCCCCACACGGAATGGGAGTAGGGACTGCATCTCCCCTCGTGGGCTGCTTCAGATCCTGGGGATGGGGAAGGCACTGCCAGAACCAAAGCACTGCCAGAACAGAGCCTTTCTAAGGACTTCACTGCTGGGAATGAGATGTGGGTTGGTCCAAGAGGACTCTGCTGGTTTGAGGAAGAACTTGTTTGAGGGTGGCAGAGCAATGGAACAGTGTGCCCAGGGAGGTTTTGGAGTCTCCTTCCCATGATTCTGGAGTCAAAACTCCGAATTCAAAACCTCACCTGGCTGCATTCCTGTGTAACTTGCTCTAGGTGACTCTGCCTGTCAGTGGGACTGCTCTACATGATCCCCAAAGGCCCCTTCCAGCCCTGACTGTTCTGCAATTCAGTGACTCCACCAGCCTGAGATCTTTAAGGGTTTTACTCCCTGAGGCAGCTGGCATCTCATGAGTGCCATCCCAGGCATGAGTACACTGGGAATACAAAGCTGTCAGCCTGGTTCTGGCTGCTGTGTGCTCCCTGTACCTTGGGAGCTTGCCCTGGGAGCTGATCTATGGAAAAGAAGGGGTGTACTCTGCATGGAGGAGAAAACCTGGCCCTGCAGGCTGCAGCACAGCTTCTCCTGCCTCTGGTTTTCTTGATAAAGAAACAAGCCTGCTGTGAAGCAGGGACCTGGGAGAAAGTCCCTCGGAGGAGGATGGAGTAAGAGCTTGGCAGCTAACTAACAGTGTGTTTCTAATTATCAAGCATGTACAGCATGCACCATTAATTAGCAAAGAATGAGGGGTGGTGGGAGATGAAGGGATGAGATCTCCTCAGCATGCTGCCTCCTTCTGAAGCACCTCAGAGCTCTGAGCTGCATCTCTTCAGTGGCAGGGGAAGGAGGAGAACCCGAGCTCTGATGATTAAATCAGACTTCCCACCCACGCATGAGGACAGGGATCTCTTGGTGCAGAAAGGCTCCCTGCAAAATTATCAGAGATGTGAGAACAGCAGAAGCCCTCTCTGCTGAAGAGTCTAGATAAGTAGTGACTGAGAGGGGAGGTCTGAGTAACTCTCCTTTGGGGCAGAACGTTTCCAGACCTCACTCAGAGAGTGGGAGAAGGGGGAAGATGCAAGGCAGGACGTATACCATTTGTCCACCAGAATACATCTGTGTTCTGTCTGGAGTGGCCAGAAGGTCAGTGAAATAATCTCCTCCAACCATCCACCCAAATTAAGGAGAAACTCAGAGATATTGTGAATCTGTCCCTGATGACCTCTGTTAGACCAGGAGTGCGAGGATGCTTCAGGCCATGAAGGGTAACGGCTCAGAAAGGGTGCCATAGAAATTAGGTGAAAAATTGTAGCTAAAAGGGAGAATGGTTTCCCCAGAAAAGTATTACTCCACTGAGGTTTCTCTGCTCGCCTTCTAAAGCTATCTTTAAAATATGTTACTCACAACTGGAAAAAACCAAAGGGCAGGAGTGAGTGTCCATTGGGAAATTCTGCAGCTGGAGCAGACATTCAGCCTCGATTGTCAGCCTGAGACAGGGAGAGAGAAAGAGAGAAAGAGATTTTGAGCTGGTGAAGATGGTTTGATTCTACACCTAAATGTGACAGAGGCATTCTCACTTCCTTGAGAACTAATTTGCTGAAGATCAGTCTGTTTGCAGGAACATTCCAAACCAAAAATATACGTTTGGATATTTTCAAGGTGAGGAAAAACATCTAAGTTTCACCTTCAAAAAGCCCTTCTGTTTAGTCAACTTTTCAGATTCGTTTATGGAATTGAGAAATTATGGGAAAAAAGAGCCAAATGTTTATTAAGACAATAAAACAGCTGGACTGACCAAGACAACAATTTAAAGGATTTTAGTTTAGGGAACCACTTGACCATCTCTTTGTTCCCTCCCTTCAGCAGAGCCTGCTGGATGTACCTGAGAGTGTAGAGCACTTTTCCATCATTCCAGATGCGGAGGAGCTGATTGGGGGTGGTTATCCAGTGGGAATCAGCCCGTTTGGAGTTCCTGAAGAAGGTGTCTGGGATCCAGATGCGGCTCACCATGTTGGTGTTCAGCGTCAGCGCCTTCAAGGTGCTGTTGAACCGCAGGCGCCGGTCGTACCACGTCTGAGCAAAGAAGATGTCAATGGTGTATTCCTGGGAAAGACAAGGAAGAGTGGGACCTTCTGAGAGGGATTCAAGCCAAGCAGAGCCTGCTCCTCTGGTCTGCAGGCAGTCACAGCCAAAACATTTATTTTCTCAGTCTGGGAGCAGGTGTTGGTGACCACTGACACCTTTCCAGGCTCACCGCTAGCTCACGGCCATGACATCTTAGGCACTCTTAGGAAGAACCAAAGACTCGGTGTTTACTGGTTTTCCCGGGCCTTGCCTGGAAAACCAGGACCATACAAACAAGACCTTGGGCTTCTTCTTGGCAGACAACTCAATACCCCTTTTAAGCACAGGCGTGAAGGGGCAGTGTAGATGTTGGCTGAATCCAGCCTTAAGTTCAGCTACATCTTTCAATCACAGGCAGGGAAAGTGGCTCACCAGCTTAGCAGAGAAGGCAAAAAGACAGCTCTTTCTGTTATTTATTGGGGTACAGCCCAGCCCTGTTCCACACACCTAATTTGTACACAGAGCAGTAGTAGTGCTGTGCATAAGTATAGTGACAATCCACTCCTTGCTGCAGGACTTACACTGCAAAGGGTTCATATGAAAACTCAGAGCACTCTGGGTCCTTGGGCAGATACCCCTTGATGGAGATTAGAAAAGAAACCTGGGGCTGCATGGTCCCAGCTCTGGGTGCAACCAGTTAAAAATCCTGAGTCTTTTGCTGACAGAAAAGAGATTTTCCACCATAATAAGGACCTTCAGTTTTAGTAAAAGAGTGTGTCCTAGCTCGTGGATAACTGGCAGTTCTGGGAGGCAGCTCCTGCCTGGATTGGACTGGCAGTAGCCCACACCATTAGCCCACCACTCTGCTGCTTGCTGCTGCAAGTCAACTGCTCCTTAAACTCTTTCAGCCTGCCTGAGAAGGTGCTAATTAATGCCATGCAGGAACAAGTCTGGCACTCAGCAGCTGTCTGAAGCAGACCCCAGATCCAGCTCCACCAGTGCATGCTACCGTCAGTCACCTGCTCCTGATAGCTCCTGGCGTGACCTCTGGTCCCTTTCCCTCCTGTTGAACCTGCATGACCCCCGCTGCCTCCCTCTCTTTTGTGTGCAGAGATGAAGAAAGTCTGACTTTGCCATCCCTCCCTCTCATTCTCCTCCTCCCTCTATTGATTTATCTCGGTGGAATTTTTATGACTGCAGCACACCCTCCCCGCGCTGCCCTCGCTGCTGGTTCAGAGCCGGCTCCTCCAGCCGTGCTGTGCTCCTGGAATAGCTGCAGCACTCCCTCGGACAGCCGGTCCTGCCGGGGGCGGGCAGGGCAGGGCAGGGCACGGGCCCGCTTCATCTTCCTCATCCTACTCCCCTGGCAGCCAACAGAGGGGAGCGATGGGTCCCCAACAGAGGGGAGCGATGGGTCCCCAACAGAGGGGAGTGATGGGTCCCCAAGAGAGGGGAGTGACTGGTCCCAAACAGAGGGGAGCGATGGGTCCCCAACAGAGGGGAGCGATGGGTCCCCAACAGAGGGGAGTGATGGGTCCCCAAGAGAGGGGAGTGACTGGTCCCAAACAGAGGGGAG
>VXBQ01003597.1:126912-247826 GCA_013400175.1 Phainopepla nitens
AGAGGGGAGCGATGGGTCCCCAAGAGAGGGGAGTGACTGTTCCCCAACAGAGGGGAGTGACTGGTCCCCAACATGTCCCCTGCACAGGAATGAGACCATGAGGGAAGAGCTTTTGCCATCAGGCAGCTGAGTCACTCTCTGGACTGCTGCTTCACCCTGGTTAGACACGGGGATGAGCAAAGGTGACAGGGACAGGGTCCTAATGGGTGTCTAGGTGTGGAGAATGGGGACAGGTTCAGAGGGGTGGCTTTGCCTCTAGAGTTCACTCAAAACAGACATGAGCAGGACAGCAGCAGCCCTCACAGCCAAATGCACAGGCATGGCCACTGCCCAGACCCAGGGGTTGGGGAGAGCCCATCCCAGCGCCTGAATGTGCTGGATCACACTGGTACTGCTTGGATATAGGGTATGTAGTGGTGGAGACATGTAAAAATGTGAAATAAAAGTAGTATCAGCACAGCGTTGGGGCCAAAATAGGACAATATTTGACATATTCTCCCCCACCACTGCACACCCTGTTTGAGTTCATATGAGTTTACATAGCTCCTCCTAAGCAATATCTCTAGTGTAGGAGAAAGCAACCAGAAATGTAGTGATAAATTCATGTTAGATGTCACTAGCAGTTTTTAACTCCCAACTGGAGTTACTGGTGACATCTCACTTCTGGGCTGGCTGCTCAGTTATGTCCTGCTGTAAAGTTCAGCACTCAAGTCTGGGCTAATCAATACTAACACTCTGGAAGAGTGGAGGGTCAGCTACCCCAGGGGCTTAGCATTTGTTGTCAAGCCCAGATTTTCAGGAGGGATCAGCATTAAAGAGCTCCTCTTGTGCCATTCATAGCCAGCCTTTGCAAAAGGTGTGGTGTGCAAGTCATTCAGCCCTTCTGAAACATCTGAGCTGTTACTGTCACTGTCCTGTGGTTTGATCTAATTTCAGTGCTATTATTAGCACAGCTATTCACGAGGCAGAACTTAGTAGCTGAGCTGGCTCCCTTGCCCCTCTGTAGGGAGCCCATTGGGGAAATTTTGGCATTTACAAATATATTTTCTTTCAGAATTATCTGAGGCAAGATTTATACAAAAGTGCTCTGGCCTTTGGGAGGATTTGTACCCTTCCAGCTTCCTCCCCCATGCTGCTGAGCAGCTGTGTGCCTGAGCTGCCCACTGGGGTTAAACCACAAGAGCTCCTGAAGAACTCAGCTACTGTTCCTGCTCAGGAATCCCCACTCTGGTGCTGAGGAACCTTGCATGGCTGGGGTTCTGCACTGATCAGCTGTGGGATGGTGCTCAGACCCTTCCCTGGGAGTTATTGAGATCCCACTGAGCTGGAGGCATCTGCCAAGGTGGTTAAAACAGGAGGTGGTTGACCATGGGTTCCCTGCAGCCCTTAGAGGGGGGTAGGGACTTCTGGAGAGAGATCTCAATATGAAACAGTCCAGGTTGTCCTCTGGAAATACCTCTTATTCTTCCTGACCTTGGAAGAGTCCAGTTGAGTAGCTGGAGTTTGGCAGGATGAGCTCAGTCCCTAAAGCTCAGGGCACTGTTTCTCCATCTCCTGCACCCCTGTAGTTTTTCTCTGCCCCTGATACTCAGCCATCAGAAAGAGACTTCTCAATGCCTCGATTTCCCCATGTGGAGATGCATTATTGTAAAATACGCCTCCACCATTACTGTACCATCTGCTGTGCAGCACATGGAGGCTGTTAGCTTCTCTGTGAAAGCACAGGCATTTTTAGTGTTTATAACAGAAGGAGCTAACGAAGTAAGGAAGAATGGCTTTAACAGTTTGGCCACACCATTAGGATCACTCGTGGGGTAGCACACACACGTTGGCATGCGTGCAGTGTTGCGTCAGATTTCAGTCATGAAATAATAAATCAAACTCCCCAGAAGGCAAACCCTGAGGGCTGCCCACCCTAAACACTGTCACGTGAGTTTATCCCGTGCTAAGAGATGCCCTGCAGTGTTGTTTCTGCTGGCTGAGTGTGCTCATGACCAAGCCAGCCTTTCAGCATGTCCCTGCTGGCCCTTGGTCACTGTCACCACCTGGCACTGCAGCATGCCCCTGATCAGCCCTGGTTTTCCTCATGTGAGCAGCACAGATGCTGGTGGAAACACCAGAGAATGGCATAACCTGAATACATGTAATGGAAAGAATGGTGTTTGGTAAAAGAATATTTGTGAGAAATAAAAGGATGGGGAGCTGACGGGGGTATTTCATATTGGAAGAAAGAAATAACAATGAAAAGATTTTGTTGTGCTCTCAAACCCTTTTATTTTCCAAAAGCTACCAGTTTGCTGTGTGGAAAGTAATTTTAAGAAAGGCCCAGACATTTTCAATCCAAAAGGAAAGAGACTTGTTCAGAAATCAGTCTGTCCCCAGCACAGGAGGGCTGGGAGCTGGCCTAGTGTGCTACCCTGAGGCCTTCTCCTTGGGTTATCTCTGCTGCTCTGCCCTCACAGATGGGGAATCAGCCCACATTTCCAGCCAGATTTGTCTTTAGGAACTCTGCTCTGGATCAAGTTCCACCCTAGGTTCATAGCAAATATAATTTAAGGCTACTGAGTTTCAGAACAACAGCTTAAACTCACAGAATCTGCATGACAAGATTTGAAGTGAACCGTGTGTGTTTTCAGGTTACCTTACACACCAAAGAAACACAGCTGGGCTCTGCAAAAACATCCTTTTCAAATGGCTTTTATCCAGTTTGTGCATTCAGTTCAGCTGACCCCTCTAAAGGGTGCAACAAGTAGGATCCAGAGGGGCTGGGACCCTGTGGTTCCTCTGTTCCATCTATGAGCTTGTTTTTCTGTGTTAAGAGCTTTCTGCCAAATGCCAAAGAGAGGAGCAAAGCCATGAGATGACTGCGTCATAGATGGCCCCCTAAACTAGAATAAAATTAAGGATTTAAATGTGTCTTTTGCAACTTCACTTGTATTCAACAGCAACAAGAAAACCTCTGAACAGAGGGCTAAGAGACCTGGAAACACCTTCCTCAATTTTCCTCTGCTGGAGAGATAGTTTAGACTCTTCCAACTCAGAATACTCTGTGAAAAATTCTAACAAACAGCAGGGCTGAGAGATTAATATCCTAGACAGTTGCTTTCTAGCTTTCATTGTCCTGATATTTGTTTTTACTCACAGAGCTCACTTCCCTCTCCACCTCCAAGCAAATCCCTCACTGCAGTCCAATAAAGCAGGCTGCTTTCCTGGGAAGCAAGGACAGCGTTTCAGGTGCTCTGACGTGAATGTGATGTGTCCATGCTGCCAATCAGGCAGCCAAGCAAAGCAAATATTGCAGGCAAACTCTTAGGGATGCTGCAATTCAGGAAATTCTCAGAAGTTCTCTCTTGGAGCAGACCCAGGAATGGGGTGTTTTTCTTTCAGGGGCTGGTAGGACGTGCAGTGCAGGTCAAGGCAAGCCAGGAAGCCTCTCCTCCAGTCTCCCTCTTCTGCAAAACAGGGTCCCCCCTTCAGACACAGCTGTGCTCAGCATGTCCACACCCCCACAGCCCTGCCCAGGTGAGCATTTTCCTCTCCAGGACACCCCATTTCCCCCTCCCAGCCTGCAAACATCTCAGACAAATCCTGGGTTGCACCACACATCTGTCTCCACATCCCAGGGAACACACTCAACAACAGTAAAACGTCTGGAGATGCCTTCAAGACTAAATAAATAACCTAAATAAGATAATTGTATTTTAGAATAATCTTGACCCCTGAATGGAACACTTCTTGTCCCCACAGCTGGTGGGCAGGAAAGTGCTCCCAGGCATGACATGTGTGAGCACCCTCTGAGGGCAGCCAGCACAGGGGACAGGTACAGCAGCACGTGCTGTGCCTGACACCAGCCACTTCAGGGACTGGCTGGGCAGTGCCAGTCTTCTCCCAGCTCTCCCATTAGTAGCGTGGGACACGTAATTTGTGGCTACCTCCATGTCCCTGCTCTGGGTGAGATCTCCAACACAAAGACCAAAAGAATGTGAATTTAGGTTTAATTCCACTTCCAGGGTCCTCTTCCCTCCAAATCAGACCCCAGAGAGATTTCTGGACGTGATGCTGGAGTGACTAGGGGAGCTCTCAAGGACAGCAGGAGCAGAGCTGTGATGATCTGTGTTTTCAAGGTGACACACTGAACTTCCCATCTGTTTCACTTCTGCAGCAACACCAGCAGCACTGTCCTTGCTGGAATGTCTTTCGCCTCTGTCCCGGGAATCTCAGTTGAAACAGAATTCTTTTTATAATACAAACGTGCTATTAAAAGCCATCTCCATGTCCTGTGCTCGTGCCAGGAGCTGTCAAACAAGTCATGCTATAAATGCTGCTCTGTCCATTGCAAACTTGCTCACCCCTGGAGCAGGCAGATGGGAAATGGACAGGGCTTTCAAAACCGTGCTGCCCTCTGAGATCCCCACCTGCCTCCTCCCCACACCCCTGCTCCTTCCTGCTGCCATGGATATGCAGGTGGGGACATCTAAAAGGCAGGTTTTACACTCCTGACAGCCAATAACCCCAAATCCTTTCTTCAGAGATGTTCCCTTGTACCATCTCTTCCTGCCCTGCAGTGATGTTTTCTCCTCCCATGAAGCCCAAGGGTGCCCATTCCTCTTTCCATGGGAGCACAGGCTGGCACAGGGAGCCTCTCCCTGTGAGCCCCAGGGGCACAGGACCCACACGTGTGTGTTTTAGCATCTGTTAACAGCCATTACCCAGAGGACTGAGGAAAGTCCTTGAGGCCAGACATGACATCAGCCAGACTCTGCTTTGCAGAAGCACAAGTCTGTCTGCACTGTCCCTGATGAGGTTATTACTGAAAAGGCAGAGACATGGGCACAGGATGCTCTATGCAGATGGGGCAGAATTGATTAAAGGGGCAGGTACTGAACACTTCACTGAAATATTATGCAAAGCACCTCAGAGAAGGAGCCACCTCCTTTTAGCTTGATTTTTTTTCCTCCACTCTCAGGACAGGACCTATCCCAGGTGCAAAGTCATGTGGAAGCTCCTTCTGATGCAAACAAAGAGGCAGCCCAGTTTCCACAATCTCTGGAAAATACCTGGGCTGAGCAAAGCCAGGTTTGTCCAAAGTCTTGTCTTCATGCCACATCTCACTGCTAAATGCTTAACTGCTCCCTTAACAATGTCTAGGATTAAAGGAACTTTGTGCAGGAAGAAGAAAGCAGGTGGGGAAAGAGAAGAGGAGAGGATGGAAGCACATAGCACTTTGAGCAGGTGGTCTTGTTCATTTGTCCTTCTGGCTCACGGGTGTTTGAGGAGACAAAAGGAAATCTCCTTGGGAAGGGGTGGAAGATAAACCCTCCCACTGCATACGATTAACTCCCTGGGATCACTCCTCCAGAACAGCTTGACAAGATTCAGATGAGAAGCTGGAATTTCTTTAATTGTATTTCCTATTCCCATGCCACCCACTGCGACTAAAATGAAACACTGGGATGGGCAGTCCAATACTGCCCAGGACTGGGGAAGCAGCTGCTGCAGCCCTGCTCCCTGAGAACCAGCAAGCACGAAGCTCTGTCAAACCACCTTTGCTGGCAGCACGCTGAGAGAGGGTGGAGGATCCAGCAGAGCCCAGAACTGGCTCTGAGAAAGCACAGTGCACCCAAGTCCCTGGGATGCCACCCATGGTATGGAAATGCCTGCATCGGCCAGGAGAAAAACCACCTGGATAAATCCCTGTCTAATTCTCACCCTCGAGGTAAAAAAAAGGACATTTCAAAACAGCTGAGAAAGTTCTGGTTTCTCAACAGGGGAGCAGTTTGTGCTCTCTGCAGAGATCCTCACTCCTGACCCTGTTCTCTCCTGGCCCCAGATGAATAAGGAGATGGGAACAGTGTACTCTGCTTCACCAGCTCTTTCAAGGAAATCCATTTCATGTTGTCTCTCATGCCCCCTTGCTGTGCTTACCACATCTCTCTTCCTGCCCTGCCAGTTCCTTGATATTCCTTCTCTCCGCCTCATTTTGTTTTTCCTTTCGCAGTTCTTCTTTTCAAGCCACCACACAATCACAGCCCAGCCCTAATGAGATTTCAAGGGAGCACCAGGCTGTGGAAAGCAGCTGGGAGAAACTAATCAGATTACAGAAAAAGAACAATTTCTCTCTGCGTCCCCTGTTGGGTACTGGGAGGGCAAAGCAGCTGGAATGCAGTTGCAGAAGGGTTACCAGACCAGCTGATTCTCCTCTCCAGGCAGACATCCACACTTCAGGCCAAGTGAGAAGGACATTTGGCAGTCAGGTCAGCAGCCGTGGGCAAGCAGGGCCTTCTGAGCTCTGCTCACTTCCCATGGCACCTGGTGGGTGCACATGACTCTCCTCAGAAACGAGGGATCGATATTCCCAGTCTTTTTTTCCAGCTCACAACAGTTTTTTATAGTCTCTGCCTATTGTAGATGCCTCCTTTGAGACTCAACCACTTGACCTTCCCCAGCTCCCCTCAATGACTTCAGAGCATCTTTGGGAATTGGTGAAAAAGATAAAGTCTCAGGTTTCTACACAGTGGTGTAAGAAATACTCTGGAAGATCTTGTATATCCCAGAATCATACACAGAAAGAAACCAAACAATTTGGGACCTTTGGCTTAGTCCCAAGTTCCCAGGAGCTGGGCAGCATGTCCTTAACTGCTCCTCACCAAATTCCAGCACCTGGGCTTAGCTTTGGCTTTTTGTGAGAGCAGCAATACCAAGGCATTTTCACCCCTCCTTTTACTGATCCAGAGAGAGGAACCAGGCCATTGTGCCTCTCACAAGGTGCAGAGTCATGTGAGAAACTAAGGCTGCAACCCCTGGACATGCCAGATCATGGAAGGAAATGGTTTATCTTGAATGTTACAGGTCTCTCTGCCTTCAGCTTTTCTTTTCTTTCCAAATGAAGATCAGCCAGTTATCATCTTAACTTCACCCCTATGGCTGTAGGAACAATCACCTAACTCCCTGAAGTTTTTCCCACTCCTCTCCACTGCTGCTCTTCTTCCTCTCCTTGCCTTTACAACATCACTAAGGTGGCTTTGGGTGACTGTGGAGGAGAATGACAGACTAAAGGCCACAGTCAGGTGTGGGAGGCATCACAGGTGGCAAATTTGGAGGGAGAGAGAAGCTGATTGAGGGGAGCTGTCAGAAACAAAGCTTCCAACGTTTGGGGAATCCCTTCTCTGACCTCTCCTGTTCCACCAGCCACATGGAAACAAGGTGTTCCCCCACCCACGATCCCAAGTGTTTTGGTTCACACCTCCCACGTGCATCTGCCTGGGGGGAGCCTTTACCACCACCTGCAATTCCCCTGTTGAGCAAAGCTGATCAGATGGTTGGAGCCACTCCTGGCCAACTGCAGCTCAGGGAGCAAACACAAATCCTCACCACAAAGCTCTCTGGGCGTGGAGGTGGACACACACAGGTTATGCCAGGGTCCCCAGCCACCATGCCCCTTCATTCCCCAACCCACAGTGCCCCAAGCAGCCAGCATGATCCCTCTGGGGCTTGGAAAAACTGGGAGCTGGTGGGGCGGCCAGCAGCACTGGTGTGAAATGCCAGCTGCCCTCTCACTGACCACTGGTGTGAGATGGCTGCAGTGGCCAGCTGCCCTCTCACTGAGCACAAGACCACGTCTCCTGTGACAGACACCAGGCTGGAGCCACACAGACACCAAGGCAGTGTGTGGAGGCTTGGAGGAGATGTGAGGAGAAGCAAAGCCCCAGGAAGGCTCACGCTGCCTTCTGGCTTCCAATTTGTACCACGGGCAATTAAACTCTTCCTGTGCATGGAGATGGGATGCAAAAATCGGAATATTCTGCATTTAGCGCTGAGGCATGGAGAGGTCCTTGAAGCGTATTGATTGTGGTCACCCACAACCACTGAATTCTGAGAAATGGTCTCCATTTTGTGACACATTTATAGCAGGCAGATTTCACAACAGCCTTTTAAGGGAAATGGTAGGATGGTTTCATCTGGGAATGCAGGCAATAAATAGAACTGATTTCTACTGGAAAAAAAAATGAAGTTTTGCTCAAAATAAATTAAAATTGTCAAACCCTAAAATGAATTACCTCAACCTTATAATTTCATTCAAAAACTTCTTTTTCTTCAGTAAGCTAACAAAATATTTCGTTTTACCCTTATCTAGTTGATGCACTTCACTTTGACGTTTATTTCCAAATACTCATTTTCTTGCTTTACTTATGCAGGACAGAATTTATCACCATATGAAGAGCAAATCAAAACAATCTGATGAAACGAAATGTAAATGTTTTGATTGTCCCTGAACCCATTTCCCCTTGGAAATGCTGAAGAATTTAGGCTATTTGTCCCAAGTGGGAGGCGAGAATGAGCCTATCTCTCCTATGATGCTGCTGTTTGCCCTAGACCAGAAACACTGGCCTCAAACCCTGGCCTCTGACCAGCTCTTGGACTTGATTCTTACACACCTGAAATATCCCATCCTCTCCTGCAGAGACATCTAAAGCCTTCAGTTCAGATAAATCAACTCTGCCTTAAAAATAATTCAGCCCACTGAGTGACAACTATTGGTACAGCTCAGAGTCTATAAATCTTTCAAATTTGACACAGCAGCGCTCTCCCTTTGACTTGGAAGAATCAATTTAATGAGGGTCAGAGCACAGATCAGTAGCTGGATGTCACACAGGCCTCGTGCCCTGTCCATGAGCACAGCCTGGGGGTCTGCAGGGCAGCTCCTTGAGGTGACTGTGGTGGCACCAGCCGTGCCGTGCATCCCCACCAGTGCAGCGGGCAAGGCTGCGTTCCTACCATGCAGCAATGCAGCCCCTGGATCGCAGCAGAGCCTCTTGTAAAGCCCTGCCAAACTGAGAGCCAGGGTGGCCAGGGCAGAGATATCCTCCAGCCCGGGCCCCACCCCAGTAAGGAGGCTCCCTGGTCACTGGGAAAGTGTCACTGCTGCCCTTTGACAAGCAGGAGGGCCTGCTGCTGGCAGAAACCTCTGGAAAGGGGGGCTGGGTGCAGCTGCTGTGACCCCAGAGTTTAGGAAAGGTTTTCTGTAGATAAGGGTGAGGAATTAACGCTCTCAGGTCAGGTACAGCGAGCACAGCCGCTCCTCGGGGAGCACCCGCTGGAAGCATCCTTCCCAGGCTACCTGCGCAGGTTCAGGGCCAACAAATCCCTCCCGCATTCCGCCCAGCTGAAGAAATGCGAGTTTTCTCCAAAGGCTGGCACAAAATGAATGAGAGATTGAGTCATTCCTGCCAGCAGAAGGGCGGAAATGGGATCCGTGAAGGAATTTACGAGAGCCGATTACTTCATTATGGATGTCGATTTATCCCGTGTTGCCCGAGGGCCAGAGGCTGCCCGAACTGTGGGCTGCGGGAGGCACCTGTGTGCCAGGACTGATGCTGCGGTTTAAGAAACCTTTAAGTACAGCCACATTCCCCATTTAGCACCAGGCTGCGAGCACAGATGTTAATTAACTTTAGGGCTCTGCTCTCCAGAAATGCCTCCGAGGAAAAGCACTTTCCCTGCCCCCAGGAGGCCACTGTCCAGATTTTCATGTTTTATTTAGCTCCAAATTTCAGATGCAAACTTCCAGCTTTTCACTCTCTTTCCTGATAACAGACTCCTTGAGTTTTCTGCACAGCCTGTAAATAAAATACCAACATGGATGTCACACGGAAAATATCTGGAGGGGATTAGTGTATGTTCTGGATAATAAAAGGAGCCGGCTGAATTATTCATAGTGAATAAATCAGCTTTTTTCCGTTTTGGAAGCAAACTTTGACACTTCCCGAAGCTCTTGGGATGTGTTTAGGATGGGAGCAACTTATTTATTTCGTTAGACTTTTGTTGCAGCCCGTGGTTTGTCCCGCAAGTCACACGTGGTTGGTGTCATTTCTCAGTGGCCTCGGGGGGTGGTTTTCTTAAGGAAAGGCAAACTTTTCATGAAGAGAGCTGCTGCCCTTCCTGTACCTGACCTCACTGCTGTGTGAACACCAGCGTGGGGGCCAGTGGCCGCTCCTGAACATCAAGGAATCAGGAGATGTGAGCACTCTCCAAGAATATGAGTGTTTGTGAAGACGTAATAAATGCGGCACCGGCTCCGGCAGCTCCGAGTCTTCACTCAGGCATGGAAAATAACAGCCAGAAAAAGCACTGGGGTTGTTAGTGAGCAGTACCCACTTCCCAACACTTCACATTTCTGCGATACACACTGCTATCGGGGACCAAAGCCCAGCCCAGCCCATGAGCGTGTCCTGCAGGACCTCACCAGATTTATGCTGACGACCACCCCTGGCTGCACGCCGGGCAGGGCAAGGAGAGCACACAACCCTTGGCAGAGCACTGCAGTGTGCTTTAGGCACTGCAATCCACCCTAAAGTGGGTGCATCTGGGCTATTGCCTCCCAGACAGATGATTTGTGAAGGATTTTTAAGTCCTTTCAGTTGAGAAGTGCTGTGCAACTGCTGGAACCTATTATTATCAGGAAAGGAGGGGGGAGGTAGCAAATTTCCTTTACCTATAGGCTTATCTTGTGCTCCAGAGGAACAGAGTCGAGCATTTTAAACAGCGTGCCATTTTCAATTCATTTCCTTCCTACTTATTCCAAAGCAGCCAAAGCTAAGTATAATCAAGACTTAAGTGTTCCTCAGAGCCAGACAATTATTACTGGTCTTGGTTTCCCCGTCTTTCAGGGAGAAAGGAGGGAATTAACCCAAGCCTTGCAGCAGGACAGCGTGGCTGTCACCAGGGCTGTCACACGAGCTGCCTTCCAAAGCAGCACTTTTTGGGATGTGGCTCGGCTCCCCCAGCCTCCAGCTGCCCCAGAGCTCTCCACAAGGGTGGCTCGGCTCCTGTAGAGCCCTGCTCCCCTCTCGGGGTCTCTGTTCCTGCTGCTGGGGTGGCTCAGCCGTCCACAAGCAGCTGCTGCCTCGCTGCGCTCTCTGATAAGGCGATTTCGCTCCAGAGCCGCGGTCCAGCGGCTCAGCCCCCCGCAGCTCCGAGCGTGGAGCAGCCATCCTTGGAAAGGTCTCTGCAGACACCCTCTGCCTCCCCGCCCCTCAGCCATCCCCTCACCCGCAAAGGTGAAGTGCCCGAGGTCCCCAAGCTCTGTCACATCAGCCCCCTTCCTAAGCGCTACCCCTTGTCAGCTTCAACTTTGAAAGCCGAGCCTCCCTCCCTGCCCCCTCGGGATTTACACGAAAGGAGTCAGTGGGGAGTTCTCTTCATTCAGGCTGGGCTTATACTTCTAAATTATAAAGTGTGTCAAATGAGGATTTAATTTATATTTAACAAGACAATGTTTGTAAATTAATTATTCATCAGCTGATAACGAATAAACATTTCCCTCTTCCCTCCCTCCCCCTTTTTTATAGTGTTTCCACAAATGCACCCTAGGTGCAAATCTATTAAATGCTTTCTGCAGTACTCCAGATGTGGGAAAATATGTTTTTCACCCTCAATTTCGTGAGTGTGTTGCATGGTAACTAATGTAGCCAAGCATTATGAATTTAATAGCATGCAGAATCTCCTTCCTAGAGAGGCAAGGGGGGAATAGCCAGCACTCGTATTTGGACATATCACCCTCTTCAGATTCCAGCCCTCCCCCTCACAGGCAGAGATAAGAAAACAATTTGCTGTAACAATTGAGATAGGAGCTCAGAAACCCCGCTGGAAATCACAGGCGCTTCCGAGACAGCAGAATCTGGCCCCTGGTGAATGATGGAGGCCAATTTTACTCTTTCCATCTTTATTATCATTAAGTAATGAGATTGAGGCAGTGTACAACACCAGCAGAAGAGCTGTCATCCAGTTTTGCTACAAAATTTGGCACACAAGGGCACCTCCTCACACACAGCAAACAGAAGACTCCTCAGCACCCAAATTAGCCCTGAGTACAGTGCCTCTGATCCCAGACACCTGAGCAGGTAGCCCAGGCAGGTCCCTGGATGACTGAAACCTCTCCATTCACCTTTGCCGGGAGGCTACCACACTGTCTGGACCATGCTCTCATCTTTGGCTCCTCGAGCCTCATGCCTGGTTTTGTGCAAGAAAGGAAGAAAAGGACATTCAGCTCTGGCCTCTGGGAGGAACCTGAGAAGCTCTGGGCGAGATTTGCTCCATCCCTGAGCTCTAAACAGAAGCACTTGTCCCTCTCTCAGCCCTACTGTCCCTCTCAGGGACATCCTCAGGACTGAAAGACACTCAGCCCCAGTAGCTGGCACTTGCTTTACTTCTACAGCATCATTTCCTGAGAGTTAAGCAGCCCTAAAGGAAGGTGATCCAGAGCTCTAGGTGCCCTTGACACCAGTTAAAGCTATAATCTATAGCAATAAAGCCATTACAAAACAAAACCAGGAGCAAATCCCTCCAGCAAACAACCAGTCAGCAAAAAATTTGAACCCTAAGTCTCCTCCCTCACTCCACACTGCCACAGCCCTCCCTGGCACCTCTTCCCACAAACATGCTTGGAGAACAAAGGTGGATCTTGGCATCAGGCTGAGCTTCTGATAAACCAAGGACACCTCAACACTGTGTTAATGGGAATCTAACTGGGCATCCAGCTCCACGACACAGCTTGGGAAGCTGCAGCACTGTGGGTGATAACTCATTTGGCTCCAGGGGCTGCTGGCCAGAGCTCTGGAGGGGCTTGTGGCCCAGTGTATCCTTCCCCTGATGGTGCAAACACAGCTTCCCACCACCCTGAGAAGTGCCAAGTGCCCCAATCCCACCCAAAGATTCATGGGGCTGGGGAGGAAACCCCAGTCCATTCAGTGACTGGAGTAAAGAGCTGTGGGACCTGATGGTCCCACTTTTGTCCCTGTCCTACTTCTTCTCACTGAACCATCTTCTAGCTCTGTTTCTGGTCACTGCCACATTTTGCTTGGAGAGCACAGAGGGTCCTTTCTCCAGGGAAGACAGAATAAAATCTGCTCAGCCTCTCAACAGGAAACAAGTCTGCCATTCTGGTGTACAAAAGATATCAGGAAATCACTTTACATTTCTTCCCGCTCCAAACCTGCCCACCTTCTGCTGACTCCTGAATGTTAATGTTATTTATGACAAGTGATTGATGAGAAAGACGCAGAATTCACACCCAGCACAGGGCATTTTCAAATCACCTATTCATTTTTAAGGACCGGAATCAGTTTTGCATCCTGACATGATTTATCATTTGGAGGATGGGCAGTGGCTACGCAGGGCCAGCTTCCAATCCCTGACAGAGCACCAGCAGGATGAAGATAGCAGTGAGGCATTAACCCTTTGAGGGTGAGAAGAGAATCATAGGACTGGTATTTAAACCAGATTGGTGAAGTTGGGGCCTTCTACTCCAGCAGCATGTCAGGCCATCCTGTAGCCTTCAGCTGCAGATTTATTAGCCACAGTGGTCCAAGCTAACAGCCACAGTAATGCTGCTGTGTCTCTTAAAAGCAGAACTTGGTTTTTTGTCTTCTACTCAGCCTATGTGAGAGAGAAATATTTACATAAGGCGCTGTCATGGCAATGCACCTAAAAGAGATCAATGGGACATTTCCCCTCCAGTGGACCTTCCAGCCTACACAAGCCTCTCTGTCTGTGGCACAGTGAAATGTCACCATGGGCTCAAGAGAGATCTAGCTCTGAGACAAATTCTAGCTCCCTTCCCTTGGAAATGTGCATTTCCTCAGGTGGTGTATGGCAAAATGCAAGATGAGGCACGTGGGGTGGGGCTGGCAGCTGGGAGAGGGCAGAGGTTCTCAGGTTGGGAGGAGCTGTATCAACAGGGACAGAGAGGAAATGACATGTCCCCAGCAAGGACCATCTATCATGAGCTTGATGCCAGCCTGCCAGGGGCTGGCACAACCCATAGAATAACTTAATTCACTGCATCAGCATGGAAAAACAAACATAAAACCACTGGGTGAAGCAGCCAAGTCTAGAGGTGACACTGTGGCAGCTTTGTCACTGCCCTTTTCTCTTGCTTCAGGAGGCCATGCAGCAGGATGCAGCCTCTCCCATGAGCAGGGGGAAATATACAGGGGACAGATAGCAGAAATCTGAGGCTTAGCTGCCCTCAGTACCTTTAATATCACCTCAGTCTCATGGGAAAAGGTTTCAAAGTTCAAGGGCATCACAAGTTCAAGCTTAAGAAGTTACCTAAGGGAACAAGGAAGGAGAGATATCCCTAGAGAGTCTACTTGAGGTGTCCTACAGAGGTGTCTGAAGACCACAGGTGACTGTTGGGACCCCTGGACTGGCAGCACCAAGGCACTTCAGAGGGACAGCACAGCCAGTGGTGACTGATGCAACAAAACCCCTTCAAACTGTCCACACTGAGCAGTTTGCTCCCTGCCTGAGCAGCTCCTGGCCTGCCATTCCCACAAACAGCAATCCCTTCCTCAGGTGGGAAGGCTGCAGATGGGTGGATCAGCCCCATGGCAGCAGTTTCCCCAGCCCTGCAAATGTTGGCAATTCCAAGTGACAGCTGTCCCAGGGATCCTGTGCACTTGGGGGAAGAGAAAAAGCTTCTGCTGACTCTTAGAAAGAGCTAAATACATAGCTTGAGCTCTCCCACATGATTTCCTGGTCTCTAGTAGGGGCTGAGTTCACATAACAGCTATTCCCCTTGGTGGGGGTGGCTGTTGTCACTGCCTGGCATCTTGTTTTCCCAAAAATACCAGAGATACTGAGGGTGCTTGAAGCTCCTGTACCTGCAGCCATTTATGGCTGGTGTTAGCCCAGCAGATCCAAAATCCTGAAAGCCTGGGATGGACGTACGTACGCTCTCACATCCCCATCACCATGGCATAAGCTGTGTTTCTTAGGAAACCAGCCTAGCAGCAGCATCCCCGTTTAGGAGCAAAGATGAACTCTGGATGCAGACTGGATTTTAGAAACCACTCTCTGCTGCTACCACCTCATGGTTCTGCAGTGCTCCCGTGACAGCAAGGGGAGCAGAGCTTCCAGCAGGGCTGGAAAAGGGTGGTGGAAATGGATGAGAGGGAAGGAGAAGGATGAGGGATGTGCTCTGGGTTTTGTGTGGGTTTCTTGGCACATCCTCGGGCAGTGCAAAGCAGGTAGAACAGCCAGCTGTAACCTGACCCTTGTGCTCTGCCTGCAGGGGCCTGGAGGGCTGAGCACACCCAGCCCCTGCCCCGCTGCTCTCAGTGTCACTTTGGCTTCCCGGCCACACACCCCATGGGCAGGAGGGGCTCGTGGCCGGTGCTGGCAGCCAGGGGTGACATCCACACAGCTCGGGCTGTGGTTCTTCTCCTCGAGACAATGCAAGGAAATTCTGAGCCTTGAGGCCGTCCCTGCTGGGCCTCCTGCTGGTGCCCTCATCGTGTGAGCGAGTGCCCGGCTGTGTGCCCATCTGGTGGCCTGGGAGCAGGAGCTGCTTGAGGGCACATCCTCGGTGGTGGCCGGCCAGAAGGGCTGCTTCAACATGCTCCTTGGAGTGGAACTGGTACTACAGCTACTGTACCATCCCTCCATCCCCAGAGGGGTTTGTTCCTTGGAAATTTTGTACTTTGGAAACTAAAAATAACTTGCTCATCCTGGAAACTTGCTTTTTTTTGAGGGGTGGGTGGAGGGGCTTGTTTTGTTCCTGCTCTGTTTTGCATTGAGAGAAACAAGAAAAGCCAAATTGTCCTGGCTGTACCTGCCTCCACCTCAGTGCCCAGTGGAATGGAGAAGTCTTTCAAAACCTGACAGCAGTCAGGTTTGTTCCTTGCTAGAAAAGGAAAAAAAGATGACTTTACAGGGAAAATAAAGATAATAATGGAAGCTTCCTGTGAAAATTAAATAGTCAACAGTTGCTCTCCTGATCAAAGGGTGTCTCTGTTAAGTGTTTTCACAGCTCTTGGTACAGCTAGGTCCTGAGCCATGAGGAGAAATTGCCACAGTCACAATTCCACAGAAACTGATGTCCATAGTGGCATCTCTCTAAGGTTCTATGCTGTGGAGATGTTGGACCAGAGACCCTCCTGCTTTCCCCTTGCTCAGCACCACAGACCAGGCCTGGGCACCTAAGTTTCACACTGCCATGGAAACCATCTCCAGGTACCCCTCTCAGCCCTCCTGGACACACACTGGCCTGGTTCCACCTTGCCCTAAGTATCCTGGTGCCCACACACTCCCCAGGGAGGAGAAGGCTAAGCAGAAGTGCCTGCCACCCATTGCCAGCAGAGACCAAAGAGCAGCATCCCACTCCTGAGCCCTCGAGCAGGGAAGGGCTGCTGAGCTCACCCAGGGCACTCGAGGACCTTGCTCCTCACCAGGGGTGGTGCTCAGGTCTTTCCATGCAGATCCCAGCAGGTCAGAGCACCTCTTGCCAAGGGAAAGGAAACTTCCTCTTGTGCCAACACCACCTTCACACCAGGTCTAGCCAGCATGACAGGACCTGCCCCAGTGCTGGGCCAGCCCCTGGCACAGAGAGGGGGCACGGTGGGGCTGCAGGGGACACGGTGGGGCTGCAGGGGACACGGTGGGGCTGCAGGGGACACGGTGGGGCTGCAGCCCCGCAGCACTCACCATCTGGATGACAGACACCGGCCCGATGCTGTTCACGTAGATATCCACATCAATAAACGTGGGCTTGACTGGAAAAACAAGAAAACAGCTACCATCAGCTGAGGCCAGGAGCGTTTTCAGAGGGATGAAGACAAAGTGAACTTCTGGGATGAGCGTGGCTCTATGGCAACAAAAATTCCAACTATGGCAGTCACCAAAGCATGGAAAACACAAAACACAGGCCAGGTCACCACCCGTGGGCACAGGGAGCTTCAGGGGACACTTACTGCCAATGTCAGGCCTCAGCTTGTTGTCATAGTTCTTGAGCAGCGAGTTGAGGATCTGCGTGGCATCAGTCTCCTGTGCCTTGGGGGTGAGGACCCAGGTTTTGTTGATGCTGAGGTAATCGTAATCGTATTCCTCTGTGCTCTCACACCTGGAGAGGAGAGACAAAGGGCAGAGACGTGGCTGTGGCAGCTCTGTGGCACTCCCTGGGAGCAGGGGCATGGCTGTGTTTCAGAGATACCAAAGGAGGAGGGAGCAGTGCAGCTAAAAGGCAGAGCATGAGGCGCTCAGGGATCTCCTTTCAGCCACACTGCTAAGACCACACAACTCACCTGGCACCTTTGCTCAGCTCAGGGTCACCAGACATGCAGGGGCCTTGCCACCAGTGGGAAAGACCAGCATGGAGTGCTCCACTCCTCCTTAGCTCCCTTTGGAGACACACTGCTCATCCCTGGGGAAAGCCAGTCCCTGCTTTCCCTGCTCATCCCACCCAGCAGCTCCTGCTGCCAGAGCTGCCTGTTAACCTCAAATACCTCCACTACTCTGCCTGCTGCTGACACCTGAAGCAGGCTTACTCCTGGGAAAGAGACAGTGACAAAACAGTGTTTTGGAGAGCAAAGCATTTGCAATAAATGCATTTCAGAGAAAAGAGGTCCTAACTTACAATGCACGTCTGGCATGCAGGAACCCAGCCATCTGCCCTGCACAGATCCCTGGAAATTAAAGCCTTATGCAAACTCCTCTGCCTCCAGGCCAAGAGCTGCCACAACCCATTCCCTGCACTCACCAACCCTTCCTCCCCAGCCTGTGGAGTGAACTCCCATTTAAAGATGTCCCATCTTCCCAATCTCCCAGTTCCAAGCCAGGCAAGGAAAGCTCGTATCCATCCTCCTTTGGACATGATCCACTTAGCAACAGCTTCTCTTGCTGCCTTTCAAATCTGCCCTCTCTAAACCTTTCGCACTCCTCCCTTTTCCTAAAGGAATTTTTCTAAACCGTCTAATTAGATTAGGTCCACATGGTCACCCGGGAAATTCTGACCACCTGCCGCCGCTCTGGGCAGCTCGTTCACAAGACTGTCCCCGGAATGACACAGCCGTATGTGGGAGAGGACGCTCCCACTGCCGGCACAGCCCCTCGACGTCTGCCGTGTCAGCGTGTCACCTGCTCCAGCGACACGGAGAGTCTCGCAGCGGGAGCTGCCACCGCGGTGACACCTCCCAGCTGGAGCCTCGCAGCTCCGAGGTGCAACGAGGCACCGCGGATACGCATCTCCCTCCAGCGCCTGGGGAGCCACGGCCCGGCCGAGGCACTCGGAGGGGGAGAAAAAGCATTAAATCGACACATTGCGGCCGATTTATCAGATGCTCCTCTTCCAAAACCCCAGACTAAAGTGGCTTTCACAATCGCTTTCAAACTCTTCGCATCTCCGCGGCTCTCGGGCGCCGGGACGCGTCCCCCGCCGAGGGCCGGGCTGCGCGCAGCTGGCTGCCTGCCGCCGCGCATTAGGTGTTGGTACATCAGCTCATTGTTTCCTGTCTGATTGCGCTGCACTTTCTAACGATGCTTAAGGAGTGTTAAGCAGCGCTGTCAGGATGCGCTTCCCCATCCCGGCAGCGCCAGCGAGCGCTCTCGCCGGGCTCTGGCTGTGGCGTTGCCTCCGAAACGCGGCGGGCGGGGAGCGCTGCAGCAGCCAGCGGCTGCGGGAGGCACAGGGGACCACCGAGAGCCCACCCAGAGAGGCACAGGGCTCAGATCGGGGACTGGCCCCGCTTCTGACAGAAACAAGGAGGGACACGGGCCCGCAGCGCAGCTCAGGGCGAGGGAGAGCAACCCGAACTGCTTCCCTAATGCCAGAGCTTTGAGTGATGGAGGCTGCCTCCGGCAAAGTGGGAAGAGCTACACCCAAACGTTTTCTCCGTGTTCCCTTGACCTTATTTGAAGTCACCTGCCAGCACAGAACTCTGCACATCCTCCTGTCCTGCCAAAAATCCTGGTCCTCAGAGAAACTGTAAGGCTGTAGCAGAGTCTGAAACATCCCTCTGGGGGCTGAGCAAACCCTGGCTCAGCTTACCCTGCTCTCAGCCTTCTGGTTTTCCCCCATTTAGTATCACTGATTAACACCCCAAGGCTTGGGGTAGCATTTGCAGGGAGTCACATCCCTATTACAGATGCAGGGACACCACCAAAAATATGCTTTTTGCTAATGCAGCTAATCCTAGTCGACTAAACCATTCTAAGCCATCTTAGCATAAGCAAGCTAGCTTTTGCTGGAGAAAATGTGTTTTTTTCTGAGTGCCTGTGCACACAGACACACATCAGCCCTTGCTGGTCAGGAGTGTAACTCTCATGCCACCCTATGCAAGCCACTGCCTCCTCCCTGGTTTCTCTTCTTGATGGCCCCACTTTAAACTGAGAAGATCTTGGGAAGAGCCCAAGATCTATTGCAGAGGAGAGATATTAAGGTGACATGTGCATCCCCCCTCCAGCTGCTAATGGAAATGTCACACTGCAGACCTGCAGAGATCCCCAACGTACTGTGAACACTTGCTGGCCTGGCAGCTCCATCTCCAGGCACAAAGAAACTGGCTTGGTGACAGGGGACAGCCAGCTCTCATATGTCTCTGTGCAGCCAGGGGGAAAAGCAGAGCCGTGTTTCCTCACCTCTGCTTATTGAGGCATCAGAACACCCTCATCAGAGCAGGGCCATGGGGCTGGGACAGAGCCACAGCGTGGGCAGGAGGTGGCAGAGGGTGACAGCAGGGCAGAACTGGGGGTGCTGCAAGGAAGTCCCTGGTCTTGACAGAGGAGCTGGGGCCGTGGCAGCTCCCGCTGGTGCCCCGAGCAGGAGGCTGGCACGGCAGGGAGGTGTCCCTTTGGATGTGCTCACACGTATGGATGAGGTTGGACAATTGTCCCTGGGCAGCCCGTGGCATTACAGCAGGACACAGCCGTGCCTCGGCTCCCCAGCGCCCTTTTACTGGAGCAGACACCTGTTTGGCTGAGGCTTGCAAACACACACTGCTGGGGAAAGGCACCTGAAGAGCTGGTGGCTGGCTGCCTCCCCCAGTGCCCAAGCTGTCTGACAAGGTGTTCCCTTGGCAGGAGGAGGGGAAGAGCAACGTGAGGCACGAGCCCTTGAAGACACTTCTGCTCTTTGTGTGGCGGGGCAGCCGGTGCGCTTGGCTGGGATGCACACCCACGGTTACTCAGAGCTGGTGTGGCCCTGGGGCAGCAGCCTCCCGTGCAGATGCAGATCCTCGGGCTGCACCAGCCCTGCTGCAAGCACAACTGAAAGCCTTCCTGGCTCCCAAAGAAAAGAGAGCAGCAAAAGGCAAGAACATTTCCCTTGGCTGAAAAGCACTGGGGTCAATTCTAATTGACACATGCTAATGTGTCCTTCTAATCACCCACCCCAGTGCCTCCTAGGGTTGTAGGCACAGGGGTGTGGAGGCACATGACTTTGAATTAGAAGCAGGCAGAGGATTTAAGGACAGGGGGCTCTAACTGCCCCCTACCCTTCTCACATCTCTTTCTACCCCTAACAACACCCTCCATGAAGCCCCAGCAGTCCAGTCTGCACAGTTTCACCTGCCAAGCCCAGTATCTGGTGTGATGCTGTGCAGGGATCCTGCCTTCAGGGCTCAGAGCTGGCTGCCCTGGTCCCAGCCGAGGCAGTGGCCTGGGAAATGCTGGAGAATGAGCCTCTGTGCTGGGGGAACCATCTGGGCAGTGCTGAATCACCTGGCAAAAAGCATCCAGCCCACTCCAGTCCAAGGGAAGGGTCTTGCTGCCTGTGCCGGGAGAAGAGCGCACATACACAGCTCTGTTCACAGGAGCAGAGCTCCTCACCCCAGCACCTACCATGAAGAAAAGGGAAGAGGAGATTCATTCTCCACAGCTGCATCCAGGAAAAATGCAGTGAACGCAGAGCAAGACCCTGATATAACTTGCTCTTTTTCCCCTCTCACAGGATTCCTCTCCCACTGCATCCTGCCCACTCCCCAACCTCCACAGCCACTGCTGCTGGCAGAGCAGGGCTCAGGGTAGAGGCAGACTTGGGGCCCTGGCAGAAGAGAGGCTGGGCCAGCTGTGGGGTGAACATTCCTGCTCAAGGCTATGTGAACACACGATTTAATTGCTCCTCCGTGTGATCTTGCAGCTTACAACTCACCCCCTGGAAATGCAGGGCAAAGCACTGCAGGGATGGTGGGGCACAGGAACCGGGACCACCACGGGTCCATCCCCCTCTCAGCCCTCCAAGGTCCCCTGGCACCTGCATGGATCTCCTCCTGGGGCGTTTTGTGTCAGGGCACGGGAGAGGCTGGGTGTCAGGGCACGAGCAGAGGGGCAGCTCTTGCTCCTCACCCCAGAAAGGCCAAGTCATTGAGGACCACGGCAGGGATGGACTTTGTGCCCACCCCCGGGGTCGGAAAGCACTGGCAGGGCAGACCATTTAGTAGCAGGATTCATGCTCCTTGTCCCTGGCTGCATCTGTAATGGGATTTGATCGGCTTTAAGGCAGCTTATTCTGCCAATTAGCTTCAGCCAGTAAAATCCCTCTTCCCCCAAGCCCTAGGGGTTACAATCTGCTGACAACATGTTCTTTCCCCATCTAGCCATTAAACTCGTCAGCAGGGCTAGGAATTGTAAAACAAAAAAAACCAAACCAAAACAAAAAAAAAAAAAAAAAAAGAGAAAGGAAAAAGAAACTTGAAAACCCCTTGTGCGTGGGCCCTTTCATCGCTGTTTACAGAAAAGCGCTACGAACGGCTGGCCCTGGGAAAGCACCGCCACCTGCTTGCCCCTGCCTCCCTCCGCTCGCCTCCTCGCCCAGCGCGCTGGGGCAGCGGGCTGGCATCGGGCTGCCGCCGGCACCAGAGCCGCGACCTGCGGCCAACCTGTGGAGCAGGGCAGGAGCCCGCGCTGCCCTCCGGCTGCCAGGCTGCCCGCCCTGCGGGGACTTCGGGGCCCAGAGTGCGGAGAAGGGGACACAAGCTCCTTCCCACCCTGCCCGACTGCACGTGGAAATGCCCCGGTGACGGATGGAGCTCCCCGGAGGTGCCGAGCTGCCTCGGGTCCTGCTCCGGGCACCCCCGGCAGGAGCTCGGCCCCGGCGGGATTAGCCAGGGGGCGATGGCAGCGTGGAAAGCGGGATGTCCTCTCCATTCCGGCTGCGGAGGGGAGCCCGGGGTGCAGAGGACGCGCAGGCACTCGGTGCTGCCGCGACGGGACCCGCTGGAAGGAGCGGCCGGGGGCACGGAGGTGCCCAAATCTCCGCCGGAGCCGGCGCGGGGAGAGGCGCTGCCGCTCCAACCCCCTCCGCTCCCATTGCCCCGACGGGTAAACTGAGGCGGGGAGGGGGCGTCCCGGTGGGCGGGGGGGACTCACCTGGCGCGCAGGACCGGCCCGAGGGCCAGGCAGAGCAGCAGCACCGTCCTGGGCATCTCTGCGANCCCGCGCATCTGCCGGAGCCGCGCTGCCGGGGAGCGAGCATCGTCAGCTGGTGCGAGGAGCTCTCGCTCCCCCTCTGCGTAACAAGGCGTTTGATTTCTCTTAATACTCGCCTTTTTTTTTTTTTTTCCTCTTT
The DNA here is from genome assembly GCA_013400175.1 of Phainopepla nitens. Classification (NCBI taxonomy): domain Eukaryota; kingdom Metazoa; phylum Chordata; class Aves; order Passeriformes; family Bombycillidae; genus Phainopepla; species Phainopepla nitens. Next base: position 149,252 of record VXBQ01003597.1, read on the forward strand.
CCCTTCCCATGCACAACAGTTGGGGGGTTTGTCTAAAAAAAGAAAGAGTGGGTAATTATTGCTAAATTACGCAAGGCGTCAGGCCCCGCTGGGCTGAGCTGCCAGCGAGATGCAGCCGGGAGAGGGTCTTTTCCCACCTGTTGGGGCTGTTGTCCCGCAAAAACAGCCAGGAGGGTGTGTGGGGAGGAGCTGTGGGACAGCTGCGGATCGCGGGTGGGCCGCGGGCTCCCAGCCTGTCGCTCTTTGCCTGCAGGGCTCGCCAAGCTGCACTCGGGCATTTCTTTACAAAATCTGCCGACATCCGACTGGCAAATAGGAGTCCCAGGTTCCTTCCTGGGGAGCTCTGGGTGAGAGCTGCTCAGAACAGACTCTGTTAGACCTACACGAGGCGCCAGTAATGGTCCCTTGTTGTTTAGTGACCGGCTGAGGTGCAGGAGCGGCTCCCCAGAGGCCTGGCCCTGCATCTCCGGAGGTTTGGTGATTCTGATGGCAAACCCAGCTCCTCTGGACCAGAGTGGGACCATCCCTTTTACTGAGAGCTGAGTTTCTCCTCTCACCCCTGGGCCTGGCACAGCTTTCCCCACACAAGCAGGAGCAAATCCCTCCTGTGCTCTCCATCTGCAGCGTTCTGGTGCTGCTGCCTCATGTCCAGGGTAGCGAGATTCCCGATTCCCAGGCACACCCAGTGCCCCCTAGCCAGCACCAGTCTCGGTGGCTATGGGGATGCCACAGCAGCACACCTGGGTGGATTTTCGAAGCTCTCTCCCTTTGCTGATGGCTGCAATGATCACCTTAAGCACTCGAGCTTAAGGTGATCATCGCTCAGATCTCTTAGGTGAGATCTGAGCGGGCATGAATCCACAAGAGGCAGCTGCAGGCACCAGGGCTCCGAGATGGCGTTTCCCTGGAAGGAAGCAGCTAGAGATGATGTTGCCTTTACTTCATGCAAAGAAGCCAGCTCTGGATGGCAGAGTTTACAGGAAGCACATGTCAAGAGAGTAAATAATGAATATCAAAGCAGCAGTGAAGGTGGAAAGAGCTCTTTAAGCTTCAAAGCAAGCCACTGGATTGTTCCAGAAGTACTTCAGGGATGCAGATGAAGCTGAAGTTGAGAAAGGTGCAAGAATAGCTGCAGGGAAGATGTAGCTGTCAGGGATTCTAGTCATGAGCAGACCACAGAAAATCCAGGGGTTCATGTATGTGCTCTCAGCTCCCCCTCAAGACGCAGGATGTGAAGTGGTACGTGGGGAATTTTGCAGCACTGATTTCTTTTCTGCCCTGTTCTGCTGCTTGAGAATGGAAGGATCTGGGGAGGGCTGTTCTCGGAGCAGTGGGGATGGGATGGGCTGGGAAATGTTGGGGAATCACAGCATCCCCTCATGGTCCTGTTCTGGGGACACCTTCCAGGCAGTTTTATGCACCAGGAACTTCCAAGCAATTCTCCTCCCTGGTCTTCTTCATTTCCAGGGGTTTCATTTTGTAACTGGCGCTGAGTCTTCCCCTAGAATCAAGGATAAGAATGAAGCCTGTTGATGATGTTGGAGAGCAAGGACAGTGCTTTTCAAACAAGCACCTTATTTATCAGCAGCACAGGCTTAGCTGGGGAGAAAGCCATTTCAAATTCACCGTGATTGGTTCTGACCAGGAAAACCACTCTCAGCCCAAATGCTGAGAGGACAAAATGTCCTGCTCTTATGTTTTGGGAAGGAGCAGGCCCTATTTTCCACTTTGAAGAGACATTTGTTTTGAGGTCTACTGTCATGGGATTTGAAACTTAAACAGGAGAGGCGATGTTTTATTCAAGATTTTTTTTATCCCTTCTGGTATTTCAGTTTAACCAGCAAACTAATAAAACCTATTATTTACAGAGTCCTCATGAGCCCAGAGCCTGGGGGACCAAGCTGCCACAGCAAATGAGGGTTGGTTGTGCAGTTCTGACTGCAAGATTTAGCTCTGGGAGACAAGGAGACAATTCCAGCCCTGGCCCAAGGATCCCAAACCTTGCAAGGATGGCAGTGCCCTCGGAGGGATGAGCCTGGGCATATCTGCAGCTCCTTCCAAACCCCTCTGTGCTCTCTCAGAGCCCATTTTGGGGTGTGTGCTGCCTGCTCCTGCGCTGGGGGTGTCTTTAGGGCTCAGGGTGGAGCAGCAGGGGAAGGCAGGAGGCAAAGCTCTGCTGCCTCTTGCCCGTGCAAAGGGCTGGTCATTGCTTGCCTCAGGAGACTGCTCCTCTTCTGGGCCACATCAGAGGGAAACTGATACAAGTGGGGAAAAGTATTATCCCAAGGAGCTCATTTCTGACAAAGCTCAGACCATTTGCAGGATCTCCCTGAGACTGATATGTCTCTCTCAAGGGTGGAGGAGCACCTGCAGCAGGACTGGAGGAGCCCAGGCAGAGACAGACCCCACGGGGCTATGCAGGAGCAGATCAGGTTTGAGAACTGCTGGCAGAGCTGGGCACTCCAGGACAAGGAGCTGCCAGGGCATTGGCAAGCAGCAGTGCCAGGGCCATGCAGCAGACTGCTCTGAAGGGCTGCATGGAGGTGAACTCGCCTTCCCCTCCTCCCTCACTCCCCACGTCATATGGCTGAGGACAGAGCACAGTTAGAGCTGCTGTCCTTGATGCTCTCTGTCCTCCTGCCAATGAACTGGTCCTTGAGCTGTCACCGAGCCACAGCATCCCCTGGGGGCAGCTCAGGGCCAGACCAAGCCCTCTCCCCACGGCCAGGGCCGTGTTCTTGTGCAGAAGGCAGGGGCTGGTCACTCTCCTGCAGCAGCATCCGTGAGGAGGAGCACTCTGGCAGACCTGGATGAAAGTGGGGAAGGACAGCTGAGGAGAAGCTGGGTCCCTCTGCAAAACTTGGAGAATGAAAAACCCTGCATAAGGCTTGACTATGTTCTCTGACTTGGGGCATGTCCTGTGCAGTAGAGACATTTGTTTACTCTACCAGGGCATTTGTTCAACACAACCCTGGTTTTGTCTTTTTCAGGCTCGCCAGGCACAGCAGCAGCTGCTGTATCTGGGCTCACATGACATCAATAACAGCTTCAGCTGGGCTTTGCCTCCCCACCTTTATGGACAGCAGTGATAGATGAAGCAGACAGGGCACAGTTGGATTTTTAGGTGCTGGAGTGAACTTGCAGTGCTGACAGATTAAAAAAATGTGTTTGGAGCCTGAACAAATGTGACGTGAATATTTTCCAAGGAGAGTGAAGGGTGTGGGAGGACAGCCCAGGCCGTAGCAGGAGCTGGTGCAAGCTGTCCCGGGGGTGATGAGAGCGTTGATGGGAGCAGAACTTTTACTTCCATCCTCTGCTGCTGTGTCAGGCTGGAGGAGCCTCCACTTCCCTTCCATTGCAGGCAGGCCCGCTTCAAAATTAGTTTCTTATTGGAAAGAGATCACCAAATGCCATGTGATCTTATCCTGTGTGTCAGAAGAGCTCTTGCTGTCACCCTGGGGATGGGAAAGGTGCCATTTCCTGTGCTTTTACGGCTCTGCTTTTCTGAATCCCTCCCCAGCCCAGGGCTTAACATGTTACAGCTCTCCTAGGGATTGAAATGCAAAAAGAGAAAATGCACATGGGAAAGGTTGGGAAGGGGAAGATAACTGGCAGCATTTGATAGAAAAATGGGGAAAATCTCAGCAAACTGATCACCAGGTGTTTCAAAACTTGATTTTCAAGTGGAATTTGCAGGTATGCCATCCATACATCTGATGTGATACGTCCAGCAGAGGACCATGAGCTGGTAGTTTAGACCCCAGAATAACTCCCATCCTTGTTTTAAATACTGTGCAACTGCTGACACAAACTTTGGGGACATGCAGCTGCAGGAAGAGGAAAAGCTGCTTGTCTTCACTGTAGAAATGTGGCTGCTTCTGGATGGAGGTATTAGTCCTTATCACCTCATGCCACAATGGTTCAGGAAGGGGAAAAGCAGCTAGGAAGGTCATTGGGATGCAAACTGTGTTTGGCACAGTCATTCCTGCCAGGGTTGTTCAACAGCTGGGAAAAACTTGGGGCACTCCAGAGGACGGGCTGGGATTCAGAGCAGAGCCAACACGCGGATAGTGGTGCTGACCATCAAAACCCGTGGCCAGCAGTGCCTCTGCCTGGCCCTTCCCCTGCCGCAGCCCTGAGGGCACAGCTGAGGCCACATCAGCACCTGCTGACCCCGGAGGAGTTAAGAAAAGGAGAGAGGGAGGCACAATTGCCTTTTATTGTTAATACCCGGAGGCATTCCTGCCCAGGGGCGCGGGGATTTCAATGCCTTCTCTCTACACTGGCTCAGGAATGTTTATACACCAGTAAATAATGGGAACTGCTCATCTGTGTCCGAGTGTGGATGTTCAATTACAGCCCTCTCCCGCAGCTGATCCGAGCCCGGCTCCGCTCTCCGCTCGCCCCGGCTCTGCGGTTTGCTGGCAGTTTGACATTTTGTCAGCCTGAGGATAACGCAGGACTGTTGACAAGCGGAGAAAACAGGGAAAGGAGCTTTCCTCCCCGAGCTGAGGCAGAGCACAGTGCCTCCTGGTGCAGGTGCTGCCTGATCTGGGGTCCCAGGAGCTGTTCATGCTCTCGGTGATGGGGCTGACTCTGAAGCTCTGTGATGGTTGCCTGCAGCAAGCCCATTTTTTCACGCCTCTTTCCTTCCTGGGACTTCTTAGACATTTTCCAGACCTCTTTAATTTCCTCCTGCATGAAACTCCAGTATCTCCTGTGCAAAAGAGGGAAACGGCCTTCTCTCTCAAATGCCTGAACTCAAGGGACACATTTTGGAGGGGCTGTTTTTTGTTGTTTTTTAGGGAGGCAGTGTTTGGGACCATGGCACTGTGGACCTGGGTGCCACCCCAACAGGGCTTCATCAGCAAGAGCTCAGCAGGGAGGTGACCAGCTGAGAACAGGCTTGGCAGACTCAGAGGCTCTTTGCCCATCCCATGTGTGGGCTCTCCAGCACACCTGGCTCAGGACAGGGGCAGTGCCTGCTCCTTCCCTGGAGCAGCTTGGCAGATCCTCCTGCAGCCCTGCCCCAAAGCACCATCATGCAGGGAGGGAGAAGGGAGCATGTGCTGTGCTGCTGCTATCCACTCCCAGATGGGGGAATCAGCAGGACTGCCTCTCCTTCCACGCCCTCTCGGCCCGGGTGGGACACAGCTGCACAGCTGAACCCCACAGCAGCCCTGAGAGCCCCCCAAGGTCTGCTATCAGGGTGTTGTCCCCCTGCCACCCTGAGTGCACGGCAGAGCAGAGCAGCTCCCCAGCCCAGACCCCATCCAGCTGCTCTCTGTCCATTGCTGGCACTGCCCTTTCCCCCAACACCGTGTCCGTGGTGCTCCTCAGTCCATGCTCACAGGAGCTCATGGAGAAATGCCAGCAGTGCCCTGTTCCTCACGTCTAGGATGCCCCGTGAAACACTGACCTAGATCAACCCCGTGCTGCACAGGGTTGTGCTGCTGTGGCTGCTGGGCACGGCAAGCCCCACCCAAGTACCCCTGCTCCGGGATTTTCCTTTCCAGCCACAATGTGGGAACCCAGACCCATCCACCAACAGTCAGCGCTGCCGTGTCCAGCACCCACCTTCCCTCTCCCCCAGGCTCCCCCCTCCACCCCAGCCCCTCTGCCGGGAGCAAAGAGTGGCAGCTGAAGTGCAGAGAGGCTGACACCGTGAGCTGCCCCGCAGCTCCTGCGCTCCCAGAGCCAGCGGAGCAGAAATGCCTGCACACGGAGTGCTTCTCCAAGAGAGGGATGCTGGCACTAGGATCTGGCAATTGCCAGCACGTCAGGGAAGGAGAGATCGTCTCCTAATACTCTCTAAGCTCCAATCTTAATCTTGTTCATTGCTGTTAAGTCTCAGAGAAATCGGGCCGATGCGTTGAAAGGAGGCAAAATAAAAAGATTCAAGAGGAAGCTGAAGTCTCTTCAGAAAACTGAAGAGAAATAATCTTCAAAGGTTCCCACGAGCCTGTGCTCCCCAGCCTGGAAAACCAGAACAGATAAACACTGAGCCTTGCTGGAGTTGTTTTTCAGTCTGGTATTTTCTATGAGGAGACAGAAGTGCCAAGACAGAAATATCAGAGAGCAGTTATGGGATCTCAGCACACAGGGTTTGACCCCTTCCTTGGGGTCTCTTCTGCCTGGCAGGCTCATGTCCCCAAGGCAGAGCCTGGTTCCCATTTCCCCATGGGGGTGAGGGCCAGACAGAGCAGAAGCACAGGAGGGCCTGGGTGCTTTCTCCTGGGTGACACCTCCAGGTGGGTCTGCAGCCCCTTTCCACTGCCCCACCTGCAAGGGTGATCCAGTCAGTGGGAACACCTGCAGAGAAACTCCCTGTACTGGGGGGATGGAAGGAGTTACCTCGGGCTGATGGCATCTGCCTAGCTCCCATCACCAGGGCAGGGAGCCAGGGCAGAGCAGCACCTTGTTCCTGCCACTCTGCCTGGGGCCACCTCACCCCTCTGCACCCCACTACCTTGCAGCATCCCTGAAGCCCCACACCAGCACCCTCTCATCCCCAAACCATGGACATCCATGGAGGGGTCTCCCCTCCCCTTTTATCCTCCCCTAAGGTCTGGGAGGTTCCTACAATGGAAGCAGCTTTCAGACTCTGCGCTTGTCACTGCTGGCTGAGCTGCTGCTGCTGAATCCCTCCCTCCAAACTCACTTTTAGCCTCCCTGGCAGCCCAAGCCAGCACATGCTGCCATTTAAAAAGGCCTTGCTATGAAAGGTGCTGCCTTTTCACCTTGCAAAAAATGGTTGTGCTTGCAGGAGAGCAAGGATCATCCATGGCATGCTCCAAATGCACCCCAGTGCAGAAAATGGGGCACACACCCCTCTGTCCCACACACTACCCAGCCCTGGGGGTCTGCACTGCAGAGGTGGAGGTGAGCTCAGCCAGATCCTGCCTGTGCAAGCAGGGTGGGGTCTAAAGAAGGTGCTGAAGGTGCTGCAGGCTGGGGGACAGTCCTGTCTGCAGGCTCCTGGCCAGAGCCTGTGTCAGGGAGGCAGAGCGCTGACTCCCCAGGCAGCTCTGCCAGCTCCAGCCTTTGCAGCAAATTTTGCCTTTGTCATTGCCCATGTGCTTGGTGGACAGGGGACTCCTGTCTTCCAGAAGGATGTTAGAAAATGTCTTTCAACATCAGTAAAATTCACCCTCCTCTCCCCTCACCACCAGAAAAAAAAAGAGTAAGCCATAATTACACCCACGCAGCTCTCCACCTCTTCACCCCCCTCTCAGAAAGGCACTCGCATCTGCAGAGTGGATATGTTGATTAGAAGTCCCCCAAAATGAACAGATCAAGAGAAATCTTCCATACCCCTGCAGCAAGGGTGAAGTGCTTTTTAATTAAGGACAAAGACATGCAAATGTCCTGAATCATCACAAGCAAATAGCAAAATAGCACCTGTCAGAATATTAAAAAACAAGCACTCAGCATTCCCTTGTGATCAGCTTGAAGGAGGCCTTGAGTTTAAAAAAAAAAAAAAAAAAAAGAAATTTCCACCGAGACTTGAACAACGTAACAGACTGGGAGTGAGCAAAGAATATGGCTCAAAAAAATCCAATTGGAGATGACTTGCTGGTGGTTTTGGCTGGTGAAAGTGTTAGGGTGACCCACAGGAGGGTCTGGTCCATCCCTAGCCCCAGTCCAGCCTGGGAGGTGACACAGAGCACTGCTGACCTGCCCCTCCTCAGCCAAGCCCTTCTTCTCCCAGGTGCCAGGTCCTTGCCACCACCCTGCAAAATCTGTAATTAGGAGCACTCAAATAACCCCAGTCAGCTGGGCAAACACAGCGTAATGCATTCTGAAGTGTTGGCTGGAGGAGCAGCCTCAGGGTCTCGCCCCTGCCAGACCTGCCCGTGCTGAAGGAGGGGATTTCTGCCTCCGTGGGTAATGAAGGTGACAGGCTGCTGCCTCCCAGAGCCCTGTGACAGCACCCCGTGTTCTGCTCGTGTGCACTGGTTTGTGTGGAGGCCCAGGAACGTGCAGGAAGAGCCCTGGATGTGCCCAGAACCTTTATTATCAGGATTGCTTTCAGGAGAAACCGGCTGGCCCGGGCGCCTGGGTGCCAGGGCTGCTGGGGAGAGCAGGCAGGTCGGGCCGATCAGGGCGGGAAATTGTTCTCCCAGAATCGGGTTACAAAGGGAGGTTTGAGGAATTCTTTTGCGCTTCGGGCGTTTTTATTGCAATCATTGCTGGCTTGTACCTAACCCCGCGTGTGCTCAGGTCAAGATCCCAGCCGTGGGAGGAGGCGTGCTGTGAGGAGCACCCCTCAGTGTGCAGCAGCCTCCCCTCAGGCCTCCAGCTGCTTGGCTGCACCCCGGGACAGTGGCCTTCAGCACCTCGGGCTTGGTGACACAGCTGAGGCCACCGCTGTCCCCAGGGCTGTCCCCAGGGCTGTCCCCAGGGCTGTCCCCAGCGCTGTCCCAGAGCCAGGAGGGAGGAGGAGCGGGAAAGGCGATGAAAGGAGCGAGTGTGGGGAAGGACGGCGAGAGCCAGCAGCAGCGACAAAGGGCTGTGAGGGGAAGGCACAGTGAAAGGGAAATGCCTGGAATAATAAGTGACGGACGGATGCCTTTGAAGGGGACTCGGATATCTTGGGTCTCCCGCCTGACCTACTTAAAACCAGCGTAATCTGATGAAGGAGCAACCCCCAGCTCTAAATATAAACTTGGCTCCTTTTGATTTAAATTCCTTCCCTCTGCCATCCTGGGGTGGGGCTGTGGTCGCCAGCTGGAGGCAGAGTGTGAATTCCATGGGTCCTGGGCACCTTTTCTGGTGAGAAAAGCCAGAGGGGTGGCACGGGCAGTGCGTGTTTTTCCAAGTTATGAATGGCAGAACTGCCCATGGGGATTGGCAGGAGGCACAACCAAAAAAAAAAACCTTGCGCATCAGGATCCAGAAGTCAGGGGACCTTCATTAGCTCCTTGTGTACACATGATTTGCGAGCAAAGATTTTTTATTTCAAATGAACCGCAAATCTGGTGCACAACAGAGCCCTGGGGCATCAAATTAATTGGTAAATATAGACAGAATTTGGCAATTTGTTCAAATCAGAAGAAAAACAAACAAAGCCACAGTCCAAGCAAAACCAGCTGCAGTCAAAGCACTTTTTTTTTACCTGTTTTGAAATAAAATGTTTTGCTTAAGAATGCCAAAATGTTTCATCAATCTGTGTTCTAAATTAAATGTTTCAAGTTTTTCCACTTCAGCACACCATTGTTCATTTAAAACCTGACTTTCTTTAAATAAAAGAATAGAAAAAGAGCCACTGTTCTGGTTTGAACAACATACTGAAACGACAAGATTAATTTTTTTCATTTTTCCTCTTTCACTGGAAAACCATATTAAAATAGAAAAAAAGATTCAATATGAACCAAATTTAATCCATTCCTCACTTTGCTCCAAAGCAATTTTCCTATCTGCAGTGTGTATTGCAGGACATACCTGGGGCTCCAGGTCTTCCCATTGCCGTGGGGGGAGCAAGGTGGGTTTGGTGGGAACTCCCAGCAGATCAGAGCAAGATCCAGTCTCGTTTTATCAAGGGCTTTCGTCAAACCCTCACGGCTCCCTAAGGACATAAAATTTCCAGCTCATAGTCTCTGGGACTGAATTAGCTGTTTAGGAACCGTCATATGCTTTATTCAGCTTCCTTGCTAAATGGCAAAAATGTATGTGGGATTAGGCAAGGAAAACAATTAGATTAAAAACAAAGTCATCACCGAAAACCAGCGAGTCTCTGAGTACCCCCATCAGAAGGAGATGAGTTTTCTCCCTTTGTGGAGATAGGCCCTGTTAATTTTCTTGGCAGGATCTCCCATGTTAAAGCAACAAGGCAAATGTTTACTTTGACTTCTCAACAGTGTTTGTGAGCCCTGGGGGGGCTAAAAATAAAGAGAGAGAGAGAGAGAGAGAGAGAGAGAGAAATTATCTTAATCTGAAATGCTCTACACGTTAATTTTTGCAAAGCTCAGATTTAGGGTCAAATTCAAACTGACAGAGTCTCCTTGAAGTAGGAGGAGGGGCAGGAGATAATATTGGGTGAAGAGAAGAGAAAGATGAGGCAGGCAAAGTGGATTTTTTTATTTTTTCTTAAGCTTGCAGGGAGATACTAAGCCCAATAATCAGACAAGAAAGGCAACGAGCAGCTATCAAAGCAGCAGCCGTTTTAAGAGCTGTGCTCATCTGAAAGCCACTCTTAGTTCTTGTGAAAACTGCCGCCTTAACAGCTGTCCCAATTAGAGCCAGCCGGAAATTTCCCAATAAACCCGCGGTTTTGTCAGAGAATAATTCGCTGAGTCTGAAATGCTCCGAGTTGGCTGAACTTTTGTTGAATGGGAAAAGCAGGGCTCCAACTGGGTCCGGTGCTCAGCTGCCAGGTTTGTGCTCCGAGCCGCAGCGCTGACGGAAAAGTCAATTTTGCTGAGCAGCTGCAGGCACCAGGAAGCGCCTGGTTGCCATAATTTATGTTTGGGATTTGGTTGGAGTTGGAAGAAGGGGGGTAAAAAAAAAAAAAGATGTAAAAGCAACTGAGTTCCTTATAAATTTGAGCTGGAGCCAGCCGAGTTTGCTCATGCCATGATCCCATATGCCTGACCTGTTTTAGGATCTTGGCGGCTGGATCTGTGAGGGAAAAAATAAATCAAGCCCAGAGTGCTGTGGAGAGGCCAATGCTGGCAGCGGCAGCACTCCTGACATCCCTGTGCCAGGGGAGACAGCCCATGGCTGTGCCCATGGCTGCGTGACAACGAGGGCACTGGGTCTCCTGGGGTCTCTCCTTCCCTGGCAGAAACATCCTGATGCCACTTTCTTTCTCTTGGCTTTATCTTGGGTTTATTTTTCAATCATGGAGAAAGCGGTAGCTACAGTTACTTGGGTTTTTTTTTCAGCTATGTCTTTGAAAACTGATGTGTTGCCACTGGATGCATCATCAGATTTTTATTTTTTTTCTCAGCTGTTTCACTGCATCAGAAACTTATTAAAAGAAGGAAAAAGTCAACAAGACTTAGTGTAGGAGAGTCTGTGGAACACTTCTCATGGAGAGAATTTAGCTTCCCATGTTTAAATTGTGTTAAAAAAGAAAAAGTTACCAGGCAGGACAACAACCCAGGTTCCCCTCGACCAACTTCCAAGGGGCTGTGAGGCTCCAAGGCAGCTGCCAAAGCCAGAAGATTCCCTGAATCAAACGGGAACTGGGTTTGCAGGGGGGGAAAAAAAGCTGTTAATGCTCTGTGTGACTCCTGACCAGCAGGGAAAAGCCTTCCTGTGAGTGGTGATGATTAATTACTAATGCTAATTAACCTACAACAACAGTGGCACACAGAAACTAGAGCAAAGACACACATCCCATCTTTTGCAGCTCTGAATGAAAACAGAGCCTCTGCCCCAGAGGGGTTTCTTTTTAAAAATGCCTAGAAATGATGAGTGACATAACTGGAGCTTTTCCTCTCTGGAGCGCTCCCCAGGGCGGGCGCAGAGCCCTGTGCAGGTACCACTGTCCCTTCCCATGCTGCTGCCTGTGGCTCGTGGGGGGGCTCTGCTGCTTCACCAGGCACCTCCCAGGGCACTCCTGGGGTTTGCTGTGGTCCAAAAGCAGGTGCTCCATCCCCAGTCCCACCTGGAGCCCATCCCATCGCCCTGCAGGAGCAATACCAGCTCTACCCAGAGTGCTGCCACTGCGCTCGACAGAGAAGCAGGGCCATGGAGCTGGAGCTTGAAGTCAGCCCCCTTTGGGCCCCTAAAGTGAGGCTAAGGGCCCTCTGAAGCTAGGGGAGGAAAAAAAAAAAGGAATCTGCCACATTCTTCATTTCATCTCGCAAGCTGTGAGATCCCACCCCTCTCACTGCCTACCCCTGCTGACAGCCGTGCTTCCTACAGAGCAAATGGGCTCGAAACTCCGTGATCAAAGTCATTTGCATTGACTCCCATGGCCTGGTTTCCCTGCCTGGATTCTTGTCCCTGGAGCTGCTCTGCCCCTCGGAAGCAGGCGCCCCGGTTTGTTGCCTCTTTGGGGTTTTGCTGAGCCCCTGTTTCCTCCCCAGAGGAAGGAAAGCTGCTGCTGGTGCTGGGTGTCAGCGTTCAGGTCCAGCATCAGCAGCACGTGCACCCAGAGCTTGGCTTGTCCCAGTCTCCTGGCAGGGGTAGAAGTTTCCCCATACAATTTCCCAGCTGGTTTCTGCTCTCTGCTCCCTCCCAGGTGACACTGGCAGCCCACCCGTCCCTGGGCTGTGTCCCACCAGACAGGACTCACTCAGCTCCTGCTCGTGCCCCCGTGGAACATCTCAGACAAGGAGCTCAGCCCCCAATGGGCTGTGCCATGGGGACAGATGCCCCAGTGGGTGGCAGCTGGTGTCCCCAGCCCAGTCACTCCCCACAGGGCTGCCTCTGCTCTCTGTCCTGCTCACAGAAGGACTGGAGCAGCATCTTGCACTCTGGGAGAAAAGGAGGTCTCCATGGCAGCTAGCACGATAGGAAGACTGTGCAAGAAACTTGATTTTTTTTTCCCTTACAGAAAATGCTTCTATTTTTGACAAAAGGCCTTCTTGAGGTATGAAACCTCTTATGAAACTTCTCCCACATCAGTGCTTTACATAAACTATGTAGTTGTGTTATTCATTGCACACATTTTACACCAGCATGAACCAGTTTTTCTCCAGAGAGCGGAAAGGAGAGCCTGGCTGTGGGGCAGGGCACCCTGGAAGCCACATCCTCTGCAGGTCACCTCATCCAAGCCATGCCTGTCACAAACAGCATTTCTGCTTGCTGGGACTCCTCCAAACAAGGCAGTTAGAGGAGAAAAGGGTCTCACATCATGAACAACAACTTCAGCCACGTGTTAATGCGTGGAACAGAGTGTTAATGGGCCAGGAACATCCCCCAGGTGCACCCCAGCACAGCCTCTGCCCAGGTGAGTGGCACTGACACCCAAAGAGCCTGGGGCCTCATAAGGATTTACAGGGGGAAGAGTCCATTCACTGCACTGGTCTCTCAGATAGTTATTTTATTTTCCTCTGAGCCTGAGATGTCAGGGCTGATAGCAGACACTTTGTTTCACCACAAATGTACAGTGATAGGTCAGGGGAACAAGCGAAAATGCCACCTTTGAGGGGAATCAGATCATTAAAATGTCACAGTAGTATCTTGGGAAGCCAACTGGAGATTCCAGCTACAGTTTCTTGTTCCCTCTGCTAGGAAAAATAAATAACACCTGCCAAGTGAGACCAGGCCTTGGTTTTATAGAGATTACTATTTTTTGAGTCACCATTGTTTCGCACCACTCTGCCAGCAAGAAAGTAATGATCTCATTTTACACTGACACCAAGTCGGATTTTGGGGAGGAAAAAGCTTTTCTCCAAACCTGGGCTAAAGGATAAACAGAGTGCTCTGGCAGCAGTGGCACAGAAGGGAAACCTATGGACCACTCAGCCTCCCAGCACATCTAATAAACATTAAATTAATGACAGCAACTTGACTCGGTGGGTTTTTCTGTTCTCCCCCTCCACGCTGCTATTTCTTGCCATCCAGGTGCCCTAGAGATTTTCAGCCTCTCATCCCATCATGAGAAGCAGCATTTTCCGTTGAGAAATATCCTGGTCTAGGGCTGTTTGCAGCTCTGAACTGTCTTGATTGGAGCCTGCGGGGGATTTCTCAGGGCTCAGCTCCCCAGCCGTGTAATGGGAGGCATAATCCTTATCTCCAGCATGTGCCCTTAGCACCAAGGAACTCTGCACTGCTCTCATCAGCCATTGTCCTCCTCCAAAATTTCCTTCCCGAGCACATGAGGCAGGAGGTCTGCACAGTAACAGCACATTTTAGAAGAGGCCACAGCAGGTAAAGCCAGGTTCTTGCGGTGCCTCTTTTCCCAACTTCCCAGAGGAGATGCTAAGGAAAGGGGCAGGTGCATGGACACCTCCTCCCTTTCCAGAACCCTCCATGTTCCAGTCAGCTCTCACGAGTTACCACGTCCTCCTCTCTATTTGCTTGCCAGGCTCTCACTCCCCCCTCTCCCTTGGCAGGGCTGGGATCTGCTTCCCACGGCAGCTCAGGATGGAGAAGGGAGCCAAAAAGCCTTTGCTGTCAGGTTCCCTTATCTGGACAGCCAGTCCCAGGACAGCTGATGGCAGCAGCCACCACCACTCCTGGCTTTCTGCAGCTCTCTCCTTTCTCTCCCGAGGACCTGCTGCATCGCCAGCCAAACCTCCCCAAAACTCAGAGCCCTTGAAGGAGGGAGTGACCCCTCAGCTCTCCCCCTGCACTGTGCCTCGGTGCCTAATTGTCCTAATAGCTTTTCAAACCCTTAATTTATCTCGTGCCACCGTTCAGGTCTTTGTTCCACGGGAAGGAAGCGGAGCCAGGGCAGCGAGAGGAGCCCAGGGCAGGTGACAGCTTCCCCTGCCCGTGCACAGACGGACAATCAGAGCCACGTGGGGCTTTGTTTGTCAACACCAGTCTGGTCCAGGCGAGATAATAACCACAAATGCACAGGGCTGGGGTGCACAGGATGAGGAGGGAGCAGCTATTGTGGCTGCCTGAATGGTTTGACTGCTGGCAGAGCAAAGCCTTTTGTCCGCTGATTTTTTTCTTCCTTGCACATTTACTTTCCTGGTCATCTTTTGTGTTTTTCCCCTCTCTCTCTCTCTCTCTCTCTCTCTCTCTCTCTCCAACATCAAATTACTGTGTTTGGAGGATATTTCCAGAACTTCAGGCAAGGCCAGGAAAGTGCAATTCCAAGCAAGGGTTTTGCTGATCTGAACCCCCACTTCTAGAGGGGACATGAACCCGGCACTGGGGTCTGACTGTGTTTGTTGAATTTTCCCTGCTAAGTTTTTAGCTCATTGCCTGATACTTTTGATGAGCCATTTTCAGCCTGTCAGGCACAAATTAACCATAGGGTTCATCTGCCTCCAAAGTGATCTCTGTGCCACAGAGTGAGCCAGCCAAGCCCCAGCCAGACCTTTGCTGTCTTGGATCGGATGATGGGATGATTTTTTAATCAGCAGAATCGCAGATGGCAAATAAATGAAAAGCTTCCAAAAAAACCCAACCCAAATTAATATTTATTTATGCTAAAATTCACTGTCCCTTTTGTTTACAGAATATTCATGCATCAGGAGGGTTGTGATTGTTTTGATTTTCCCTGACCAGCTCTAGCTTGAGCACAGGGAATTATCCAGGAAGATTTGGAGCCATGCCACACAAGCAGGTTCAAGGCAGGGAGACACCTGAGAACCAGAATATATTCACAACTGGGGCTTTGATTCTCTAATCCTCCCAGTGTTCACATGCTGGGGAGAGAGGGATTGTTTAACTTTGAAACTCCAAAATGGCCTTGGTGTCCATAAAGGTTTTAGAGAGAGCTTGCAACACAGCAAGAGCCAGGGATTAAGCTGTAAATCCATGTTTTGTCCCTGAAAAGCTGTGCTGATCACTAATAAAGTGAACTCTGCTCTCAAGAAATATTTATCTACATCTTTAGAACCCCCTGCACGGGAGCTGGGCATGACTGGCAGGCAGCAGGCAGGAGCAGGACAAGGGAAATCCTTCAGCTTGAGCTTGGAGAGCCCCAGCTGAGCAGTGCAAGGGCAAAGAGAGGGGGAAAAGCCTCATCAGAACTGTGACAGCACCAGCAGTGGCCCCAGCAGAGCAGGGCAGCTGGGGCAGGACAGAGGGACAGCACCTCCAGGCACTGCCCCTGCCCCCATGCAGCTCTCATCTGTCCCCCAGATACAGAAAACTCACTCTGCCACGTGGCAATTCCCTTTCAGCATGCTCCTACAAACACAGAACTGCCCCAACCCAGCTCTGATCTGCTGTGGCTCTCTCCAGGAGGTGAGGAAGCCCTCGAGTGCAGCAGGTTGTGATGCTGCAGCCTGTCAGAGCCAGGGCAGGGGTGAACTCTGCCCAGACCTGGGGCTACACTCAGCTCCTGCTCTGGGGATTTTGGCTCCCCCAGCCCCCATGACTGGGATATTTAAGCTGGGATACCACCTGGTCTAGTGGAAGGTGTCCCTGCCCACAAGGACTGAAATTAGATGATCTTTCAGGTCCCTTGCAACCCGAACCATTCTGTGATTCTTTAAAATAGTGCATAAAATCCAAGTGTATTATTGGGTGAGACAGGCACGGGATGGGCAGAGACCAAGGGTTTAACTTCTCTTCTAATGAAAGCATGGAAGGAGACATCAAATGGAAGAGAAAACTAGAGCCCCAAACCAAAATAAAGCGGGGGTATTATACCACAATTAAAACAAGAAACTCCTTTCTGTGGGCACAGATGAGTTCAAGACCAAATCACAGAACAACCCATTAAGAGTTATTATAATCAGAGACTTTTAGTCCAAAGGCACCAAGAGTAATCCTTCAGTCCAACTCCATGACCACTTCAAGGCTGACCAAAAGGGAAAATAATTATTAAGGGCATTGTCCAAACAACTCTCCAACACTGACAGGCTTGGGGCATCCACCAGCTCTCCAGGAAGGCTGTCTCAGTGTTTGAGCCCTCTCTCTGAAAGAAATGCTTCCTCATGTCCACTCTGAACCTCCCCTGGAAGGGCTTTGAACCACTCCAGCACCTCCCATCACTGGGCACCAGGGAGAAGAGCTCAGCTCCTCCCTCTCTGCTGCAGGGAGCAGTGAGGGCCCCTCAGGCTCCCTGACAGAAGGGGAACATGATTAAGCACAGAGATGTGGCTCCTACAGGCAAATCCTTGCAGCACAGGGGGCTGGGAGAGTTCTGGTGAGGATCTGTGAGAGGCAGGAGAGTGAAAGAGAGCCCAGGATCTCAGCAAGCATCTGCTGCTTGAGTGCTATCAGAAATCAGACACTTTAGATAAGGCTGTGGGCTCTCCCAGCAAACATTTGCACTGACACTGGGTTGATTTTAGGAATACCTGCCTTTTCTCCTTTGCATAGCAGGACAATATGTTTTCAGCAAATGACTTATTTCCCTTAAATAAATGCAATTTCTAGGCACCTAAAGTGGTGCAAAAATTCAGTTCAAATTCCCTGAATAGCTTCTGCCACCAAAAGAAGCAGCAACTGCTCTGAAGGTTTGAGAAAATCACATGGAGAAGGGTTGGAGCC
Source organism: Phainopepla nitens (assembly GCA_013400175.1). Classification (NCBI taxonomy): domain Eukaryota; kingdom Metazoa; phylum Chordata; class Aves; order Passeriformes; family Bombycillidae; genus Phainopepla; species Phainopepla nitens. The sequence goes on from VXBQ01003597.1 coordinate 166,331, forward strand.
TTTTAATTCAACTCCCCTCCTTTCCTGCTATTTCCAAAATGTTTCTATTTCAGGCACTTCCTCTGTGCACCAGGACAGGCTCCTTGTGAGCCCCAGTCTGCTGCTCTGCCCTGGGGCTGCAGCCCCCCACAGCTCCCTCCTCCTCTCCACACTCCATCCTGCTGGGGGAATCTCTCTCCACTGCCAGGGCTGGTGCAATTCCCTGGAAGGGCTTTGAGCATCCGTGGGGCTGGAGCAGGATCCTTAACCAGCCCAGAACAGCTCTAGCTCTGCACATCCCTGCAGCAGCAGCAGCAGCAGCCCTCTCCCAGACACCCCTCTGCTTGAGCCACTGATAAAATACTCTTTGAACCAGGTCTTATGAGCTCTTATGAGAGTTTAGCACTTTTGGGTTTTGTCCTGAAATCTCCAATGGCATAAAAATAGCAGGAACGGCATCTAAGGCAGTGTTGGAAAGAGAAAAAGGTTTATTAATAATAAAAATAACAAACTTTATAGAGAAAAAGCCGTGCTAGAGGCAAGGAAGTCCTTGTCTCTGCTAAAACACCCAAAAAATGCCATGAGGTTCCTTTGTTCAATGCTTTTAGCAGTAATAGCCCAGGTGGGAGTTTGGGCATTGGTCCAACCAGACAGCCCCAGGTCTGAGGTGAAGTCCAGAAGGTTCTATGGGGCGTCCTGTATTAGCATACATCCAAATTGGGAAAGAAAGTTCTGCCTTTTCACCTTTTAAGGGAGACAAAGAGAAACTTTAATCCCTTCCCAATCTGGCCACCCCATCATTGGGGGGTGCACTGCAACAAGTCACCTCCTAAATATTCCCCACCTGCTGCCCCTGCTTCCTGCAGCACCTGTGGGACTCCACAAGCTGCCCCTGGGCTGGAGATTTCTGCAGGCCCACCTGGGTTTTCTAAAGTCACAGAATCACAGAATGCAGAATAAGGAGGGCACTTTAGAGCATCTATTTCCACCAGGACCACCTTCCACCACACCAGGTTGCTCCAAGGCCTGTCCAAACTGGCTTTGAACAGTTAATTTCCTCTCACTATCCCCCTCCTTCCCTCCCTCCCCAAACCACCAGTTGCAGCTGAGCTTAAACAGTTTCTGGCTTGAAGAAAATGACATTTTCTATGCAACAGTTTAAATGCCAGGGGATTATTTTAGCTTTGGAGGGAAGTTCCCCCAAGTGGCCACCCTGGTCCAAGCAAAGGAAGAGACACAGGACTTCATGGAAACATCCATATCTATCTATCTATCTATCTATCTATCTATCTATCTATCTATCTATCTATCTATCTATCTATCTATATCTATATCTCCATATGCTAATATAAAATAATAATATATTTAATATATATGTTATGCTGAAGAGGGTTTGGATAAAGGCTGCAACCCAGATCCTGGTAACAACAATGCACCAGGTTCTCCTTTCACACCAAACAACTGCGCTCAAAGACCTTGGATGTCTCCTTGACATTAGGACATTAGAACATTTAGGGAGCTACAGAACCAAAGGCTCCAACGGCCAGGCTGTGCCTGGATCCAGGTGCCAAATGCTGAGCCTTGCCTTTCGTGGGATGCCTTTGGGCCCAGGCTACTTCCACCTGGAAAGAAAATCAGCTCTGTCCAGCTTTTGCTGATTTTACACAGCCTCTCCAAAGTGGGAATCTTTCCTTCAGAAGCCCAGGGCTTCCTAGCTGGAAGCATCCCCCTGCAGCCCCAGTTTAGAATGCCTTGTATCCAGAGGGGATCAGCATTCCAGTGTGATTTCCAGAGAAGCCACAAGCACTCATAATCACAGCTCCAAACAAGCATGTTGATATCCAGCTCTGAATGAATATCTCAGCTTCCAGAGTATTTTGACTAATATAGTACACATTGACCCAAATTTTGGGAACAGAGAGGCTCATTGATTCAGACTAGGTAGAGCACAGCACACTTGTAGGGGATGTATTTGAAACTAATTAGGAATTGCTCCCATCAGAGCTGCTTCTGTCCCTCTTCATTACCTCCCCCAGCACAAAAGTTGCCTGACTGGACCAGCCCTGAGAGCCACTGGACTTTGTCCCCTCACAGGGAAAGGATCACTTCTCTCCAGGGCTGGCTTTGGGGAACAAAGCAGCATTAGCACAATCTGCTTGTGTTTAACTCCCATTATTTTGTAGAGTGCTTCATGAAACCTTATTTTTTTTTTTCTAAAAGTATTTTCTGCAACTAAATTCTTCTCCATTTTCTTCAGGCAATAAATGAATTTTGTTTACAAAGTACTTCGACAAGGCTTGAAATTTCATTTATGGGAAATGGGCCTCAGACGTCCAAGGCATTTGAAACCATGCTGAAATATGGCAATTTGAAGCATTTACCTGTCTCTTCCTGCAAACCTCCAAATCAAAAGTTACCATGACAACAAAGCCCACTCTCAGTCCAGCAGAATGAATTGGTTTTACATGACATCATTATTAGCCAGGACCCGAAAAAATTACGCAAATGAGGTCCCCAGACAGCAGGACTGCAAAAAGCCCAAACAAGCAGCACAACAATTACTCTCTAAACTTAGCAAGGGAGGGAAAATGTCACCCAACTCCCAAGCAATAATTCTGTACAAGCCACCAAACACGTTGACCTTCTCTCTGTGTCCCTTGAAGGAGACCTGCCCTGTGACAACTGGACTTGATTTCCATCCTGGACTTGATTTCCACCTTGGGTTTTCCACCCAGCTGCCTGCTCATCCCAGCAGACAGGCACTGGTGTTCCCAGTGGGATGCTGACCCCCAGCACACTTCCAGGAGGTTGGTTTGCACTGCACTGGCAACCCAGAAGGGAGAGGAGTGGCTGCTGTGGGTGAAATGCAGCTTGTGGCCAAGCTGAGCTCCCCATGATGTGCCCTGGAGCATCCTTACCCCAGGCAGGGAACTCTGCACATCTCTGCTCCTTACCTGGGACACCTGGGATGACAGAGCCCCACCTCAGGGCTTTTTCACCTCTAAATCAACCTCTACACCTCTGGCACAGGGAAAGTTGCTTAGAGATGCTTCCCCTTATGTCACTGCCATCCCTGGAAGTGTGCAAGGCCAGGCTGGATGTAGCTCTGAGCAACCTGGAGGGTGTTCCTTTCCATGGTGGAGGGGTTGGAATCAGATGATCCTTCAGGTCCCTTTCAAGCCAGAGCATTTTGTGATTCTGTGATAACCACACTCCAGTGACCCCTATCATGTCAAGTAGAAGAATTATACAGAAAGGCCTCATGAAATCAGGCCTTGCTCTGTTAAAAGCTGTCAGCTAACCTGTTACTTCTTCTAAGTGCAGCTAACTAACCTCCCCTGTGAAAAATCATAAGAATGAAAGCAATTAACAACCTATTTTGAGAGTGGAAAACAAATGCACCTGCAATAACAAGAAATTTGTCCCGTGAGAATCAGAGAACAAACTATGTAAACTATCTGAGAATAGAGAGATTTGACGGACAAGTAAAATACCTTGTATAACCAATAAAGTAATTGGCAAGAAAGCTATTAACCAATTGGAGTCCAAAACGAGGTCTATGAAAAACTATACAAAAATAAGTTGTGTAAATAATGATTGGCTTTTCTGCATGAAGGAAATGGAGTCCTGAGTCCTTTCAGTGCAACAATCCCAACCCTCTCCCCACAGTGAGGATGTGAGTGAGGTTCCCCAGTCCCAGCTGACTGAGTGTCCACACTTGACAAGGGCTGTGTTCTGGCAGCAGCTGCTCTCCAGAGGAGGGAGGGGGAGTCACTCAGCAATGAGTGGTTATAGATGGTTATTCAAGCATAATAAATCTTCCTTATCAATCCTGTCTCACCACCCCTCCTGATTTATGCTGGGTGTAATAAGGCAGGAGGAAGGCAAAGGCTAGTTTTACAGGCAAGCTGGGGATTACAGGCAGCCATAGATATTGAAAAATTCACTGTAGCAAAGAGAAATCATAAGAGAAGCCTAAACAGCTTCCTTTGGATGCTGGGAGATGGGCTGGTGAGTTATGGTCATTTCCAGCACAGGTCTGGGCTGATGTACGGCTGAGCTGGGCTCAGACCCTAGACTTACTGCTCCCAGGCTTCTTGGGCAAGTGTACAGCCTGCATATGCTGAGAAAATTGTGTGTTGACTTCAGAGGAGTTTTCCATATCATACTGATTTCTGTTGGGTTTTTTTTGTTTGTTTGTTTTTAATCCAGATCACGGCTTGTTTTTTGTTTTTGTTTTGTTTTGTTTTGTTTTGTTTTCCTGCATAAGCTCAGCAATACTATTTTGTCTCCTACTCTTCACAAAATCCCAAGAAGCATCTTTCTCCTTTCAAGCAAGTTGCCATTTTGCTGGGAGCTGGAAGCCTTTGCCTTCTGATTGCCTCCCAAGCAGACTCACCCTAGACCAGTTCTCAGCTCTAAGCCTGAAGTTTACAGCACCACATCCCAAGGAGAGTTTATAGACCGGAAAGCTTGGCTTCTTCTCCCCAGCTGTGCTATCTGTGTAATAAACAAAATACTGCTTTTTCCTACCAGCCTGTCCTCCCTCACGTCCTTGGACTATCCCTGCTGCAGCCCTGCTTCTCTCAAACCACTGCTGCCACTGCCTCCTCTGCTATTTATGGGCTTCCCAAAGTGTTTTCACAGAGCACCTAATGCTCAGCCAGCTCCTGCACCTCTCCCCTTCAGAAGAAAATCCCCCAGGGGCTGTTTTTCAGAGAGTTTCTCTCTGCCTGCCAGCCGTGGTGGTGATGGGGGTGGCACAGCCCTGTTAGCTCAGGGGCCCTGCTGTTCCCAGGCTGGCTGAGTCCCCTGTCCCACCTGAGTGTCCTGTGGCTGTGTCAGGCAAATCCCCTCAGCAGGACCCCTCTGCAGCCCTGGGGTGAGGTGCAGGGCAGGCCTGAGCCCCAGCTGGACCTTCCCCTGCAGCAGCACACGGGGTGAGCACCAGCTCTGCTGGTAATGCTGCAGAGCTGGCCAGGGAGGAGACCTAAGGAGCTTCCACTCCTTTTTCCCTGGGTAAGAGCAGGGCTGGAGCAGCTCCTGCCTCCCCTGATGCCCTGGGGGCATCCCCTGTGGCCGTGGGGTGAGGGGGTTTGGCTGTGGTTGATGCCTGTGGAAGCTCAGGACTCCAGAACAACAAACCAGTATGATTACACTGAAGCCACTTTATTGTTCACACAACTTATTTTTATACAGTTTTTGCAGACCTCATGCACAACTTCAACTGGTTAATCGTCTCCTTGCCAATTACTTTATTGGCTAGCAACAGGTATCTTACTTGTCCATCAAATCTCTCTATTCTTGGTTAGTTTATATATTTTATCCACTGGTTCTCATGAGATAGATCTGTTTATGGTAGGTGCAGTTTTTCACTCAGAAATAGTTAGTTGTCTAAGGAACCTTCATTCTCAAGATTGTTTTCACGTGGGAACTTGCAAGCCAGATTAGCTTGCATTTAGAAGTGACAAGCCAGCTATTAACTTATCATAGCAAGGCCTGGTGTTATAAGGCCTTTCTGTATAATTTATCTACCGGCATTACAGCAGACACCACCCCCACTGCCCCAGGCTGGTCACCCTGTCCCTGCACAGCCCAGTGCCTGCTGTGGCTCAGGGGTGGAGCACAGAGGGACATCCTCATCCCCGGGGAGGGCACGGGGGATGAGCTGGGCACATCTGGGCCGGGAAGCAGCCCTGGCTGCTGCTCTGGCTGCTGCTCACACCTCACCCACCCCGCGGGCGCGGAAAGGGGAGGCGGTGCGGGCGCAGGGAAGCCCCAGGCGCTGGTCCCGGTGGGACATCATCCTCCGGTGATGCGCTCCGAGGATCCCCCGAGCAGCTGCCAGGGAGGGAATGGATCCCGGGAATACACAGCCCTGCCGGGCCAGGGGCATCTCTGTGCGGAGGGGCGACCAGCACCTCTGCAGCCGCGTTTTCCCGCTGACGAGCTGCTGACGGATGCCTTCGGTCAGGAGGAGCTGCGGGATAAAGAAGGGTTTGCTTTCAGGGCAGCCAGCACAGCCACAGCGCTGCCTTAAAGAACCCAGAAATAAAACAACACGCTCTCGAGATAATATTAGGATAGGAGGTAATAGAAATGCTGGTCTTTATTGGAGGCCTCCAGGGGCAGATATGGAAAATATCCATAAAATGCCCACCTCCCCCCCCCAAAAGGGGTGAATACAGTTTTATAAGTTTAGCNTAAGATAGATATCTCTATCTTATTATCTCTATAATATAGAGATAATATATTATTTATATATATATTATATTATCTCTAAAATATGGAGATATAAGATGAGGTAATTCCTCTCTCTCTAAATCCTCCCCCCTCAGATAGAAACTAAACTTTATTTATAAAAATATGTCTCAAAGAGCTGGTTTTTGACCTTGGAATATGTTTTGTCTTTTTGCCTATCAGGGTAGCATAAAGGTAGGGAAAACTAGCTATGAATAGGCTACAGAGCTACAAATATGTGTGTAAGGAATAGAGAGAATACACAAAAGAAAAAAAAGGCAAAAATCATCCAGCATCAATAGTTCTGGGACGAGCTCTGCAGATGGGAGTTGTGCAGTGTTGGACCCACCTGTCTCAGAGGGAGAAGGAAGCAGAGAAGAGAGCTCCTTCTGCAGGAGGAACCCTGCCTTGGTGCTGGGATTTTTGATCATAGCACCCCGAATGATGCCTTTATGGGAATAAAAAAGCAGGTATATTTATTGAAGGGCCTTCAGGTACATTCAGGGCAGACGAAGCCCCCCAGAGGCTACACTCAAAATGGACAATGGGTCACAGGTTTTCACACTTTTATAAGTTTGGTCCATTTGCTCGTTGAGGGTTAATCTTCCAATTACAGGAAGGCTCTTCAGGTACTGAAGTCATTTACCCCCAAGTTTGCTCCCCCCAACTCACTTTTGTTTCCATCTCTGGGGGCCTGAGGCAGTGAGGTGTCCTTGATTCCCAGGCCTGGAGAGGAATTGCTGTGTCTGACCAAAATGGGGAAGCAGCAGCTCCCACTGTGTATGGAGTTTAGAGTTCTACACTAAAGAACTGCAGGATTACAAATATATGAAATACATAAAAGCTAAATCCTAAGGCATCATGAATATGTGAGGGATTTGGCTTTGGGGAACTTGCCCCATCTCACGGGGAGTTGGTTTGCAGAAGAGGTTTCTGAAACACCAACGCTTTGAAGGCAGAAGAAAACCATTGTGCCTCAGAGGGGATCCTTTCCTTCAGGGGGCTGTGGGGCTGAGCCATCCCCACTGGCCACATTAGAGGCTGGTATATAGGGAGGAATTATCTGCTCCCCAGCTCCTGGCACCTCAGGAGACACACGTCAGCAATTCTGCCCTCCCCTCACCCCGAGCACTTCTGTGTTATGAGCATCTAATAATAAAACCCAGCTATTGCATTCCTGAGACACCTGTCAGCCTGGGCACTAAGTGCTGGGGTAATAAATACTTGTTCAGCTCTGCCTCTTCTCTGCCAATTCTCCCGGCTCTGTCTGTTTTCATTACTGTTTCTTTTCTGTGGACACTGCAATTACACTCTGTTCCTCTTCAGGGTCCTTGTTCTAGGTTCAAATAGAGAAGTGATAATGCAAGGAAGCACTTCACATCGCTGTTTATTTTTGTCTTCTGAGTCAGGAAGATCTTTGCAGGCTGGGACCAACCCTGTGCAGTCTTGATTAGGGAAGGGCTCAGGCCAGGGGGCTGGTAGGGTGCTGGGGAAAGGGATGAAAACTCCAGTTTAGAGATTTTAGGGTTTCAAAAGTGGTGGGCTGCTCTTGCAGAGGCCACAAGCCCCACTCCTTCCCCAGGAAGACATAAGTATGCAGCCTGTACTGCTCAGACCCATGACAACTCTCCATCTGGCACAGCAGCTGCGAGCCCCAGCTCTCCCAAGCCTCCTCTGTCATCTGAATCTCGGAGGAAGAGAGAGGATTCAGCTGAATGCAGCAAATTCAAATGCGTAACTTATATATATATTTTTTTATTTTTTTTTGTCCAAGGTTGCAATATGTTTGGAGATATTGTCCCGCCACCAAGTGCCTGGTGCAGCATACAGATGGTGCTCAGGGAAGCCGGGGAAGGCGGAGGGTGTTTCGTTCCCTCTCCAGGCATGGAAAACAACTGATGCTGTCACTGGAGTTATTTTCTTCTCCTGCTACTTCCCAGTGGTAGCTGGGGGGAGGAGGAAGTCCTCATTGAATATGTTTGATTTGGGTAAATCATCAACATTTTGACTAAAAATGCAGAAAAGAGCCCAGGGGAACACTGAAAGTTTCCAGCTTAATGCAATAGGATGAACTTCAGCATTTCTTGCAGGTGATTTGTCCTCTGCTTTTGCATTTGGAGAGATTTACTTAATTTCAGATCTTTCTACATGGGGAGAAAAATTCTTCTTTCCATTAGCTGCTAAATATAACATCTCATGGCTCCAAGGAGATGCAGTGGAGTGTCCAGATGAAGCCCCCACACCTTGAAGTTCCCTTTCAGCAGACCACACTCTGAGCAGGTCACACTGGCTGGGGAGGTGGCCACTGCTGTTACATACAGCATGTGTAAATCTAATATCCACAGGGGAGCCACAACCAAAACTCCCTGCAGGAAAGGTGTCTGAACCATGGTCAGTTTGGGTTGGAAGGGACCTTAAAGCCCATCCAGTGCCACCCCCTGCCATGGGCAGGGACATTTCCACTGTCCCAGGCTGCTCCCAGCCCCATCCAGCCTGGCCTTGGGCACTGCCAGGGATCCAGGGGCAGCCCCAGCTGCTCTGGGCACTCTGTGCCAGGGCCTGCCCATCCTCACAGGGAACAATTCCTTCCCAATATCCCATCCATCCCTGCCCCTTGGCAATTTAGGTCCTGGCCACGTCTCCTCTTCTTGTCCCTAGAGAAGCAGAAAGTTTGATTCATGTTGTACACAGAGAAATGCCCCAAAGCTCCCTGGAAGAGCAGTGTCTGGCCAGGGTCACCCACTGTGAGGGCAAAGCCCACCTCAGACTCCTCTCCCACCCCTCACATCACCACCACCCTGTCTTCCAGCTGGTCCCCAAACTCCCCAGCCAATCTCACTTAACAAACCTTGTGCCCTCCACTCCCCTGGCACTGGAAGGGAAAGCATTTTAAACGTGACACAATGGGCACCAGAAAATATCCTCAAGCTCTTTTACTTTCACCCAGAATATTATTTTTTAATGGATGTGGCTTGTTTGCTTGTCAGTGGGACAAGCAAATGGGCAGGTAGTTCAAAGGCCAGAGGATTTGGCTTTGACAAACAGACCTAGGGAAAATAACCAATGACAAAAACCAGATTTTTTTTTTTAAATATGAATTTTTATTTGTTTTGATAGGAGAGAGTGGGTAGAGTGGAAAAGCGGAGTGATTTAATTCAGTGAAGAGGTCTAGTCCCACCTTGTGTGCTACATCAGGAGGTTAGTAGGTGTCACAAGAGTCCTCCTCCTCCTCCACTCAGCTTCCTGATCTTACTCATGTACTTTTTGTTTCTGATGTTTTCTAATCTCTCCTCAGAACTTCACTGTCATTTTTTGAGGCATTTTTCTGTTGCTTTAACTTACTGAAAAAGCTAAAAGCTGAAAAAATGGCAGGACTAAAAATCCTGCCAATTAGAATGGGCCTTTTTTTTTCCAGCAAAGGTTGAAAAATACAATTCAATAATACAAACAGGCATTGAACATTGCACCAAAAAGCATTTGAAACACAGAAAAAAATCTTCAGAAAGAAAGAGAGAGAGAGAGAGAGAGAAATGAGAGAAATAGAGATTTTTTTTTTCACAGTTTCCATGAGAAATCCCTTAAGAAAGTGGCTACCAGCTGGTCAATAGTGAAAATAAAGTCAACAAAAATTTTAAAAATGCTTTTTTTTTTTTTCCTAGTTGTTCTTTATTTACAGCTGTAATAACAGGATTGTCATGCATTAAACTGCTGCCAGCTAGATCCTTTCTCATAGTGGGGTAAAGAGAGTCTCACAAGATGGAAAACAAAGGCGAGGACGTGCTGGGGCACGGAGGGGACCTGAGGCAGTGACAATGGTCGTGTTCTCTCATCTGCTGGGTGTGCTCTTTTTCCGGATGGGCTGCCCTGGCACGGTGCTAGTGCCACTCTGTACCTACAGGAGCAGCTGGTGCCCTCACCTTCAGGTAGGACATTTGCCTGCAGCTATCCCCAAGCCAGTTGCCAGTGACAATCTGGCTGATGAGGGGATGCTCAAGGCCACCTGACTGGACTGGAGGGGCTGAGAAAGTCCCTGGTGACAGCACAGAGGAACCCTTCCACTCTAAATTCAGCCTGGCAAAGGCAATGTGGCAGTGGCTCAGGTTTCCCAGCTCTGCCCCTACTTTCTGTGGCTACAAAAATCAAATCATTCGACGTATGGCTGCTGTTATATTTGCTGGGTGCCTTGCAGAAAGACAGGAGGCACTGACAGGCTCGTCAAGGGAGACAGAGTGCAGCTCACAGTGCAACATGAGCCAATGGTCTTATCAAGCTGACAGGGCCTTCAAGCAGCACTGAAGAGAAGAGCCAAGAGCCTTCAAAGACTGTGGGAGCACCCTGGCTCAGGCAGCAAGCATGGAACCAGGCTTCCCTCTCTCGGCAGATGGGGCTGGTGAGGTTTTGTACAGGAGAGACCTGCACCGGTGCGGACCAGGACAGAGGGACAGGACAGAATAGCCAGAACAGGATCTGTCCTGGAGCTTCACGAGCAAAAACCAGCACCGCCCCAGTCAGGCCCAGTGCTGGGACCAGCCCAGACCCAAGACTGTGTAAAGCAGCACAGATGCCTGTGGTGGGAGGCAGGCCAGGATGAGAGCTGGTGACTTCCTTCATTCTCCTGGCTGGGACACCGCAGGACCCTTGCTGCTCACTGCCACAGCCTCTCTCCAGCAGCAGAGGAGGACCAGAGGAGCTACAAGTGCAGGTTCAGGATGGTGCTTGAGAGGCAGGGGAGAGGCAGGGGTGATGCTGAGGGGCTGATGTGGGTACCTCTGCCAGGGGCTGCTCACCACGGCCCCACTGCTCACAGGACACCCAACACCTGTGTGTGGAACTGCTCGTGCTGAGGTCAGGACAGCAGCCTGTGCTCCTGTGACACCTCCCACAGTGGTCACACACGCGGGGGTCCCTGCATGCCACCTGGACCAGCAGCCAGCAGAGGCCAAGGGCCAGCACTCCCCTGGGCTAGGCAGGACAGGCCAAGGTGTTCCTCTGGCCAGGGACAGCTGAGTGGATCCCACCAGGTTCTGTGCTCCCTCCTGAAGCTGACAGAGACCTCACACTGCACACTCCCTGCGGGTGCAATGGGGTGGGGACCAACTGCTCTGTAGCACTCTGCTGTTAAAAAGCCATCTCAGGAACAGGCCCGTGTCCAGGGCAGGACAAGGGCTGTGTTGGAGCAGCTGTGACACTGGGGACTGAGTTTCCCTGAAAGATTTTGGACAGCACTGCCAGCAGTGACCTTGCTCCATGCAACAAGCCAGCACTCAGCCCCCAGAGTGGGGGGAGGCTCTTGTCTCTTGTGCCTTGCTCCCTTTATCCCCTGTGCCTCCCAAAGCCCAGTGGGGAGGGTTCACCTCACTCTGGAAGATTCAGCAAAGAGAATGAGAGGGAAGTAAAATAATTAAAAGTGGCCATTCTATCTTTCAAAGAAAAAGAGGTTTGATGTTTAGATGTAAAGACTTTGTGAGCATAAATATATATACAGACACAAGTATGTATATATATATATATATATAAATATGTAAAACCTCTGGCTGATGGAACAATAACAAGGTCAAACAGTAAATATTTGTACCTGGAAGCCATCAATCTCATCTGTGCTGTGGCCTCTTGCCAAAACTACCTCCAGAAATAGTTTAGCTTGATATGGAGAGGGTTGGTGAGTTGCTTGGATGTTTTTTCTTCCTATTTTAATATTAATAGAGCATTTATGTTTCCATCAGTGTGTCCTTTGCCCTGGTTGAGCCCTCCCCAGCCTCATCAGGAATCATGGAAATGTTTCTCTGCAGTCTGCAAAATCCACCCAGGATTGGGTGGGCTGAAGTGTGGCCTCAGGGAGGGATAAAATTTTGGGGAAGAGGGCCTGGAGTGGGGCTGGCCTGACACTCTGTGCTGTGACAGCCCCAACCCAGCTCTCCACCACTCCCAGGATCAAGAACGTGGAAGGGGGGCACCAGTAGATCCCAGAAAAACCCTTCCCAAGGAAAGCCTGCTGGGAGAGCACCCTCTGTGCTGCACAACTCTCCTGGATCTCCTGGGAGAGGCAGCAGCCCCTGAAGCTCTCAGAGAGGTTCTCAGCACAACCGAGGCTCTTCCCAGGAGAGGTGACCTGCAACAGGAGAAAGCCTTTCCTGGGATGTGATGTAACCCTCCCAGGGGAGGGCTGAAAGGAATCCCAGACATGGGCTTGGATGAGAAATCAAGGATGAGAAATGGATGCAGCTGGTGTCCATAGGATGGGCTAGCAGGGACAGGCTGGGGACAGCCTTGTGCCTGGGAACAGCAAGCCTCACACAGGGATGTCCTGCAGCAAACAAACCAGGACCCTGCCAGTGCCTGTGAGGTGCCAGTGATCAGGACAGGGGGACTGTGCTGCTTGTGGTACAGCCAGCCTCGCTCAGCCTGAGCTGGGTGCACAAAGGAGAGCAGGGAAGCTCTGTCTGGAGTGTCACAGCCCAGCTGGGTGATGCTTGAGAAGCTTTCAGGATGTTCTATGAGGGTAACTTCATCAGCCCTTAGGAGCTGAGGTGGCACTGAGGGACCACCTCTGGCCCAGCCCACTTCTATCACCCCACAGGGATGTTCTCATGCTGACACTCAAGTGGAGCTCTCAGTGACCATGTGCTGCTGTCCCTGCCTGCTGAGGGACCCCAGAGGAGCTGTCCCTGCCTCCCCAGGCTGAGCTCTCTGCTACCCATGTGCAGTTTCAGAAGAGGGAAGGAGAGAGTTACCAGTGCCAAAGTGTCCCTCTGACATTTCCAGCAGGGATGCAGCTGCAGGCTGGGACTGCACTGTGTGTTTCTCAGGTGGTGCGAGCTGCAAAACAAGACTGCAGACCAGCAGCTCATTTTTATCACCCTCAAAGGCTTCTAATTCCTACCTGGGAGATTCTCATCAAGTCAGGGAAAAGAAACACTGGAGTCTTGAGGCTCACAGTGCCCACTCTCTGCACAACTGTGGATTAGATTATCCGTGGCCATATACAGATAAATTTCTATACAGATCAGCTATAAAAGTGGAACCCTTATATGCTATCACAGCAAGCCTAATACTCCAGTAATGGATGCTAGATTAGCTCTGGCCTGGCAAGCACTTAGAAGAAGCCCCCATCAACAGCCTCGTGTTAACTGGGAAGGAAAAGTCCTAATTTGAGTCACTGACAGTTTTACAAAAAAAGAACATTATCTTCTCTGTGATGTCTGCTGGCAGGAGATGTTAAACCACTTATTTATAACTATCTTCCCAAAATGCTTTCCTGCTTGGAAGCCAAACTAGAAATCCTGTTTGGTTTGTTGTCTTTAACCAAAGGATGCCGGGATTTCTGCTTCCAGCTGGCAGAAAGCCCCAGAGCCCCTGCCAGGCTTTGGTTGGGAACAGACTTGGCTTTGGAGGCGTGCTCACACAGGCACAGGAAGGCAGCCTTCAGCAGGCACCGTTTTGGAAGAGCCAGCAGATGGGTGTCACGGGCAAGGCAGAGCAGTGTCCCGGGGAGGGACGAGAGGGGAGGGCTGTGGGGAGGGACAGGCAGGAGTTCACCCCGACAGCGACAGGACAGCGAGCGCGATCGGATCACAGCAGGGAGGGAGGGAGGGAGGAGGCTCAGGGGCTGCCCCGATGCTCTGTCCAGCACTCCAGGGAGACCCAGCCCCACTCCTGAGCATCACCCCACAGCACTGAGCCCACTTGGCCTGGGCAGGCAGCAAAGGCAGTCCCAGGATGCTTAGGCTGCTGAGGAGCTGATGGTAAGACCTGGCGATTTATGGAGAGCTCTACAAAGCAGGCACCGACAGACAGCAACTTGCTCTTGGGGTAAAAGAGATTTTGGGGAATTCCCAGGCTAGCAGAGGAAACCACCTCTGCAGCAGGGCCAGCTAAGTCTGCTAAGTCACAGGATGCAGTATTTGAACTTGCTGTAATTCCTTTAGTAAACACAACATACTCTTTGTGACCATTTTATTGTGTTGGTTTTGCTTGTTGTAGGGTTTCTATTCCATTCACTTAGGCCTGAGTATTATAGTGACATGAATGTTTTATGAGACCCTCTTCATCTAGCTTATTTAAGAGAATGTTTCCAAACCAGACAGCTGTTGTCCTTCCCACTGGAGAGCCCGGGGAGCAGAAAGGGACAGGAAGGGAACTCACTGCTGGAGGGAGTGTGGGGTGCCTTGGGCTTGGGGACACGTCGAGGCAGTGATGGGACAGCTGGGATGTCACAGTGGGGCGGCTGCAGCAGCAGCAGGAGGCCCAACAGGCAGAACCAGGTGCCACAAAGCTGAGATGTCCTCCCTGCCCAGCAGAGGGGCTGGGGGTGGTGCACCCTGCCCTCTGCTCCTCCACCCTGATGCTGCAGGCAGAGCAGGAGAGCTCCTAGGTCTTCCCACCCACCAGAGAGCCCTTGGGGATGAAAGGCACTGTAGAAATGACATGGTGTGGGGTTTGGGGTGCAGGTGCTGTGAGAGAGGATGTGGACAGAGCTGGTTTCCTTAGCAGCAGCTGGTGGGTGGGGGCTGGTTCCCCCTTCCCGATGTTGCCAGCCATGTGGAGGTGCTTGCTGACCCAACATCCTGAGGCTGAGCTAGACATCTCCAAACTCTTCTCCAAACCTCAGCTGTGGGCAGGGGGAGTGACTGCACTGCTGTTGAGCCAGTGAGATTGGTAAGGGACAGGCAGGACATGCACCAGTGCCACCCACGCTGCAGAACAAAGTGCCTGGCCTTCCTCGCTCCATCCTGCCGCCCCCATGGATATTCCAGGTGGGGCAAATGCTGTGCCTGGTGCTCAGCCCTGCTCCTGCACGGGCAGGGGGAAGCTAAGCCTGGCACTGCAGCTCAAAGCAATGCTGAGGGCATCACCCTGGGGGTGCTGTGACCTTGGCTTGGCTGCATGAGCCCAAAACGCACTGGGGCAGCTCTGGGGGGCAGCCAGAGGGTCAGAGTGGGCCTAAGGAACAGGGGGTGCACCCCTCTGTGGCAGCAGGACTGGGCTACCCCAAGGAGTCATCAGGCACAGGATGTACCTCCTTGTAGGAGGACAGTGTGCCCATGGATCCAGGGATGGATGGCTTGGATGTCACCACCTTGTGCTGCTTCTAGGAAAGGGACAAACACTGATTTGGGTCCTCTGTGGTGGTCAGTAAGGGAGAAAAAGCCTCTCTCCAAGGTGCTGGAGGGCTTTCTTGTAAGAGTGAGCAGAGTTAGACTGGGTTTACCTCAGTTGCTTTGCGGGATGGCACCTGGCTCGCATGGCTCTGTGGGACAGCACTGTCACCCTGCTCTTCCAAGAGCCCCTTCTGCTGTTTTCCCGTGGTGCTGAGTTGCACCAGTTCACCAGGGGCAGGGAAAGTCTTGGGGAGCCCCTGTCCCTGCCTCATCCCCGTGGCAGCTCCCGCAGGGAACATCCCGCCCCCGAGCTGGGCTTCCCCAGGCTGGGCTCCTCCCCATCAGCGGGGCTTACCCGAGAGGAGGGAGCTTCCCTGCCTAAATCCACCTGTGGGCACTGAGGTGCCCATGAGGGCCGCTGAGCAGCCAGAGGAGGATGAGGGGA
Source organism: Phainopepla nitens (assembly GCA_013400175.1). Taxonomy (NCBI): domain Eukaryota; kingdom Metazoa; phylum Chordata; class Aves; order Passeriformes; family Bombycillidae; genus Phainopepla; species Phainopepla nitens. The sequence goes on from VXBQ01003597.1 coordinate 182,093, forward strand.
AGCTGGAAGAAGGGGCTGGGACAGAGAGGATCTGCAAAGAAGGATAAGTGGGTGGGGGCATAAGAGAAAGTGAAAGACCATCCATCTGAAGAGGAGCTCTGTGCTTCCCAGTCCTGATGCTGAGTGCATGCAGCCTCACAGCTGCCATCTCCTCCAAGGCCTTGTAAAGCTTCTGACTGGACTGCCTGGCTGATGCTGAGAAAAATGATTTCTCTGCTAGGAACCACACTTGCTGCTCACACGAATTGCCCCAAGAGTGCAGGATGCCAGCCAGACAGGATCTTCCCCACCTTTCTTGTCTGGAGAGACAAAACCAGCTGGGTTTGGTGAAGACAGAGAGGAAGAAGACCTGCAATACCCACAAGATGCTGCCACCCCTGCAATGCCTCTGGGGACCACAGCAGTGGTAGGTTTGCCCCAGCAGGCACTGGGCCACAATGCCAGGCTGCTCCCTTGTCCCTGCAGCTGAGCAGCTCAGCTGCATTCAAAGGACCCAGCACAAAGTGCCAGGCACTGAAGAGGAGCCTGGCTGAGGGACTGGCACACCCTGCAGCCCAGGTGTCCAGGAGCATCTCCCGTGCTAGGGCAGCCCATCACAGAGGAGAGGGAGCCCCAGAGAGGCAGCCCCTGGGGACAGCATGAAATGGCAGAGGCATGAAGACCATGGGGACCACAGGAGGTGGCAGAGGAGAGATGGCAGCACAGGGTGACTTGGTCAGATGGGTGACAGCAGACTTAAGATGTTAGAGGCACAACTTGTTATGATCCCTTATTTGTTTTGTTTTTTTTTTTTTTTAGCTTTCATCATCAAAGTAAACGAAACCAAAGTATATATGGGATTAAATTAAAATCACAGTTTTGTTTACATTATAAAAGAGTGACATAATAATAATAATAATAATAATAATAATAATAATAATAATAATAATAATAATAATAATAATAATAATAATAATAATAATAGTATCAAATGAACAATAATAATTAAACAAAACAAGAAAAGAAGAAAGCCCTGGAGAACTCCTGCTGGGATGATGCTCACTGATGGAAGGTTTGTGTGACTGGATTTATTGTTTGGGGATCATTCCCTTGATAGCTGACTCCCGGTTCACATAGGTGGCCCAGTAGACCAAGTTGAAAATGGCAAAGAGGACTGGGAAGACGATGCGGGACATCTTGTCTACCTTGCTGACGCTGTTGTAGGTCTTCTTGCTCTCGGGGAGCTTCTCCTCCAGGCGGGGCATCTTCGGGGGCACGCTGGTGGCCGTGGCAGTGGCAGCAGCACTCTTGGAGATGGTGGGCAGCCCGGGCTCCTTGGCCATGTTCAGGGCGTAGGTGGTGCCAACAATGTTGTAGGTGTTGTTGGTTTTCTTGGCCAGCGCCACCGGCTCTTTTTTCTAGGGGAGGTGGAAGGGAGAAACAAACAGACAAACAGACAGAGGTGAAGTGGCAGAGAGTGGCACGGAGAAGGTTTCTGTCCTCTGAGTTTACCTGCTCGTCCGGGTGAGGAGGTGGAGGAAGGTGTGAGGAGCGGGAGGCCAAGAAGGGAGGAATGTACCTTGTGAAAGAAGAATGGCAAAAAGGAATGACACCCCGTGCAGTCATCCTTAGGGAAGAACTGGATTTTCTGCTTGGCTGGCTGCTTCCTGGGTCAGGTGAGAGGAGGACACAGCACACAGGATTACAGCTTGATTTTATTTTTTAGTGGCAAAGAAGCCATATTAAGAATACGGGCAACAGCATTGCAGTATTTTTGCACCATATTTCAATGCCCTGAGCTCCTCAGAGGAACAATTTAACATAATGATGTTAAATTAAAGTTCAAATTGCTTCTGGAACCCTTTAGAGCACCTCACGACCCACACAGGTAAGATACAGAACAGATGGAAGGCATTTGCACCAACCAGGATTTCTGGAATGCTCAACACAGCACTATAAGGCAGAGAGAAACCTTTCCTCCTGCCTTCACACCCAAGGGATGCTGAAAATCAGGGGAGGTGAGGGAATCCCTCCCCCAGGGCTCTGGGGGACAGCATAGGTGCTGCAGTGAGGACAGATTGCAGAGAGAATGGCAAGAGAGGCCCCTGTGTGTCAGATGTGATGCACTGAAGGATGAGAGTGAATGCTGGAGACAGTTCAGGTGTGCATGAGGATGGCTGGGCAGGAAGATGGACCTAGGGGGTCATGACTGGGGTTGCCCCCACTCTGGGGATCTTCCTGCTGCTGCCAGGGACCTGAGACCAGCTGCACTGTGTTGATAAAGCAACCCAAGCCTTCAAAAAAGAGGCCAGTGAATGCAATCTGCAGGCAGGTACCCCCAGGGGTGCCCCCTGCTACACCAAGAGCCAGCACCAGACACAGCAGTGCCTCATGGTGGGACTCTGGTCTCTAACTCAGAACCACGTGTGCCTTTGGATGACTTTTTTCCTGCTGAAAAGCAACTGAAACACACAGTGAGGCTCATCCAGGCATTTCCCCGGGCTGCTGGGCACGGTCATACATGTTCCTATGAGGGAAGGACCTCAGGAGGAAAGAGTGCAGCCAGCAGGGCCTGTCCCTGTCCTCACACTGCCCTGGGAACTGGGCAGCACTGGGAGCTGGAAGGGCCAGACCTGCCCAGCCTCTGCTCTGCAGAGACAGTCCCAGGGCTTTGGCTCTCAGTGCTGTACTTCCATTTCAAATGTGTCTGCAGTCACCATGGATATTCCTGGTTACCTTAGGAAATGAATTTTCCACAGTGATTTTCAAAGGGACACTAAAAGCAGACTTGGGTGCAATCTTTAAACTCCTCTCCCATAACACCACAGCCAGGCAGCCTTGTAATAATGCCAGCAATTACAGAAATTAATTTGTTAGGAGGAGCTCTAGATGTCTTCAGACTCCAGACCAGACTAAACCACTGTTTGGACCATAGTCATAGTATTTTATGGTCTTTAACAATTAACTGAGTCTGATTCTGTAGTCATTAGAGCCACATTAATGTGTTCCCTCTGCACAGCAGATGAACTTTTCCTGCTAAAGAACTGACAAAAAGCAAGTAAAGGGCCAAAGATGTTTCAACTATTAAAACACTTGCTTAAGTATGATTGCTTATTAAGACAGCTACAGGAGGCAATACAATAATTAATAATCACTAATGAAATGAAAAACATATTGTTGTTCACAGAACATAATTGGCAGTGCACTGTGATTATCTTAGTATTAATCAGCCATGTTATTCATTAGAGGAATAAGATGAATACAAGTGACACGACATTTTCAACCTGGACAGCTTTCCAGAGTTTGGAAAGTGGAGCCACATGAAAACAGCTGGAGTGGAGTCAAGTCAGGCAGGTCTGGGTGCTGTGAGTGGTGACAGCGAGCTGCTGCTCCCAATAGTGTGATCCAGAGAGCCCAGGCATTAATTTGGGCTTTCCTGGACCTCAGCTCAGGCTGTTCAGGTAGAGCAGAGGCTTGGGAACCTTCAGCCAGAGCCTTTTCCCAGCTGCCCATGGAGACCCCACCCTGGTCAGAGCTGGGAGCCTCAGAACACCCACACTGCCTACACCAAGGCACGCCTGTGCTCTCGGTGTGTTCTGCCCCCGAGATGCCAGAAGAAATGGTTCAGCCTGTTTGCTGGGCTGTGCTTTATAAATAAAGTGTTTCAGGCAAGATTTTGGCAATCAAACAAAGCAAAATGTGCTTGTTGCTGTCAGCTGCAAAGCAGCCTCCAGCTCTCACTCTGTGCCTTTGTCTGTGAGGAATTCCACATCCTCCTGAAAGAGAAGGAAAGGGTGGATAAACAGGAGGAGCCCCCACATCTGCTTTGAAAACTTGTCCTATTTAAAACATCTATTTTTCAAAGCAATTCCTGCACTTACGGCTCCATTGAGGCACAGGGAGGCTGAATTGCTGCACAAAGATGTCCCTGTGCTGCTCTCCTGAGGGAAAAGCTGTAAAATCTGGTGTAGAGAGAAATCTGTTCCCTAGATAGTACAGCCTGACAAGTTGTTCAACAACACACACACTGGAAAATAATAGTATTTTTGCTAAATAATCTTGTCTTCAAGCTTCTCTGCAGAGGAACCAACAACTGAACATCTAAATTATGGGAACTACTGCTTCTGTCTATGATTTGCTTGAGGTTTAGTTCTCTGTACCTGCTCCTTGGCAGGAGAAAATTTGGATTGGAAGCACTATGCCTCTGACAGGCAACTCTGAAAGTCACTAGCATCTGCAGAACTTGGGAAATCCAAGTATTTGCCACCTGTCATTCTAGAGAAAAGTCACTTTAATGACCCCCAAGCAGCTCTGTATCTGACATACCTGTATCCCATAGCTCAAAGCCCAGCAACTGCAGCTGCTGTTGCAGCAATGGTATCACTCCTTCCCCACACCAAGCCAAAGCTCCTCCTGCAGCATGCCAGAGACTTGATAATTCAGATTATATGGCACTGATCCCAGTAATTTTACGCTCCCTGGATCACCAGACAAAGATGGTTGGATGGATTACATGATCATCCCAAAGACACCACACAGTTATGAGAGAAAGGGGATGAAATGCTGCTGAGGAATGATTCATGGGCTGCACTGAAGATGCTGAGGACATAAATCACTTGCAGTGCTATCACAGAATCCATTAGGCTGGAAGAGACCTCTGAGATCCTCATGGAAATCATGGAGATTGCAAGTGCAAAGAACAAAGGACACGTGGGCTGCAGAGCATGACCAGCAAGGGAAAGTCCCAGCAAAACCACATTGACCAGAGTGAGGCAGACAAAAAAGGGAAGGGTCTGAACCATCCTGAGCCCTAAAGACTCAACCTGGAGGAAAATGGTGGCCTGTCAAGGTTGGTTCTAGTTCCTCTAGGATTGCAACAAAGACGCCACAAATGGAAAGAAAAAAAAGGAAAAAGAAAAATTATTCCCAAGGGAGCTTGATCAAAGGGCAAACTTGAGGATTGCTGAAGATTGGGTTGCACAGAAAGCCAGGCTTTACCCAGCCAGTAAAAAAGGCACCTCATGCATGTTTTTCTTAGTAAAAAGTACATTAAAAGCCCAGACCTAACCTCACCACACACTGAAGAACTATTGTCTTATGTGGCATCTATAGACAGTCTATAGCTGCACCAACAATTTGGCTTTCTTACAACAAAAATAAAGATCCAGGATTATTGTCCAAAGCACATTCTGTTTTTATGTATCTGACTGCAAATACTTGTACTAGTTCTGTTGCTTCTTGACACCCAGAATTTAAGGGCAATGCCATTCAGGCACAGATACAGAGCTAGATCAGGTTTTATGCACAAACATGGCATTGCAGGCAGAAGTGGGTTTAAGTGTCTTCCAAGAATCCAAAGCATTTTCCATCCTGAGGAACAGACAACACTTTTTGTGGTAAACTCACTGGTAAATGTCATCCTTGCAGTTTCCCAGCAGCAAGGTCACCGTTGCTTGTTCTCTCTTTGGATCCTCACTGTCACAGCCACTCAAGAAACGACCTTGTTGGCTCCAGAGGTTGCCATTCTTGTGGCTGGGATGGTGGATGGATCTCTCTGTCCAGACACAGCCCTTCTGTCCTGAGCTGGAACCTTTTAACAAGGTATTTTGAGGATGCTGGAGATTGAGAACTTTGCTGGCTACTGAACCCACTCATCTTTCAATCTCTTTGGCCTCTCACTAATCTCACACCTCTCTACCATCTCGCACCTTCCTCCTGATGATGTTTTGTTTTTAAAATCACCTTTCCTTTCCTGACAAGTTTTCCTCTTTGGACCCCAAAACCTCTCTTCAATTTGATCTGCACCTCTAGGCTGGTTGCAGTCACTTCATCATACAAAAAGAAAATAAACTTTTCAATTAGTAATTACTGATGGCAGGCTGGAAAGGCTTGGAAAACCTTTGGGTCCAAGAAACATTAGTCAAACCTTATCAGAGTGCAGGCTAAAGGGTGTTTTTAGTGACATCTATGGTGATATCTGCCTGCTTTTCGTTGGAGAACTGCAGAGAATATGCAGAGTAGTTCCCAGCTAGAACTGACTGTGGCTACAGCCAGGACATCAGCATGATTTTATGATGCAGAGACCAGTAATTCACCAAGATCAGCCCAGCATTTTAGGTTCTACCTGAAAAAAACCCCAGCTGTTCCCATCTAAACCAATGGTTTGGCTGAGGGGGAGAAAAAAAGAATAAACACGCTGGGGGTGTCTGTCAGCAACCAGCAGCTTTTCCATGGTACTGATTTTGTCCAAGTGGGATGGGAAGCATTGCTGCTGCCTACAACAATTTCTTTTCATGTTCACACAATCAAACCTGGAGGGAGGATCCTTGCCATCATGCCAATAAAGAACATTTCTTTTGGCTGGGGAGAAGGATCTCAAGAGACCAAGGCTCAGCTTGTCACTGGCAGTTTTACTCTTGGTACAAACACTTTAAAATGCCAATAGTTATTCTCCTGCCTCTTCTTCCTTTTGTGGTTTCAATCACCTGGCTTGTCAATTGTTTCAAGAGGAGCTAATTAAAGCTGAAACTGAGCCAATGAGGCACCTCCATTGCGTAGCAAATTCACTGCTTGGAAATACTCATTGGAATAAAGATGAAAAGCAAATATGTTGACACATTGTATTCCTAAGCTCCCTGAATGCCCATCACTCTTCAGGGAGGTCTCTGAGCTGCAGAGACTGGGAGTGAGTTTGCTTCTTCAGTAAAGATCAGAGATAGCTTGAAAAAGCATCCCCGAATTTGGAGCCCTTCCTGATTCTTCAGGCTGATACCAACTGCAGCAAAGTCACGGAGAGCTCCCCCTCTGAAACATTCCTGGTCCTGCTTTGTTTTCTTGCTTGATTATCATGTGCAGGAACATTCTGCGTGCGCTTACCCTATTGTTTCAGCACTGTTAATCTTGCAGTGCTGGGTCAGTGAATAAATTGAGGAACACGCTGCTTCTAAGATAAACTGCAGCTTTTGAGCCTCGACTGCTTTCTCCATCCAGTTCACATAATTGCCCAAGGCTGTGTGAATCCTGACTTTGTGCTGATTTGCCCATCCCTGAAAGGGACACCACAGCCTTGAGGACCTGTCCTGACTCTTCACTCGTGCCAATGACTCAGGAAAGGCTTCTCTCATCTCTAGAGGCCAGGTTAGCATCACTGTTCATGGTGGAAGGGGAAGGCCTGACCCCCTCTGGACGCTTTCTACCATGAGTCTGTTGCTCAGACCACAGCTGCAAAAGCAAACAGATAGACAGAGTCCAAGAAAGACAAAAGAGAGGCATCCAACACCCAGTGATGGCTCTGTTCACCTTCTTTGACCTCCACACCAGAGAGATGACTGGCTGCTGTCTTCCCAAAAGTTGCTGCAATTCTGTCAGGTGTTTAACATACAGCCCCACAACAATTTCCAACAACACATTAAAATGCAAAGGAGAAAACTATAAAGGCTCCAGAACCAAGAACAAGGACAAAGCTGATTTTCAAATTGATTCAATAAATATAAACAAGGAGCAGCATGCTACAGTAAGCGATTTCTCTGCACAGACAAGATTAAATCAGTTCAGAGGGAGGGGGGCACGAGCAGGGGGAGCAGAGCCTGTCAGGATGAAGCTGCCAGAGAGGCTGATCCCGAGTGGGGAGGGAAAACGTGGGTGATGCCAGACATTAATCTGCTGCCAGTTGGCGTTTGGGATTGCTGGCTTCCCAGGCACCCTCTGTGCCCAAGCTCACAGAGCAGCAGCTGCTGGCAGCTGTGGGAAATGGCACCAGTGTCAGAGCCGGCCAGAGGACACGGCTCAGTGGGCACCCTGGGGCATGTTTGGGTTTTTTGGCATGCTAGCAACAAGGAATGGGGTTGGAAGGCTGGGTTGGGTTGGTTCATTGCTTTGGGAGGGTTGGGTTGGGGTTGGGGTTTGGGTTGGAAAGAAAAGGAAGGAGACACAAGAGCACCAGCGGAGCAAACCGAAAGCATGGATGCGCCCATGCTCCCCTGGCAAACACCGCCGTACAGAGCACAGAGGGAAGAGCCACAGCCATGCCTGGGTGTTTCCCTCCAGCTAAGCACACCCACCAGCCCCAGGCCATTCCTCCCCACCCCTCAAGAACCGCTGCAGTCAGGACCTGGGCTGGGAAGGCAGTGAGTAGCATGCAGCCTCCCGAGTGCTGCGGGGCTGCACGTTACCCACTGCTGCGCCCGGCACGGCTCCCTCGGGCAGCGTTTCTTCCCCACCCCTCCTCCAGCCTCGGCTGACCTTCATCTCCTGGGCCTCCAGCACCTTCTTGCCATCCCAGGCCCAGCTGCGCTTGGTGAAGTAGTTGACGGTGGCGAACTCAATCAGCGCAGAAAACACAAAGGCATAACAGACGGCTATGAACCAGTCCATGGCCGTCGCGTACGCCACTTTGGGTAAGGAGTTTCTGGCGCTGATGCTTAGTGTGGTCATGGTGAGCACCGTGGTGACACCTGCGGGGCACAGCAGCACGCGGGGGTGGTGTGAGGTCGTGCACTCACACCTGCTTCTCTCAAAACAGCTGCCACTCCCTTGGTGTAATGTTGGGAAGGATGAAAAGTTAACAGAAAAGTTTTACAGAGAGGAATGCTTAGGAGAAGGTTTTATAGAAATGAAAGTAAGTTTTGATATATGAAAGAGATTGTTGCAAATGTTGCTGCTCTTGTAGCGGAGAGAACAAAGGTTAAGTTGAGTTGGAAGGTTTAGAACAAGTTAAGTTAGAAGGAAGTTTTATGGCAGAAAGTCCGAAAGGTTGAGTGGTCTGCAAATAAGGCATTGTTTCATTGTTTCATTGTTTCAAGAAAAAGAGCATAGGCACACAGAAAGATATTATTTACAAAGACAGAAGAAAACTCCACTGCAAACCAAGTTTTTAAAGTCTAACATACAACTACTAAGTCAGGTGATTGGTTAGTTACTACCATAGTATGGTAATTTCAGCAGTTTTGATAGGTTGTATGTAAATGCAAAGGTTTTGTGTATGATGTTAATTGGTTGTTACATAATAAGATGCAAAGCAAAGAAAGAGATAGAATGCTTTGTAACATGCATAGAATCGGCCTTCAGGACACACAGTTTGCCCTTGGCCAGCAGCCATAGGCATTAGCCACGAGCCACGACCCCTGATGCAATAAACAGCATTTTATGAAGAGCTGTCAGGAGTACCCATCTCGCCATCAGGCTCTTACAGTGTGAGAGTAGAGCCAGCTCCTGAGCCACATTCCCCTGGAACTGAGGGAGCCTTACCCCTAGACCTACTTAGTTTAGACCTACTTAGGCCTTACTTACCTCCGTGTACCCTTACAGAACTAGCCCTTAGTGCAACTCAGAGAATAACAGAACAGGCCAGGCAGGCAGGAGGTCAGGTTCATAGAATCATAAAATCACAGGATGGCCCGGGCTGGAAAGAACTCTAGAGACCATCTGGTTCCACTCCCTGCCACAAGCAGGGACGCTTTTCACTATCCCAGGTTGCTCAAAGTTCCCTCCAGCCTGGCCTTGAACACTTCCAGGGATGGGGCAGCCACAGCTTGTCCAACCCCTGCTCAAATCAGGGCCAACTTCAGGCTGCTCAGGGAATTAGCCTGGTTCAGTTTTGAGTACAATCAATGGCAAACATCCTCATTAGGGTGAAATTAACTTTCTCCAACCTTCAGTGACGAGACCTCTGCTCTCCATAAGAGTCCTAGCTCACAGGGAGGCACCTGCACTGCGTTCCTCATCTGCTGGAGGTGCACGATGCTGCACCCAGCTCATGTAGAATGTGTCATGGAGAAGCCTCTAGCTGCTTTTGCAACAAAATAAAAATAATAAAGTAACAGTGAAAAGAACAGCTAGATGGTCATGAACCTCAGGGAGGATCAGAAACTGGCCACTCATCTGACACAGCTCTCTCAGGGTTTTAGAAATAATGTCTTGTGACCTGCATGGATGGACACCTGGGATCTTGGGTCCTGCTGTCAGTGGCCCAAGCTGCCAGAATAAACATCTTAAACAAATGATCTGTTGCAAAATGTCTTTTAAAGCTTTTTTCATTAAAGCAAGCAACCATTACCATCCATTTTCCCCAATAATGTGCTTTTCAATTAAAAATGCATTAAAAACATTATAAAAATATTGACTAATTTTCGGTTCCCTTAAGCCATACTCCTGGTAATTTAAGAGTTTCAATTCAATATTGTTGACAATACTTTCTGAGAGGCAGAAAAAGAAGAAAGGAATAAACAATTGGAGTTCTCATTATTTTCTTAATAGGAAAGCAAGGCAATTTGGGAGCAAAGACATTTGTCACACAGGTAGGTTTTAATTTTTCAGTCATTTTTCATTAAAGCAAGCAACCATTACCATCCATTTTCCCCAATAATGTGCTTTTCAATTAAAAATGCATTAAAAACATTATAAAAATATTGACTAATTTTCGGTTCCCTTAAGCCATACTCCTGGTAATTTAAGAGTTTCAATTCAATATTGTTGACAATACTTTCTGAGAGGCAGAAAAAGAAGAAAGGAATAAACAATTGGAGTTCTCATTATTTTCTTAATAGGAAAGCAAGGCAATTTGGGAGCAAAGACATTTGTCACACAGGTAGGTTTTAATTTTTCAGTCAGCTCTTGCCTGCTCGATCTGAGCTGCTGCTTGAGGAATCTTATTTCACTGCAATTCTCAGGATAACACAGTAAGGAATCACATATGATACCACATATTCCCTCTCTGCTTGGGGACTTTTGTCCAATATCCTCTCTGTTAAGTGGAATCTGCTGGGCAGTGTTACTTCCAGGATATATAATCCTGCAGCATCACACCTGCTCTGGGACCGTGCCTGTGTAGATCCTGAACTAAAGGTCTTGACAGGAAAGCACAAAGCAGTTCTGTTATTAAATGCTTGTAAAAGCTATTAATATATGTGCAGTGCCAGCCTGGCACTTTGCTTCGGTGAGAGGATCCGAAAGCAGCTGAAGGAAATAATAACACTATATTCACCATGCAGTTATGCTGCCTCAGCCCAGGAACTTGTTATGTGGAGCTGTGACCAGGGGCACATTAGCAATTTCAAAGGTAGGGCTTTAAATGCCTCCCCGTGTCCCTCTCCTCTGCTCAGCTCTAAAGCCAACACAGATAAGCAGACACAGCCAAATGCATATAATTAGATGATCAATACCTTGATTACTGTTAATATTTATGGCTTGGCTTGTAGCAGAGACACGGCCAGGAGTATTTTTGCAGTGATTTGGGGGGAGCAGGCTCACTGGGAAGGCACTGAAAGCTATCCTGGGCAACGGCCAGCAGCTTAGCAATGCTGGTCAGGGCCTGGCAAAGAGCAGCTCAGTGTATTTCCCTCAGTGTTTCCCTCTCTCCCCATGCTGAGAGGGCACCCTGTGCCCCCAGACTCACCAAAAACCGTGCGGGCAGGCACGGACTCCCTGTTGAGCCAGAAGGAGACCTGGGACAGGATGACAGTCATGATGCAGGGCAGGTAGGTCTGGATCACAAAGTACCCGATCTTCCTCTTGAGGTGGAAGTGCGTGGTCATGACAACATATTCCCCTGCAGAGACAGCCAGGGAGGGATCTGAGCCACAGAGCTTCCCAGCCCAGGGCCAGTGACCTCTCCAGGATCCCACCCTGAACAAACTTCCCAGATTTCAGTGGGATTTCTGTGGGAAGGAGGGGTGCAGGGGTGCAGCAGGCACTCACAGCTGCCGTGCCATGCCAGGTGTGTGCCCCAGCACAGCCCGGGGGGCTCTCACATCACATCTGTCCTTTCAAAACACTCCTCTGACTCTTCGATTTGCTACAGAACGGGTGTGGCACAAACCAGTGTGAACAACTGGGCAATGAAATCTTTCTCTGCTTTGCCCCAGGCACAAGGGGGCCCTGGGGATCTCTCCTGACCCTGCTCCCATCCCAGGGAGCCACACTGTGGGTAAGATCCCTTAAACCTGGAGACACCCTCACAGTCCTTTAATAGGATTGCAGGACACAGGATTTTATTTTCTCTGACAATCCTGAAAATATCCCACCTTCCCTCACTGTAACCATCTCAAAAATCAAGGCAGGTTCTGTTGCTGAAGGTCTCACCTGTGAACTGAAGAGGCAGCTGTCCCTATTCTCCCTCCATGTCCTATTCCTCCCCCAAGAGCTGTGGGTGTTTTGTTGGATTACTGTGCCTTTATGTTGTGAGCGTGGCTGTGCTAAATCGTTACACACAGGAGCCTTTAGCAGCTTTCTTACCACTCCAGGTTATTCATCTGTACATTTTACTACAACTTAAGTAGAGAGATGGGCCAGATATTATGACATTTAGTTCCCTGGGCTCCCCACATTTCCCCAAGGGAGGTGAAATGAGTTGTTACAGACAGACACTATTAAAATCAAGTGCACCAGAGAGGAAATATCCTCAAATGAGAGAACTACTGGTGCATACAGAAGGAAAAAATAAAAGGGAAAAAAAAAAGAAATATGAGAGACACACATGAGATAACAGAAGCTATCAGTACCTGGATTCAGAGGGGAAGGGAGGAGCAGCAGATGGGAGAGAAAGATGATTAATATTGGTCATTAATCAGAGGAAACATTTGTTTGGGATAATCTTCTATTAGTTATGATAATATTTGTGCAAGCAGATGCAGTGAAAATCACACTGAACATTATGTTGCCTTCTCCTCCCCTGCCTGCAGTGCTTTCCTGAGGGGCTGGAAAGGAATCCAAGAAAATGAACCCTCAGCACCACAAACCAGCTGGACAACACGGGGCAAATTTTCCACACAGCAGATCATTTTTAGATGCTTGAGATCAGTTCTCCTAAAGACTGTGGGCAATAAGGCTCTTTCACTGAAAAACAAACTCTTTACTGCCTCTTGGTGACTGCTGAAGATGTCACCAGCCGTATTCTCCTGGCTTAGGAAGTGCTGTGGCCCTGGACTGCCTCTATAACTGTTCCAAATCGAGGCATTCCAAGCCCATGAGTCCATCTCATCCCAGGAGGAGCTCAGCCCACAGGGTGGTCCCACAAATACCTGTGCTGGATCGAACCATCTCTGTCCCAACCACATGGCCCAGCAGGTCATACTGGTTCAGGCGAGATCCCCCCTTGGCTACTTCCACGGATTTATCCTTCCCCAGGGTCCAGGTGTAGATCACCTCTGTCTTTGTGTAGGCATCTGCAGAGGAGGGAAAAGAACGAGGTCTGTGCTTCTGCCCGACCTAAAATACACCAAAATTAGCCTGTAGCCAAATTAATCTTTGCTGTGCATCTCTCAGAGCCACATGGCTGAGCACAGCCAAGCATGGCCAGAGACCAAGGCAGATCAACAACTGTTAAATCAAATGAGCAGGAGAGAGCTGGGGTTTTTGAAGGGAGCAGGAGAGGGGCAGGGCTCTGTCATTGAGAGGCAGGCTGTCCCTGTGACGTGCTGACTCTGCAAGGCTGCCTCCAAGCAGGGACAGCACAGGAAGGCATCCAGGCCAGCAGGATGCTGGGGCAGCAGGACAGCCACAGCCCTGCCATGCCAGGCACAGGGAAAGTTCTGCTGGCAGCAGCTGGCAACAAAGGCTGAATGCAAATGGGGCTAAATTTTAGTTGAATAGTTTAAAGTCTTTACCCTCACTCAAAAGTGTCCTCTCACACCTAAATGCTTTTTCCCTGTGTTTGTGACCGAGCCCCTGCTCTGTCCTCACAGCCAGTCCCCCTCTCAAGAGTGCTCTTGGTTTTCCAGTCCTATGGTTGTCCAAAAATTGAGTCTCTCCAGACTCTGCTAGGAGCTATTTCTCCCCATAATGCCCAAAATTCCAACCTTGCACCAGCTTTTTAAGACAGAACAAAGTTTTCTAAACCAAGCCTTCAGCTCATTTTTACCCACCACCTTCTCCTGGTGAAGACCTGAAGGAATTCTGTGGCTGGGGTCAGGTCAAGCAGTGTGTCAGGTCTCCTAGAGAAACGTCTCAGTTCCTGCTTTGTGGAAGATTGTGTCCTGAGAAAACCACATTTCCGTGAGCTCTCTAAAACAGCCACTGCTATCCCTGCACTGTGAGTTTTGGCAAAGCTCAAAGTTCAGGGTTAAGCAGGGGCTGTGCAAAGCACTGGGGGTGGTTCTGATGATCAGACAATGTTTCTCAGCAGGCCACGGTGCTGCCTAAGCACTCCTGATGCAGGCTGGCACCTCTCACCCCATGTGCAACACTCTGCTTTTCCAACCCCTCCTTCCAGCCCTCTGCATGCTTCTGGAGCCCTCCATCCTCCTCCAGAGCTTTGTACAGCTCTGCCACTGCTCTTTCAGCTGATGGGCATCACCTCCTGCTCCACAGTCATGGTCCAGCCACTGCCACTCTCAGCCTACAAAAGGAACTTGCCCACATTTTCACTGCCACCATTCCTCATAATCCAGGTGTTTGCCTGGGACAGAAGGGTATCTGATGTCACTTAGGCATGGCATGGATGCTGGGACACGTTTAATGCCAGGCAGCTGCTTTGGTTCTGCTCAATGCCTCGTTTGCAATGTAAAATCCAATCCAAGCAGGGACAGCTCATGGACATTTAGAGGAGCTGGCAAAGTCAGCAACATCTCCTGCTCCTCTAGTCTCGGATAGCTGCTGTACAAATATCCTGTGATGGCTTAGGAACACCTCTCTGCAGTGCACATTCATCTTCCAGGGAGCAGGGGGACAGGCAGGGCCATCCCTTCGCTGCACTTGGCCCAAGGGATGATGCAGGTGGGCAGCTGAAGCTCTCTGGAATGCCTGATACCCTTGATTCTCCTGCAAATTCTCTGCCCTGCCCCCTCACGGGGGCTGCTGTGGTGGCCCAGGGACAGAAGGCCACTGCTGAGCCTCTTGTGGGGATCAGCAGAAAATGGTCTGTGAGGAAAACTCAGCATCCTTTGAGCAGCATGGGCCTGGCACTGGCATCGTCCTTCTAATTGAAAATCTGACCCACTTTAGGCTTCCTGAAAATGAGCAGCTTGCAGCTGTCGATGGCTTTGTGGTGAAAACACTAGTTTAATCCCACTCCAACCTAGGAGAGGTGAGCTCAGATGCTCTGTGGGGGCTTTAGAAAAAGTTACATTAATGTTAAACAGGGGCAGCTTTCTGAGCTCCTTGTCTCAAAACTCTCACCATTCATAGGTCAAATCAGTAAAAAAATAACTCCCAAAGGGTGTTCCAGCAGAAATACACACATTAGTCTCTTTTCCTCACCAAGAAACACTATAAGCAATTAGATGTGGAGTAATCTGCCTTCCTGCAAGTCTTGTAATAATCCCAGAGTTTAGGCCTGAGGTATGAGATTTGATATCCCTCCTCACAAGGTCAATTAACATTAATAATTCATCCTTCTCTAAGGCTTGCTATTTTACTGGCCTTAGTGATGTCTTGTGGCAATGAGCTCTACATTTAATTAGGTGCTGCCTAAGAAATAGCTTTTTTTTAGTAGTTCTGAATAATCCACTTTCATGGGCACAGTTTGTCGTGAGGCAGAAGAGCAGATGCACATGATAAATATGATTTCCTCTCCTGCCAATCAGACTTTTCCACTTTTTCCTCAGTTAGCTCCCAGATGGCTACAGGAAGGAAGTGTCAGTTTGGGAAGGTTGGGATTTCTCTTGGGGTTACTGCTGTGGGCTCATTCCTTAGCTGGAGGTGAGAAACTTTCTCGTCTAACACAAACACACACTAAAGTGGTGCTCACTTGGTTGGACCTGGGAAAGACTGCAGGCAGAGCCAGACTAGGATGTTTATTTTCACATCATGGTGAACCAGAGTCTTGGGGTTTGGCTCCCACTCACTTTAGGAACAAAACCAAAAGAAATTTGTCTTGCACATGGGAGAGATAAGGCAACTTTTATGGGGCGCCCAAGGAGCTGAGCAGCTGCAAGACTGGGAGGCTGGGAGCAGCTTTCAACTCACCAGCAGCCTGCAAATCTTCCCTGAACCAGGACCCTTGGCTGCTGGGACTGAGATTCCAGAGTTTCCAAGTCTTTCACTTGAGAGCAGCCTGCCTGACAGACTGAAGAGGGACAAGGGGTTTGTAAGCTCCACTGGAGCATGGAGCCAGAGGAGCCAGGTATTTCAGGCTCTCCACAGACTGGCAGGGTGGGACACTCAGCAGCAGCCACCACTGCTGTCCCAAGTTTGTCTTCCCAGCATCCCCTTGTGATGAAGGAAAAGCACAACTCAGATTTAAAACCATAGAATCATTAATGTTAGGAAAGACCTCTAAGATTAACAAGTCCATCCATTAACCCAGCACTGCCAAGCCCATGTCCCCAGGTCCCCGAAATACACATTTTTTGAACATTTTGAGGGATGGGGACTCCACTGCTTCCCTGAGCTGCCTGTTCCAATGCCTGAGCACCCTTACAGTGAAGAAATCTTTCCTAATATCCAATCTAAACGTCCCTTGGCACAACCTGAGGTCACTTCCTCTCATCCTGTCACTTGTTACCTGGGAGAAGAGATCAATTCCCACCTGGCTACTTTCTAAATAAATTTACAGCAAAGCCATGGGTGTCTAACCCACCCTGTAAGCCTGAATTGAGCACAGAGTCTCTCAGTGATGGCAAGAATTGGATGTATGAGACACTAGGAAAAAAAATTTTGGTCACATTATCACTAGCAAAAATGAATATTACCGTCACTAAAATACTGTGTAACACCAGCCACACAAAGGACTGCTTTTCAGCTCTGCATCACCTCCTTGCAGAGGCTGCTGGGGGTACTTACAGCTCCCAAATTTCAGGGGACAGGCGTGCACGTCCATGGGGAAGTCCTCCAGGTGCATGGGGCACTCGGCATGGATGGTCAGCCTGCAGGACGAAGCACAGGGGCTGCTCAGGGCCAGCCTGGCCCTTCTGCAGCCACCAGCGGTGGCAAAGGCCTCGAGGTGCCCACCAGCCTGGGGGTCTCTGGGCAGAAGGCCCCCAGCTGTGGAGAGGACAGAAGGACACACATCTGGCAGCCTTTTCCTCGGTGTAAACTCAGCCCTGCTGACCGAGCGTCATCTGCACCACTCAGGGCCATGGGAAAATCTGCCAGAGCCCAGCACTCCTGTTTGCTTATGTGCTGTGAGCAGAGCTCCTGGGGGCAGGGGACGCCTCGTGGGGCACACTGGAAGGCACAGGGAAGGGCTCCAGGGTCCCCCAGGGAACAGGCTGGAGGTCTGCAAGGAGCTGAGGGCTGGCAGATGGTTCCAGCCCAGACCCACGAAGACACCAGGATGCAGCATCCTTGTCCCTGTGGGACACCTCACCCCCCTCCCCTGGCTCCTCCCCCGCTGCAGCACCGCAGGGATCCTGCAGGCAGGTGAAGAACTGGATCCTGCAGGCAGGTGAAGAACTGGAACTCCCCTGGGGCTGCCTAGGGGTGTGCAGGACAACCTGTGCTTTCCAAATCCCCCAAATCCCGCTAGGACACCTTGTCAGGAAGCAGTTTTGTGAGGGAGGCACAGCCATAAAAGCAGTGTGCTGCAGAATATGGGGCCAGGCATAAAAGGATCCGTTTTAAAGGGCTCTAAAAATGGGAGCTCGTGTTCCTTCCTGGAATACTGCAAAGCATGCAGCCAGGGAGAGGGAGCCAGGAGAGACAACGTCCCAGGAGATGTCTAAAACAATCTTCTCTGAAGGAACCATTTGTAGGAAAAAAAAGAGGACTCACTTCTGATGACTCAGCAAAACAGCAAACAAACCATGGCAGGAGCAACATGTGGATGCAAAGGGCAACTGCACAGACTGAAGGTGGATTGTGCAAAACTCAGGTTGAGGAGCTTCTATTGAGATATTTTCCTTCAGCTAGAAAATGTTCAGCTAAGTTATTCTTCACATAAAATCCTGAGGCTTAGTCAAATGCAAAATAAACCCTGAAAAAATAAAGGCTTTGGGTTTTGTTTGCTAAAAGCAAAGAATAAAAATTAAAAAAAATAAAAAAAGGAAATAAATTTTTTTAAAAAGGTTATTTCTTTCAGCCAGACACGCCTTAAATGATTCTACCAAAAAAATGTAAAAAAGATGAGAAGACTGTTTTTTAAACTTGGCATAATAAAATTCAGTGGACAAAACCAAGCCCTTCACAAATTCCCTGTGGAGGAAACAAAGCAGCATGGCTGTGAGGTGGCAGGGGCGGCACAGCTGCAGTGACAGTGGCTGTGTGTGGCAGCTGGTGCTGTGAGAGGGGACACCCACACACACCCTGCCCAGCTGTGCACTGGAACCTCCCCAGCACCTGGGAGTTCTGCTCTGCCAGGGGAGGAAAGGAACCCTGGGACTTCAGACCCACCTCCAGCCTCACCTGCAGCTCCCACAGGGTTTGGGAAAGCTGGCAACCCCACGAGAGAGAGCAGGGGAGATAAATCAAGCAGCAGAGGAGCAGAGTTGCCATAACTTTGGTGGGGGAGAGCTGGGTGGCCCAAACTCTCTGGAGCCCCTGCAGGGCACAAACCCCCAGTTCTCCACAGCTTTGGGAACATCTGGAATTCGGTGCACCAGAGACCAAGGAGCTGGGCTGCAGTGAGTGTGCCAGCCCTTTCTGAGTGCATGCCCCTGGAAACCCCTGTGATAAGCTGACAGAGAGGAGTTAATGCTGACTGTCCTGCGTGCTTCACGGCTGGCTCCAGCCTGGCTTTCTCAGCCAAGCCAAGAACCACTGTGTGCCCAGAGCAACTTCTTGGTGACAAATCACTCTCTCTGACTTGGAGATCTCTTCTTCATCACTCCACTGAATGCACCTTCTCCTGTCAGGAGAAGACCTGACCTTTAGACTTCAGTCAAGACTCACTGAAGACTGACACCGATTTTGACAAGCCTACAAGCACAGTGTTGTAATTATTTTCTCCTGAACACTCAAAGGCCACCATGAACAAATTGCTCATTTGCTCTGATGCCTCTCATTTCCGATATGGACTTCAAGAAGCAGGTATAAAAACCTGGCAGCTTGGGTTGTACTTGACTGCCTTGCTCTTCCTGTTCTGTTTCTTTTGTGATGTTCTCTTCAGCCAGCTCAAAATCCACTTGAGGAGTTCATGGCTGGCAAGCCTGTCAAGTATATTCTCACAGATCTTAGTCCTCGATTCTTTCTGTGTCTTTTCCAACTGCAATGGACTTTTTGCTTCTCATTTTGTCACTGTCTCTTGTGTCAGGAAAATGTTGAGGCATTTCCCCTGTCTCCCTCAGCAGAATTTTCCTTTTTACCTTCCTGTTTTTTTTATCTGCTTCACTCATTGCTTTGTTATTTCAAAAGGCTCTGAGCTGGGAGTTCCCAAAGTTGACTTTTCCAAAGAATCTCATCTCTGACCAGTGCCTTCCTTCTGATGCATCCTGAACTCACCCCAAAAAAACCCAGAAAAGTCTTTTCCATCCACTGTGCTGTCTGCAAGTGTTGGCTGTGATCACCAGCCACTCTAAGACTGAATGACCCAGGGACTGCAGACTGTGAGTCTGGTGGGTTTGTGCCATTTAGAGCAGCCAAGAAGAGCCCCAGAGGGGACCAGGACAGCAGCAGAGACTGGCCTTGGCCAAACCCTCCTGCCCTCACCAGGCCATGGCCAACAAGAGCAAGTGTTGTCAAGGGAAGGATGGATGCTGGATGACTCCCTCCATGTTTGGGAATGCAGCAGTTGGATTTTAAATCTAAAGCCTGTTTTATTAGCTGAGCCAGCAAGCAATAAAACAAGAAATCCATCAACAAATCACCGGAAAAGCAACCTAATCTGCCACTTTTCCACCGACAACTGAAGGAGTTTTCAAGTCTCCCGAAATTAAATAAAAAATGGAAAAGTCACATCATTCCAGTGAGATGAGTCTGGTTCAGCAGCTTCAGCCAGCCACAGGTCAGCAGGTTCACAAGTAACACATGAAATGTGAAAATGTCAAACCCCAAGGAATGTCTCTCCCTTCCCAGACAAGTAGCACAGCCTCTGCAGTATTTGGATTAAAGGGTTTTTTGCAGAAATTCTCATCTGTGCCTCTCATCCTGTGCAAGGGAGCTGATGGCCAGAGAGCCACTGTGTTTTGTTTCATTGCTCTGATGGGCTATTCACATCCAGGAGCCCTGAAATGTCCTTAGAAAGCCTAAAGAGCAGGTAAAAAAATAGCCAACCTGCCAGAAATCACATCAGCCAGCAGTCAAAGCCTTTGGCTCATCTGTCCCAGGCGCCTGCAGTAACTTATGCAGAACTGCCTTGAAGCCAACCCCCAAACTCCTCGTGTTTTCTCTTCACTTTGCTGGCACAATGGCACCGAAAGTGGAACATCCAGGACAGGAACGGTGATTTTTTCCTCTTTTAAAGTCACGGGAAGTCCTTTGAACTGCGCCAACACAATGGCAAGAAGCGTGAATCAGGCTAAACATACCTCTGCCGGGGCTGACGGGATAACAAACCTCTCCAGCGGCGTTCTCATGGTTACCGGGAGCTTAGCAAAGCCTTTGATGTGTCATTAGAGCCCCTGTCGTTACCTGCGTGCAGCTGCAGGATGAGCCGGGATCTC
Organism: Phainopepla nitens; assembly: GCA_013400175.1. NCBI lineage: Eukaryota > Metazoa > Chordata > Aves > Passeriformes > Bombycillidae > Phainopepla > Phainopepla nitens. The sequence goes on from VXBQ01003597.1 coordinate 202,543, forward strand.
AGCCCCATTTCTGGGACGCAAATGTAATAATCCCTCGGTGTGTGAGTGCTACAAAAACATGACAGCACCCTGCACGGCAGGGCTGGCTTTGTTTATGCCAGGGATACTGCTGGAGTTTTGTCCTGATTTCTTCTCCAGGAGGTTCATTAATAACCACAGTCAGGCCGAGCGGTGTTTACGGTTTGGGCTGTGGGAGAATCTAGGTTAGGTTTAATTGCCAGGGTTTGAGCTTGAAAGCCAAATTGCTTCTAGGATCCTCGTGCTGGATCTGGAAGCACTGATTTCACTTTCCATCCTCCCCCAGCCCCTGGAGATTTCAGCCCATGATGGCAGAAATGCAGCGAGATAAGTGTTCTCTGAAGATTTCTCCCTCCTGGGACAGTTTCCTTAAAAAAGTCTGCCTGCACAAAGCCAAGCCTGGAAAACAGATCATTTTTGTCTTTGGATCTGCTCCGGCAGGGAAAAGCTGGAGCAAATCTCATCTTGTTGCCTGCTTGTGTTTTCACCAGCCAGCCAAGCTCTGCTCTGCTTGGATCTGCCTGTGATGTTGTCTGGGATCAGCCCTGGTGTGGGACACAGACAAACAGCTGCCAGGAGAGCTGGTGCAGGGCTGTCCCAGCTGCTGCTCCTGCAGAGAGGCTGCACCTCCGTCGTGGGGGAGGCTGCCACAGAGCCTGGAGCCATCACAACTTGCCTGGGGGCTAGAAAAACCCCCAGGCAGTAAAGACACCCCAAAAGGCCTTTGCTGAGGGAGAGACACTGCAAAGCTCTGTGATTTCAAAAGGCAGCGTGGGAAGCCCAAGCCCCTGAGCGTGGCACACCAGGTTCCCATAGCCCCTGTAGGTCTGCTCTTGTCCTGGGCTCAGCTTTCCCCCCTGCTCTGCCTCTGCCTCACCTGAGGGTTCACAGACCCTCCTTCCAAGGACTGCACATTGTCTTCAGCAGCACAGGCTCTTGAGGCAGAGTCTTTGGGCATGCAGTGAATGTGTCAGCCTGACAGGTAAAGAAAACATCCTCCAAGTGCAGAACTTGAGCGCATATTGTCTGGGAACCACTCTGACAATAACCACAAAGCCTCAACACACCATTCTGACAGGCCCTGTTAAGAGCAGAAGAGCTTTTTAAAGCCTTGATTCACAAAGCTGAATCCCATCAGCACAGCATTAAACTTTCACTGTTTTTATATGCTTCAAGGCTGGGAAGAACCAGAACATTATCTATGTGCCCCACACAATCCGAGTACATCCAGACATGGCTGGCTACTTTTGTCTCTTCCTTAGGTAAATTCATGCACAATTCCCAGGTTGTTGCATTCAGGTCTGATATAAGAGTTTACAGACCATAGCTGGGCTTTTGTGAACTACTTGGATCGTGTGGGAGCTCCACAAAAAGAGACTGCAGAGGCAGGGCTTCGTAACAAAACTGCACTCCCTGTGCCCTCTGAGGCAGCTGGGGGAGCAGGGAAAATGCAGAGGGATCAGTAATCCTGGGGAGTAGAGAAATGCAGTTCAGTGCAGTGGTCCTGAAGGTTGTTTTGTGGCCCAGGTGCCAAGGACTGTCAGTGGTCAGGGGTGTGCACTGTGACATTGCACTGATCCACAAGGAGAATGTGCTGTGACTGAAGGAAGTCTCTGGGTGCTTGGCTACAGCTGCTGTGCAGCTCCTGGGAGCTGAGGTCAGTGATAGAGAGGCTCTCTCCAGGAGCTATAAATATTGTCACACAGGTGTAATTTTGCTGGATGCATGTGTCAGACTAGCTGTTCCACCAGAGCAAGTTCATCTATAACTGTAAGCCTTGACTAAGAGAAGTTGGCTTTCCCAGCAGGATAAATAGCAAGAGACGTGCCTCTAATTGCACATCAGCAGAGCTGATCCCTCAAGGATATTGGCTGGTACAAGGGGAAGGAGCAGGATATTCTCAGGAGTCAAACTGCATGGCCAGGTATCAACCTAGACTGAGCCTGCAAGGGATCACCTGGGCAGTGCTGCCAGGCCACTGGAAATCTGGTGGGAGCCCAATCTCTCTCCCCAAGCCAGCAGGGCACCCCTTTGGTATTTGCACTCTGCTGGATGTCAGCTGTGTGAGTTTGGCTTCAAGGCCCTGCTCCTTCCTTTAAAAGGGACACACATGCATGTCCCTGGGCATGGGGGAGGACAGAAAATGCATCACTTGGACAGAAAACAAGAGATGTCCTCCAGCCCTTCCCTGGGAGGAGATTTCAAAGTTAACAGGGGAGGATGATACCACCACCATCATTTGACAGGGGGATTGAGGTGGAAGTGCCTCGGAGTGGCAAAGCCAGGTAGGATTTGGTGGCTGAGGCTGAGGCTTGGTCCTGGCCCTGCAGTCTGTGCCCTTGCATCTCCCTTTCTGATACCCCACTCAAAAGAGACCCTGGTGGTCCTGAGCAGCACCAAGAGGAAGAAGGGGAATCATCAGATGCTCCAGGACAGACATCCCATCCTGGATGAGGTTAACTGCAATCCCAGAGGAGTTCTGCTCTGTCCCAGCAGGCTGTGGTCACCTGGTCAGCTCTAAGCACATGAGCAGCTCCAGGATGTGCTGCCCCGAGCCCCACCTGGGCTTCACACACCAGGTAAAGAAAAAATCTCTGTGCACAAGAATTCCTGGTTCTGTGCAATTCAAACATGACAAAAGGTCTCATATCCAACCGTCAGCCTCTGAGTGGGCTCTTCACCTCTGACAAAGCCTTAGGGATGTATTTAAGGGGGACAGGAGCACATATAAGGAGAGGTCCTTCATTCCCCAATGCTTCAGCCAACAGCTAAACAGAAGGATGGTTTGAATTTATTTTAAAAAATCCCCAGACTCTCTTTTCTTCAGAAGCTCATTCCCAAGAGTCTCCTGATGCTGCTGCCATCCTGGCACCCACCCAGCCCTGAATGGAAAAATAAATCCAATACTTTCTTAGTCACACAAAACTTGCTGAAGCTAATGGCTGTTTGCTGAATAAAGAAGTAGTGAAATGATTTAAAAGCTCTGAAATTGAGTCTTTTTTCCCCCTTTCTTTCTTTTTTTTTTTTCTTTTTCTTATGCCAGCAGCTCCTGTAATACTTTACAGTGAGACAATGATACAAAGTGCAGGGAGTGTGAGTTGTCTACTTGCAGGTCAGAGAGCTGGGAGCAGAACAGAGCCCTCAAGTCAAGTTGGGCTTTTCCCTTCATTTACCCCATCTGCCTTAATGTGAGATCACTGATGTGTGGAGACCTAAACCCCCAGGGCACTGGCAGGATTAGCTCATATTTGAGAACTGCTGCACAAAAGCAAGGCATTGTTTATCAATGTAGGCTGTAGAACTTGCTGACACCATGTAGATTCACAGCCAGTTTAACTATGAAGAGATGAAATTCTGCCTGGTCCTCAAAAACAGAGGTGAAAGTGCAGTATCTCAGTACACAGAATTCACAATGAAGCCTGTTATTAGTCAGGATTGGCTTGGAGATGGAGACAGAGAAAATAATTTCTTTAAAACAAAGATTTACACCTTGCCAAAACCAACTCAATACCTTTCTTGTGCATTTATCAGTAGCTTGCTGTTTCATTTACAACCTATGGCTCCTGCAACCCTTGCTTCTCCAAATCACAGTTTTTAATTAGCTGTTTGTTGGGTTTTTTCCCTAATGATGTGCATCGATCACATAGATTTGGATATTTTTATTCCACAAAGTGGGAAAAAACAAACCCATTGTTGTCACAAGCAAGCTTGGTCTCATTAGATGTGTGAAATGGTTCTGCTCTAACATGCTGAACAAATTTAGATCTGTTCTCAAGCTGCTGGAGAATAAAAAATTCTCCCAGGCTTATGTTCCTACACCAACACTGGATACCTGCTTCATATTCCATCACAGGTCAGGAAGAAAATCAAGCCAGGTGGCACAGCAACCTCACAAACTATAGATCCCAACGCTTCTACCTCAGCACACAAAAGCAAAAAATCAATGTGAATGATGAGGTAAAATCTACCTGTAAAACTTTGCCAAGCTGAGGATCAGTGACGATCCACAGGTAGGAAACAAGGAGAGCACGGGAAGCAGCAGGGCAGGACTCAGATCTATTAACAGGAGTTGTGCATGAACCCTGCAGTGGTGCAGCCTGGGGTCCCTGTGTGTGCAGAGGGACCTGGCATTCCCTGCAAGGAGACCCAGCCTCACCTCATGGTGTACAGGAGGGTGCCGTTGTCCACCAGGCGCAGCAGCTTGTTGGGGGTTGTCATGTTGTGGGCAACAGATTTCTTCCCGTTGTGGAAGAAAGTGTCAGGGGTCCAGATCTTACTGGCCAGCAGGTTGTTCAGGGGAAGGATTTTCATGGGACCATCAAACTTCAGCCTCTCATCTCTCCAGGATTGCCGGAAAAAGACATCAATGGTGTATTCCTTCGGGGAGAGAGCAGAGAAAAATAAGTTGTGTTTTACTCAGCTCAAGAGGTGGTGTCTCCAGTCATAGAGCAAACTGGGTTTTGGCACACCTTGGGTGACACCAAGTGTGGTGCAATAAGAAGCAGGGATTGACAGCAGTGCAGGCTAGATGGGATTCAGCACATTTTGGATCATGACTTACCTGTGATGTCAAAATGTGTGTGCCAGTGTTTCTGAGCACTGCAGAGAAGCTGCAGCACTGCCTACAGTGGCCAGAGCTGGGCTAGCCCTGCTGCACCACCACCTCTCTCCAGGTGTGGGGAGGAAGGCCATTATGTGCAGCTACACAGGGGTTTTGGAAGGCAAAAATAAAGATCCTGCAGATGGAATCTGGCCAGGATGCTGGTAATTATATCCCTGCTCATAAAATAAAAAAACAAAAACAAAAACAAAACAAAATAAAACAAAACCCAAAAAACCACTTGCATGACATTGTCTTAATGTTATTTTTTTCCCCAGGCCACCTTTAGAAAATCACTGAATCGAAGACTTCACATTACAAGATCCTGTGACTTTCTTTTGTCTTTTTTTCTTGTTTTNNNTTTGATTTTTTTTTTTTTTTTTTTTTTTTTTTTTTTTTCCCTTTTTTTTTTGTTTTTTTTTTTTTTTTTTTTCCTTTCTGCCAGTGCAGAGACCTGTTTCCTAGGCCAAATTCCAGCTGGGGCAGTTAGAAGTCACCTCTTTGAAACCATGCAGCAAAGGGCCAGCTCCTCACTCAGTGAATGCAGATTCAGAAACCACTTTTAGAGGGAGAGGGGTCTTTGGAAACCTGTGTGTCTCAACTGTTCTTCCTCCCCCTCCTGCTGCAGGCTCGTAATCTTTATTTACGTGCTCCTGGAGGATGCAGGACCAACTAAACTTATCATTGTGAGTGATTTCTTTCCTGCAGCACTTCTCAGCAGCGCTTAAAAACTGCTGTGCATCACTTTCCTACAGGACAGAGAAATTCCTACAGGTTTTGCAGCAGATGGCAGCTGAATGGAGGCATCTCAGTAAATAAATCCATCCCTGCTCCCTGGCCATGGAGACACCCCTGCTCAAATATGAACCTTCTGGATCTTGGCTGGGGAAGGAAAGAGAAATTCTACATTCTCGTGGGCTCTGCCCTGTACAAGGTATTTTGCCTTCATGGAAGTGACCTCTAATTCATTATTTCTTGGGATAAACCCAAAGAAATGAGCCTGTGTGCAGTCCTGGGAGGTTTGGGGAAAGTCCTTATCAGGAGAAGAGCTCCCTCATTCCCTGTTCCTATTTAAAAAGTGCCAGACAAGGAAGCAAAACATTTTTAATGACTTCCAAGGCCGTGCTTATCTTCTTTAATGCTTAGGAATCACTCCTAAAGAAAAGAGAAATCATGTTCAGATTCTTCCCCTCTTTTCTATGCTTCTTGCCATAAAAGCATTATTCCCAACCCACCCCTCCCAAGGAGCGCACTTAGTTCTGTCTTATGCTCTTCTCTGCCTACAGAAGCGACTGAAAACACCAAGACCAACTCTGTCCTCAGAGTCCATCCACAAAACAAAACAAAAAATCCCCTTCCATTTTTGCTTTGCTTCGTATCATTTCCCTGGGACTGAGGCAAAGCTGCAAGAGCTCGCTCCTGAAGGCTGGGGTGCGCGTGGGATCCGGTCAGGCTCTGCTCTCCAAACCAAAAGAGAGATCAGGAGTCCCTTGGAGCACCTCCGTGAAAAGATCTCCGTGTCTTCCTCCTCCTCCTCCTCCTCCTGCTCCTCCTGCTCCTCCTCCACGCTTCAGAAGCAGCTGCTCTCCCCCGCTGCCTCTCCTGCATCCCCGCAATTCCCGGCTGTGCCGGGGCCGCTCCCAGGGCACCGCGGCGGCGGGAGAGCAGCACCGGGCGGCTGCCCGCGGGCAAGGAGGGACCTCCCCGCTCCCGACACGAAAGGAAGCCCCTGAGCAGGCTCTCCCCACGCTTCCCGAGGAGATGGGGTTTCTCTCCCTCACTTTTAGAGGCAGAGCTAAAACACATTCGCCATGCATTTGTAAAATACACGGAACGAAAGCACGCGGAGGGGAAATAATTTATTATTCCTTAACTGTCTTTCTAATTTTAAATTCATTTTGTCAAATCACATTGCAGAGAATACCTTCCTCTTTTCAATACCTCATATTTTTTTCTTCACAGTTCATTATACACACTCCCTTAATCAAATATGCTCCACCTTGGAAGTAATTATCAGATACTCCCCAAGGGCTACGATTGCTGAATATATTATGGGTCTCTGCTGTGGTAGGAAAGCAGGAGAGAGAGAGGGAGAACTCAGACGAGGTTCATAATCTTGGTTACACTGACACTAACTTAACTTCTTGCCCTGGAGGGAGTGGTCTTCCCAAAGCAACACAGGTTTGAGGGATGGAGTGAGCAACCCCACGAAACACAGGGATTCCATTCTCCCCCAGCTCCTCTGCTTGCCAGCACAGGACTGCTGTGGGGCAGATGAAGAGATGTTCAGGCTGTGCCAGCACCGACAATTCAACCCTTGCAGCTCTGGAGGGGCTGTGAGAGGCACAGGACACTGCTCCGGCCTGGCCTAGCCAGTGACAGGCTGCTCCCTCTCCCAAAACGGGCTCCCTCCACGGCATGGACTGCCCACCGCTGGCCGGGGCTCTGCCAGCACCAGCACCTCAGGGGCTGGCCATGCAGGAGGGGCTCAGTCCTGACTGCACAGCTGTCCTCACCAGCCATCCTGGAACACTGAGCAGCCACCCACAGCCAACCCTTCTCTGGGTGCGTGCGGAATACGAGCTGCAAGAAATGCTGTTGAGAAACCTCACTATTAATTATGCTCCACAGTCTTGTTTTAATTAGAAGACAAACTGTTGTGGGAATAGAAGCCTAAATTCAGACCTCAGGCCTTTTCATTAATAATTTTCCCTGAACATGTCAAAATAGGGCAATCAGTCCATGCCTCTTCTGTTTTCTCTTTCGCCTCGGTTCCCGTTCAGGCACTAAGGATGGTTTGATGGTGAATCATTCTCTCTGACACTGCCACCAAACCAGACCAGATTCTGGCATCCTCCCCTCTTCCCAAGGAGCACCTTCATTCCTCCAGCTATCAACTGGTTTCCAAAAGCCCAAGCACACCTGGGAAACAACTCCTGTCTACCCCTGGAACTGAGGTGATACCACCAGCTCTTGTCACATAGGAAAATCCCACTTTTGCCCGTATTGTCCTGGGATGCGGGTGGGACACATCCACAGCAGCTGAGGAGAAGCCACCCCTCCCCCTGAGATGACCTACCATGTCTGTGTCCGAGACAGGGCCGAAACTCGTCACGTAAATGTCTGTCTTGACTTCAGTTACACTGTCTGGGACAAAAAGGAAAAAAAAAAGGGAAAAAAAAGTAATTAGAGAGCTGAATTTCCTTGTGCGGGCAAGGGTTTGAGGTTTGTTATATGGTGTTTATTCCTGCTCTGCTGAACCCTCAGCACTATGCTCTGTGCCCCAAACAAGGGCTGATTTTATCACTCGTAATTGGGCACATTCATCTCCAGCGCAGCGCTGCTGCTTCCCATGCTTGCACTGAGGACAAATCTGTCCCACACGGCCAGACAATGCATATTTACAGAATCTGTGTGGCTGCATGATCCATACCCTGCTACAGATCCACATGTTTTCAATACAGAGGTAAGCCCTGATGCTTTGAAACTCCTTTTTAATCTGAAATCCCTTTGTGTTTCCCAGCCAGATAAACAGCCTAGCAATGTTCCAGCAGTTTTAGGGAACCTTGGGTTTGTTACAGCTCCAGGCTTATCTGTATGTAAAAAGAATCAATATTCTGATTGCCTTTTACTGCCATCGTGCTTGCTGTTCTCCTAAGTGCCTCGCTCTTACAAAGCTGCTGCTCGCCCACATCACGTGCTGCCCCTGCATCCCAGGCTGAATTCCCTCAGGATGCTGAGCAGCAGCTTCACTGCCCCTGCAAAGCCACAGAGCCCCACTGCCTGCCCAGCTGCTAAAACCAGGAGCAATTTTAACCACATGCCTTCAGATAACCTGGAGTGCTGAGCACAGCCACCAGCACGTGCTGAACAGCACACAGAGCTCTCCTTCCTGACTTCCTCAGATTTTGGCGTGTTTCCTAATTGACACCTCTGCTGCCACCCCACTTTGCAGGGAAATCAAGGCACAGCGATTTCCCAGATTTACAGTCCTGTGCTCTGCCCACTGGGTTGTGCTCAAAACATGATGGATGAGCTGCCTTGAGTCCAGCACTCAGTTCCCATAAATTCTCCCCACTTTAGGGATAGATCACGCTGTTGTGTGGCATTAGCTGGCTCAGAGCTGCTCTCCTAATGAAAGAACCAATTTAAAGCTGCAAAGCAGAGTTCATGTTTTATGCACAGTACCCAATTTTGGCCATTGCAGCAGCCTTACAAGTAGCCTGGATGGCCCATTGTTTAATTTAGTTATGGAAATCCTTCTGTCCTCTGAGAGTTATTTTGCAGTACTCTGAAGCTTAGGTTTGTGCTTCAAAGTTTTACATCCCAAAATGAGATAATGCATTCTGGCAGGGTTTTCTCCTTAATGGCTAAAATATACATATACATGTCTTTAGTTATTATGGCTGAGAAGCTTTTGATGCAGCCCCTGGCTGATATTATTGTGCTATATAAGTAACCCTTGCTCTTGTCTTGATGCGATAAAAAGAAGGTTAAAGAAAAATATGTATGCGGTACACTTCGTGAAACACCCAGAAGTCCAAACAAAATGAGCCCCTCCTGTAAGGCTGAAACACTCTGGGTATTCTGAGTCTCCCTTCAAACAAGTCCCCAGATGAGGCACACAGCAGAGAACATTTAGTGATGCGAGGCTCTTTCTGCTACCCCGTGCGGCGAGAGAAAGCTCATTATGTCTTGAAGAAAACACCAAACTCTCCCTCTCCTCCTCTCTCCTCCCCTCCCTGGCATTCATTCTGCAGCCATGGACAGCTGGTCAGTGGCTGTGGCCACCCATGACCAGGGAAGACAGTCCCTGGGAGGTGCAGGATGAGCTGTCCCCTGCACCAGAGGGACAGGGGGTCACGGAAGGGGCTGTGCTTTCTGATGTGCTCTGCTGGGTCCAAGCACAGGGGAAGGGATTTAGGAAGTCAGGAGAAGACAAAAAGGCAGAATTAGTTTTGGGCACTTTTTGGTATGATCCTGCAATCCTTAAATGAGCCTTTATGTCCTCATCATGCTGTAACCTGGCTGACACAGAGCTCCAGAGAACCCTTCCTGACCCTTCAATCTACTGGTAAATCCAATCAAAGATAATGGCATTAGGAAACTTCAATCATCTATTAATAACTTTTTAATATTAATAACTAATTACAACCCATGTCTGAAGAGAATCCCCCCTTTCCAGACTGCAGATTTGCCCCCTGGCAAGGCCATGCAGCACACAGTGAAGGGACAAGCTGGGGCTTCACCGCTGGCTCAGTGATGTCCCTCAGACTGAGAAAAATGAGCTTCCTGCACCTCTCATGGCAAAAGCCAGACTGAACCCTCCCTGTTAATATGTGCTCCTAAGGGCAGGATTTGGCTGGGATCCGGAGGGATTTCGGAAATTAAATCATTGCTACGCAGGCAGGGATTTCAGCAGAGCTGGGAAATCCAGAGATAAGTAAAACACCAGCAGAACAGAGCAAGCTCCAGCCTTGGAGATCCACGTCCTTTGTGATCCCACAGCCCAAGAGCACCTGCACTGCTCCCAGCTCTGTGACTCTGAGACCTCCACCTGCAGAGAAATCAGGAACTGCCCCAGCAGCCTGCTCTCTCCCTACCCTCACACTGATCCACCCAGAGCCTGAATGAGATGAAACTGCATCTGCTTTTTCAGCAAGAGAGAGCTGAGAGAAAAACATCTCCTACCTCTGCTTAGAGACATGGCAGGGAAATTCTTATTTTCTGCTCAAGCCATATCTGTGCTCACACTGTAGCTTGGCTGTCTTGCCCAGTTCTCCCCAAAGATTTAACAATTAAGGACTATATACGGGGGTAGGCACTTTCCCTAGAACTGCTGCAGAACACAAAATTGCATTTTTCATTTCCTAGCAGCATCTTTCCCTGTAATTCAATTTTTTTACAGGCACGAGTTGAGCTTTCAAGGCTGCAGGGGTGGCAGGTGGATGGTGCCAGTCCTGTTTATAACCAGGGAAACAAAAATGCAAGGACTGCCTTCAGGCAGGAAGCTGGAGCAGAGCAAGGAGCAGAGCCCAGGTCTGGCTGCCCTAAGGATTGGCACGATGCTGCCCAGCAGAGCCCTTGGTGGGCTGCCCAAGCCCCTTCCAGCCACCCTCCTGAGCTGCTGCACCAGGAAAGCAAGAAAAGATCCTGGAGCCAACATGAAACTGGAAGAGCAGGAGATTTTCAGGTTCAGTATTCGAACTGAGAGATCCAAGGGGCATGCTATGATTCGTTTGAGGATGATTGCCTTGTCTGGGGGCTTTGCTTGTTTATAGGCTCGGTTTATTCCCAAGCTTCAGCACAACCGTGTTTCTAGGAACAATTTGGAGCAAGTGTGAGAGCAGAATAAGGTGCTGCAGGTCAGCCAGGGCTGCCCCTTCCCCCTGGGGTACAGAGCCCGCTCTCTGCCTGCCTTTCTCCCACCTGTAGAAATCCCCCACAGCTGGGCAGATCTGCAATGCAAATGGCAAACAGAACAACCCTTCCCACAGTGTTACCATGGCACTTCCTACACCTGCCTGCTTTTTGAGAGCTACCCCGCTCCTGCAGGAATCTGCTGCCCCAGATCAGGCTGTTTGTGCACACCACAATCCCCACTCCCAGCCCTGAGGGGAGGGACAGATCCAGCCCCCGCAGCCCCACGCCAGCAGGGTCTGTCACTTCCCTGGCTGTGCACAAGGTGTAAACCAGCAGCAGCTGTCGCTGAGGCGCTTCCATTTCCCCCGTGCCCCCACCCGAGCCCTGCCCATCTTCCTGCCCCTGGCCCAAGGCAGACACCCCCCTTTTCTCTTGCCATCCCCCCTTATAAGTGCTCGTGACTCCCCGGGCCCAGGAGGAGACAGCTATTATTTACAAAATGACGGAGTGTTATTTTTACTCGCTTCTTGGAAGCACCGGGAGCAGCGGCAGAGCGGGAACACAAATTACACCGCCTCGCTGCCTCTCCCCTCCCCGGCGGCAGAGCTACGAGTGATCCTGGCTGGGGGGCACAGGGGGCTGGGCAATCTCCTGTTAAACCTCCCCCTGCACTCATTGAGCGCTGTTTATTCAAGAGTCACAGCGTGATACCCCGGATCGGCCGCTTGTGTGTCAGCTGAGGAGGTTCGCCTCGGCAGGCGGGGGTTCCCGGAGCTGTGCCGGCACAGCCGGGATGGTGTGCCTGCAGGCACAGCCGGGATGGTGTGCAGGCACGGGCGGGATGGTGTGCTTGCAGCCTGGAGGGTGTGCCTGCGGCCGGGATGGTGTGCAGGCACAGCCGGGATGGTGTGCAGGCACAGCCGGGATGGTGTGCAGGCACGGGCGGGATGGTGTGCCTGCAGGCGGGATGGTGTGCCTGCAGCCGGGATGGTGTGCAGGCACAGCCGGGATGGTGTGCAGGCACAGCCGGCATGATGTGCAGGCACAGCCGGGATGGTGTGCAGGCACAGCCGGGATGATGTGCAGGCACGGGCGGGACGGTGTGCCTGCAGCCGGGATGGTGTGCCTGCAGGCAGCCGGCTGGGCTGATGTGCCTGCAGCCGGGCGCTGGGGGCTCCCGAGTGATGCGAGCTGTGAAAAACAGGGGCGAAGCCGCAGCGGCTCCGTGCAGGGGATTCCGGGATGCTGCGCTGACGTCAGGGAGGCTGCACAGCCGCGGCGCGGAGGAACGGGATGAGCCAGGGCATGGGGAGCTCCTCCAGGCAGCTCCAGGGCTGTGCGCGGACCTAAGGGAGCGCGGAGGTGACAAACCCATCTGTGGCGGTGTTTCTGTGTGGGGTGATGTGGCTGAGAATCGAAGGGTTCAGGATTTTCTGCACCCAGGGGCACAAACCCTCAATGCACTCCAAGTCAGCTCCTGGAGGGAGGTGTTTCTGCTCTGGGCTCCAATGTCCCAGCTCCAGCTGTGGTCACAACCTAAGAAGGGCAGCTGATAGTGCCCATTATCTCCCTCCTAGACTGCCCCATTTATCCTCAGCTCAAGAATTTCTGAGGTCCCCTTATTCAGTGTCTCCTTATTCAGTGTCCCTTTATTCAGTGTCCCCTCAAACACACAAAACGCTTTGGGAAGGATTCCCACCAGCCCGTGCTGGGAGCAGTGGCACCATGAAGAGAGGGGATGCAGCGTTGCTCTCTTCCACATCTCACAACCCCAAGTGACACCAGGGTGACACCCAAAAACACCAGAGTGGTGTTTTCCAGCTAACTCAGCGTCTCTGGGAAGGGAAACACAAGAAGTCAGCTGGTACTACCAACTTCCACCTCATACCTTCTCCCAACTCCTTGCCATAGTAATTAATAAGCAGCAGAAGGTAATTTTTGCAGCTGCACACAGAGCTCTTTGCGTGTTTCATTCTTTGCCTTCTCAGCCTCCCACTGTGGAGATTTAATTTTCCTTCCACTTTCAGCCTCTGGAACAAGAGAGGTTTCCATGACCTTTGCTGCAAGCTCCACGAGCCCACTGGAGCTGAGCTGAACCAGTGCCCTGGGCAGCCCCAGAGGTGTCACTCGACAGCCCCAGCCAGGAGCTCCACCATCGGGTCCCTCCTCTCCCTCTGCCAACTTCAGCCCCATCACACCAGGGCTGCCTTTCCCAGCCCCTAGCTGTGGTTTTTCAGGTGGCCTTTTAACCTGTGGTGCTGCCTTGTCTTAGAGAGTGGGAGCTGAATGAATGATCCTGGGTCCTTGCAGGATGAGAGGCACTGAAGGAGGGAGGGACATCTCTGGGTGGTGTGGCACGTGGCACACACTGTCACCTGGCACTTGGGAATGCCAGGCCAGTGCTGGGAGAGGACAGGGAGGCACAAGCTGAGGGGTAGGTGCCCAAGAGGAGAGGGTGACCTCTCTCCACCACCTAAAGATGCAGAAATGGAGACATTTACATCACCAAGCACACACCAGAAAGCCCTGCTGTGGTCTTCACTGCTGCTCTCCTGCTGTGGGGGCAGAAAGACTCCCCCATATACATCAGAGTTGATTTTCTTGCAATTTTTTTTTTTCTGAGGGAGCTCAGAAATAGCAGCAGAGAAGGAAACATTTCAGTGAACATCACTGCAATGCTGTTGATGCCTCCTGGGCTTGTCCAGCCCAGCCAGGGGATGAAGCTGACTCCAAGGACATTGACAGAGCTCCTGCCACACAAAAGGCCACAAAGCAGCGTGAGTTATTGCTAATGTCACGACCACAAGCACCCCTACTGTGCCTGGAGTGCTTCCACACCAGGTATCCTGGGAGCAGAGGTGCTACTGGGGTCAGCAGGGAAAGGCTGGGGAACAGAGGTGGCAAAAAGCCACGAGAATCTCCTGGCATTCCTTCCAGCTTCTGGGAAAGGGAGAACAGAGCTGGAGAGCAGAGATGCAGACAGGCCTCAGCACAAGCCCTTCTCTCTGCTCAGCTGGGTATGACTTTGGGATCTCAGACAACACAGACAGAGGTCATGAGCAACCTCTTCAGACTCCCAATCTCAAAGTAAAAATATATCTTTTCAGACATTGCTTGGCTGTTGCAGCACCCCAGCAACATTGACTATGAAATTACTTGCTCAGAAGCGAAAGCCAAGTCTCCTATCACAGACATTCACCCCTGTCTGGCAGCTGAGCCCGGGCACCTTTCCCAAAGGTGGACAACAGTGTGTACATGTTCTTCTTCTGAGAAGAAGCAGCAAGAACATACACAAAATGTCTCGGTCCTGTCAGTGCCAAATGGCAGCCAGCAGGGCCAGGAGTGTCACCAGGGGGCTGGCAGGTGGCCCAGCCCTTCAGAGGCCAGACAGAGCTAACAGCAACAACAGCTCTAATTCCATGAACTACCTGAAACACCCACACATCTCCAGGAAAACTCACTTGGGCAGAAGCATCACGACACAGCCCAGACCCCGCTGGCCCCACAGGTAATCCCACAGGTAGTTCTGCCCACCCAGACCTCACCACCTCTGATGGCACCTGCCTCTCTCTAGGGAGCACAGAGATGAGGATGAGCAGGGTGCATGGATGAAGGCTGGTGACCTGGGACAGTGTGGTTAAAGATGACAGGATGCTCATCTACTGCAAAGTGGGGTCAGTCAAGGACAGGGCACTGGGAAATCTGTGCTCTGCAGAATAAACCACATAGTAAGGAAAGAATATAAATGTCTGAAGCAAATGTCTTATCTCAGCAAAAGCAGGGGTGAGTAAGAGCCTGCAGGGGATTGCCAACAAGACCTTTGGGTATCTCCTTATCTAGCTCTGCCATGTCACGAACGATTTGTCTCACGCAGTTTTGCCCAGCTATTTGCTTGATTCCAGAGTAACTGGGTCTGTGTAACAGCTCTGACACCCTCAGTTATGCTTCCAGTGACTTCTGCAGGGTTATGATCAAAAGGACATCGTATTTAGATGGGGAACAAGGCTATCTGCTGCTCGCCAGGAAAGCATCAAGCCTGTTTCCCCAATCCTGGGGTGCCGAGGCTTTTTTCACCCACTGCTGCTGCTCCAATCCCCTGGCACTGCCAGCATTTGCTGTACAGCCAGTTCCCAAGTTGCTGCTCTGTGAGCCATGCTGATTAATTACTACCTTCTCTCTGGTGTGATGGCACATCAGTGTCTACAATTGTGTGTCCTCCAGCCAGACTAGAGAGAAATCATCCGATCTGTAAACACAGCTAT
The DNA here is from genome assembly GCA_013400175.1 of Phainopepla nitens. NCBI lineage: Eukaryota > Metazoa > Chordata > Aves > Passeriformes > Bombycillidae > Phainopepla > Phainopepla nitens. The sequence continues at coordinate 217,786 of VXBQ01003597.1, forward strand.
GCATGTGGTGTCACTTCCAGCTGTGCTTCTTTCCTTTCTCCCCTCAACCTGGATATTTCAGGGAGAACGAGGAGTTCAAAAGAATTTCAGGGGCCGTCTCAAGAGACAGCCAACAACGAAGCCGCTCACACGTGATGAGAGATCAGCATGGTCTGCAATTACATGTGCTCAATTCTTCAGCACAGATGAAGTGAGATGATGCCTGTCAAAGCCTCAGAAAGCCAGCCTGCCCTGGCTCCCCCTCTTAGCAGGGCCACCGAGAGCTGAGGCAGGGAATGGATTTATTCCCTGTCTCACATCACATGCTGCAGATGCAGAGTTCTCACATGCTTGCAGCCAATGTCCTCTGCAGGAAGGAGCTGCAGGACCATGAAGTGACCCAGTTACCACTTGAGTGTGGCTTGTCTGGGGTTTATGGCACATTCTCAGGCATAGATGGATGTCGAATTCCTGGGCACAATCTCCTTGGGTTGCGTAGGGAAGATCAGCTCTGTTTTTGGAAGAGAAATCCCTCAGGAGTCTGCAAATGTGCTGTACATGTGCTCGTGGCTCTGTCCCAGGTCTGAGCTCTCTCTACACCTACACAACTCCATAACCAGCAGAGTTTGGATGAAGGCACAACTACTGCTTAAAGCAGAGCACTCAGACGCTTTGCTCTTCAGCACAGTGCTGAGAGGCACAGGGGGTATCTGCTGGTCCCTTTTGGGTGAGTAACTGCACTCCCTGCCCAGCACTTCTGTGAGGTAACAGCACAGGGAGCCCAGTTTTCTGTCTGACCTCGCTGCGCTTTGTCTGAACACACCCTGGGTGAGGGGACTCCAGGCGCACCTGGCACACTGGGTAGGTCCTGGTGTTGCTGTACAAGGTGCTACAGGGATTTCACACCCTCCCATGCTGGTGAAAGGCATTTTCTCACACTTGTCAAGAGTGTGGGGTGCAGGTTACAGCTCTATCCAGCAGAGCAGCCTAGGAGAGATGCTGCTTTACCAGCAGAGGAGCCAACAAACCCTGCTTCTCGCAGATCAGCTTTTCCTCCCTGTTTTTCTGCTGCCTAGCACCAGTTGGTCCCACCTAGTCACCTCTCTGCTTTGAGTCTTTTTCCACTCAGCTTCATAATTCCACAAATCTTGGAGGGACTCCAAATCTCAGAGTTATCTACCTTTTCTGTCAGGCTTTGCTCAGATCAGCCAGCATGCTCTAAAGCTTATGGAAGACAAAAGGCAGCAAGGTGGGTGTGATAAGCCTTACACCATTCGAAGCCCTGGCTAAAAACCTACCACAAGGCTCCACGGAATGTGATTTCATTTAACTTTCTCCCCATTTATCCACGTGCACGTGTTCTTATCACCACATTAAGATACACATCCACGAGTTAGACTCAGGATGTGGTTCAAGTTATTGACAAACATCCAGTCCAGCAGGAACAGAAGAAGGAGCCAGAAGCAGCAACTGCTGGAGGGTGTGCAGCCATGGAGGCTTTATACACACCCCTCATTCTCACACATACAGACTACAAACAGAGCCTACAAATTAGCTGTGCTATTTTTTGCCACAGACAGAACTAAGGCAGAATGAACAAAGCTACTGTCGTTACTATTTTAAGGACTCAGGACACCCTCAGATGCCAGGAAGACAGAGGAGGAATATGTATGTATGAGCATGCTTTTAGAGGTTCTGCAGTGCTCTGAGACCCTGTGGTAATGGAAGGGAGATGCTGCATAAACATGTTTGTTATATATTATAAATACAATGGGAAAATGTGTGAATATAAATTAGCATGCATAATTTAACATACTCAGTTAAAGCCTGGCCTTGATGGCTAAGCCAGAGGTGCTTGGGAAAGGGAATCCCTGCTGGTCCCTGTGGACAGGGGAAGAGCAGTCAGGCAACGCTGTGGTGCCAGCTGGTACCTCCAGCTGTGCCCTAAGGAAACCAAAGCCAGGAGAATTCTGCTGCAGGAGCAGTAATGTGGGGGCAAAAATGCCAGTCTGCTACTTCAGCACAGGGCAAACCTACTCCACGTCACCTGCAAACCACCTGTGTTGTGGTTTGGGCCTGTCTTGATGACCTTATTCAGTTAATTCCCCCCTTTAGGGATCAATGACAGTGTTCTTGCTGACCATGTCAAGGGATCTTGGTGAACAGAACCCTCAGGGAAAGATTGCAGCAGGTTCAGTGCCTCAGTGCTGTGGCTGAGGTTGCAAACACAGGAGAGATGAGGCACCAAAACAAAGCCCCACACATGAACAACCCAGCTGGGAAAACCACTTTTTAGACCAGGCTTATCCATAACCTACATGAACCCCGTGTGCCTCTGAAGCTTCTTCCTCATGCAGACTGGCCCTGGCAGGTTTTTGTTTACTCCCTTTCCTAAAAACACTCAGCCTTTTGTTAACTCATTCTCAGCAAGTCTTTCTTTAACAGAAATCACCACTTTCCAACAGGCCCCAGTTGCTTTGAGAGAAGTTGCAAAATCTTCAGATCAGTGCCAGTAACATCCTTGGCGTTTGTAAAGCAATTACTGAGCTCTGCAATTCATCAGGCAGATCCCCAGGAAAAAGATAAGCAGGAAAGTGCAATACAAACCTGCTGCTGCCAACCTGATAATCATTGATAGACAACGGAGAAAACAGCTGTGAAGATTGGAAAGCCAGGAAGCAAATGGGGGAAGGCAAGAAAAACCAGAGAATCATTAAGGCTGGAAAAGACCTCTAAGGTCAAGTCCAACCATCAACCCAGCTCCACTGCCATGTCCACCACTAAGCCATGTCCTCAAGTGCCACATCCAGGCACACTTCCAGGAATGGTGATCCCACCACTTCACTGGGCAGTCTGTTCCAGGCTTTGACAACCTTTTAAGTAAAGAACTTCTCCCTAATGTCTAACCTGAACCTCCTCTGACTCAGCTTGAGGCCATTTCCTCTCGTGCTGTCACTGGTTGCCTGGGAGAAGAGACCCATCCCCACCCGTCTGGCCCATCCTGTCAGGGAGTTGTAGAGAGCAGTAAGGTCTCCCCTGAGTCTCCTTTTCTCCAGGCTGAGCCCCCACAGCCACTCCTGGTGCTCCCCAGCTCCATTCTCTTCCCTGGGCATGCTCCAGCCCCTCAATCTCCCTCTTGTCATGAGGGGCCCCAAACCAAACACTCCCAAGTCTCACTCAAACCAAATGAGACACGCACTGCATTAAGTGTGTGTCATTGCAGAGGGAGAAGGGGAAAAAAAAGAGATGTCTCAGTGAAGTGCAGGAGGTTTGCAGGCTGAGCTCTGAGCTCCAGCCCCACTACTGCTGCTCTGAGCAGACACTGAAGGCAGCTCTGCTGTGCCTCAGTCTCCCCATCTGCCTGCAGCCCCAGTGCTGCCTGCCCGTGCCTCTGGCTGCTTCTCATTCCAGGCTGCTCTACAGGCTGAGGATTGCCAGAACACGTGATGGGCTGTAGTGGGCAAAAAATGGAAATAAAAAATAGAAGAAGAAAGTGACTCCTGGGGGTTGCTGTACAGCTCAGAGGAAGGGCCCATTTAATTTTCAAGCCTGTCCCCTGAGGCCAGCGCCAGGTACTGAGACAAGATACAAGAGTACCATAGCAGGGAGTAAAGCTGTAATTTGCACTCTGGTTCCCTTATCCATTAGCTCCTGGCTGGCATTCCCTTCAGCAGAGAACTCAATCAGCTCCTCAGACAGTGTGCCTCCGGTGATGCTTCTGGCATCCCTCACCTCCACTCCCAGGGCACTGCAGACAAACCTTTTCCCTTCTTTATGCACCCCAACGTGGTCTCTGTGGCAGAGCCCAGCTCTGCACCGAGCTGTCTGTCCCCTGTCACGCACGGGTCACTGGGCTGCGTGGCCAGTGCTTATTTATTTCAGCAATGCCAATGCAGTGTGCAAATAAACTTATTTAATTCACACTGCCCTGCACTTGCCAATTTAACATTTCCCCTGGGCTCACTCTGTGCCACCTCTGCCACACGCTGAGAAAGGCACTGGGAAGCAAAGCAAAAGGAAATGCACTGGAAAACAAAGGAAAGAAAGAATTACACTGACTGCCAGGTGCAAATAACTCCTCCTGGCTTTGCTGCCCTTGACTTGCACAGAAAAACAGAATCTCCAGAGCACAAGATAGACCCCCCAAACACTCACTGTGCTCCTCCAGGACATCTCTCTCACCTGCTTCCCCCACTTCCCAGGAAAAGTCCCTGGCTGCCAAATGGGGCCAGCAAACCCTGGCAGCAGTGGATTCATGCCCATGTGGCAAGATGGGCTTAGTTGTGCATTCAGGCTGTTGTTTTATCCCCAGGTGAGCAAAACAATTTCAGAGGAAATTCCATTTTGGCTCTAAATCTCCCCCTCCCCAGCACTGTGCAGACACCAACATTGCCTGTCCCAAGGACAGGAAGGCTTTTTTTTTATCGCAGTTACTCAGAAAAATTCAGCAACTGATATGAAATTGTCAGTCCTGCCCACTACATGAATTATGGTATGCTGCATGGTACTCTGATACTCCCATCAGAGACAGGCAGAGGGCAGATGCCTCCAGATGTATGTAATTTTTAATTTCCTTTGCTGGGGAAAATGTTTTCTTGTTTTAGTGATGTATGTTCAAAGCGTTCCAGTTCCCATGGCAACTCTCTGCTTCCACTGGAGATGTCATTTTTCATGCCATCCCTTCAGAATTCGACATCTCCTCGCAGAAGTTTTGAAGAAATGTCTCTCTTAAATATATATTTATTAGAGACAGTGCCCGAGAGTGTGTTTTATTGACACGTTTCTTAGGTGACTCAGCCTACAGAGGAGAAAGCTGTCTTCAGAAATATGCTGCCTGCCAATCTGCCTTTCCTCAGCTTCTGTTTTCAACCACAACTCTCCCTCTCTTTTTCTGCCACGCAGTTATTTGCCAGCATCTACTCCCTTTTATTTTTTTTAATTCCTTTCTGTTCCCATCACTCTTGTCCATGCCCCGCATCTGCTCCCCCCCTTTTTTTTTTCTTTAATTCCTTTCTGTCCCCATCGCTCTTGTCCATGCCCAGCTCCCCAGCAAAGCAAGCACAGCAGGGGAGTGCCCAACTGTGCCAAAATTGTCTGTGCCCATTCCCTGCTGCCACATTTGCATGTAGAGAAACCCCCAAAGTACTGCAAAATAGCGACTGCACGAGCCTCTCCATGCTGGAGGTGCAGCAGCAGGAGCACCTGCATCTCCCTGTCCCTGGATGCTCCCCCTGTGCCATCTGGCTGGAGCTCTTTGGGTGCCACGTGCTCTCTGGGAAGGGCAGAGGCCATCCAAGTGCTCGTCCTGCTCCCCATGCAGGACCCTGGGCACGGGGGAAGGATTCGTGCCCCAGGTGTATTTATCCGGTGCCTCTTGGGCAGCAGTTTCCGTGGCTCCCGGCGTTGTGGTGCCTCTCTGTGCCCCACGGGCGTGAGGCTGAGCGGTGCTGACACGGAGCCACCTCCCTGCCCAACGCCAGCTTTCCCTGCCCCACCAGGCACGCTGCCTGCCCCAAACCATCACCCCTGGCTCTGCAAACCCCCGCAGAGAACGGGAGATGGGACATCCCTCCCACAGCGGCTTCCAGAGGTTTTCCACAAGACCCCAGCGGAGAGTTTCTATTCCAGGCTGCAAGGAGCCCCCAGCTCTGCCGCCCTCCGGGACAGGGGAGCCCCCAGGCCCTGCAGGGCTGCTCAGGTCTCCCCCCTGAGCAGGATCCCATCCCGGGAACCCTCCCTTGCCCCGGCAGCTCCTCGGGAAGAGGCGGCAGCAGCGCCGCGAGGATCCCGGCGGGAAACCGCGCTGGAGATCCTTAATAGAGCTGTAACGTTACAGCTCCAAATTGCCTTCCTCCAGGAGACAAATCCGAGCGAGGAAATTGGTAGGAGCTGAGCAGATCTGGAGGCTGATGGAGCTAATCCCAGGCATGTTTAAATGCAAAGGCCCAGGGAGCCTCGCTCAAACCCGAGGCGAGCGCCGGGGCTCGCTGCTGGGGTTAATTCTCAGGTGCAGCCTGCTCCGTGGGGTGGGAAAAGCAGGGAAAATCAGAACACTGGGAGCAAACACCGCCTGCCAGCTTCAAGGTCAGGACCTCAGCAAAACCATGCACCAGCCAAGAGCAGCTCCTGTTCACAACATTTTAGAAACCACATGGATAAATATTGCTGTGGTCCCTTGGAGGAGTTTAGAATCATTTTCTTAGCCCAGCCTCGAGCAGGGACACACAGGCTCAGGGGACACTTTTTGCTGACTCCAGACTTCACATTAATTGTCCTGTCCCACCAGCCATTAATCAAACGTCTTCCACTTGCATTTTTATTGAAAATCAATTTAATAAAGTAGGTGGGAGTCCGCATGCTTCCATAACATCAGATAAATATTCATGGGCGCTTACACTGCTTTAGCTAAATGAGTTTTTTAAATTTAACTGGTGCAATTTCCTTGTTCCTTAATATATGGCTTGGCTTGCCTTTGTTCAGGAACAGAGATGAGGTGGGACTGGCTCACTCACAGGCACACCAAAGAAAACTCCTCTGCTCTGGAGCCAGCACCTTTGGGCAAGGATTATGTCATCACTAATTGGAAATACCAGTGCTGGGGTCAGCGTCACCCAGAGCAAATCCCCAGAGCTGAGGTGGAATTCCAAATGGCCACTTGGAGTTGCACACTCATTTTCCACCACTGAGAGCACGGTCCCCATTTTTACCTTGGCAGGTGTGCCTTTTGATTTCCACTTTTCCCTCCCTGTTTAAGCAGCCAAAGCTAATGAAAATCCTTGGAAAATGCACCCCCCTGATGGTTACTGAAGGAGGTTGAAAGGGTTTCCAGCTACCAAAACACACCACGCACCAGGGAAAGAACAGAAACACACCCACTCAGGATCTGAGAGTCCTTGGAGAAGGGATGAGCACCACGATCAGCATCACTGAGACAATCTCCACCTGCAGCCCTGGGGAGGGCAGGTTAACCCCAAGCAAGGCTCCTTGCTGCAGCCCTCCTTCCCAAGGCAAGTGTCAGAGCCAGATGGAAGAAAGGAAAAGCCTGACACATTGATCAAATTTAGGAGACAGGCAGGACTCAGACAGTCCCTATCAAGTGAGAGATTTTACAGCATCTAACAGCTCTTTGTTAACTGGAGCAGCGAGGAGCTGCAGCTCCCAAAAAGCAGCAATGCAGGGCAATTCAGGCACTGCCAGGATTCTTGTCGTGTTATCCCAGTGATACCCCTCTCTCGAAAGGCAGTGCTTTAGAAATCCAGCACACCATCACTTTGCCACTGTTATTAACGCAAACTGACTTGCTTTCATCGTTACAGCCCCGACCTAATTCCCCGTGCACACGCTGCCTCCAGCAGCCCAGAGCCCCGGACAGGATTTGCTTTCTCTGTGCTTTGATGACATGAAGGTTGTGACTGGCCCTGCAGATGGGCACAGGGCATGGAGAGCCTTCCCTGCCCCATGCACTTCCACCCCGAGAGTTCCATTTCGTGGGCTCCAGCCCCAGGGTGTGCGTGGTGTGAAGACAAACGGGATCCATGAAGTGCCACCAGCATCGTTTTCCCTTCTTCCCCAGCAGCTAGAGATGCAGCAGAGGTGGGCAATCCTCACTTTGTGATGTCACGAGAGTCTCGTGGCTCAGTTCCTCCCAAAACCCAGCAGGGCCAGCTCTCCTGCAAGCCTCCCAGAGCGTTGGTTTCCCTGATTTCCCTGCTATTACGACAGCAGCCCTGCTCTGGAGAGATCAGCCTCGCTGGAGACAAACTGCCTGTCAGCAAACAGCACTAAATACAGGGTATCATACTCCACAGATGGTGGCATGCTTTTAGTGTTTTCTCTCTTGGATGCAGGTCACACCACTAATGTCATCTCCAAACACCGAAATCCTACATGTGAAAAGGTAAAGCTTAATTGCCTTGAACAGCAACTCTTGTATTGACTCCAACATAAGGCCCATAAATATTAATACAGCTATATTTAGCCCCTTTCAATTATACATACAAAATTGAACATCTTTCTGGGAACAAATCAGGATAGAGCTTGGATTTTTTTTTCCTTTTCCCTTTTTAATGCATTCTGCATCAAAATAATAATAATAATTCCAATAGAGCCAAAGCTTTAAAAAACCCAAACCAACAAAACCAGTGGATGGGGGCAAAGTCTTAAAGATATTTTTCTGGCTCAAACCAACTTGCTGGGCAGGTGTTTAGAAGCACTTGCACACTCCTAACCTCAGCCCTGCCCCAGCTGGTTCCCATTTATTTGTTGACTCAGTCCCTTTGCTGGAAGGCAGCAAATGGGCCCCAATGAAGGTGTGTCCCCAGAAGGACACACAGGGGAACTGCTGGGACAGGGATGCTGGAGGGAGATCCCATCCAAGCATGGCCATGCCCACACAAAGCCCTCTGCAGTTAAAGACCTTCTCCTTTGTATAAAAATCACATCCACTTTACTGATTTGCAAATTAATTATACATCGCTTTCCTTGCCAAAGTGGACTTAATGGTATTGACATTAAATGACAAAGAGGAGCTATCAGAAAGCTTCTCTCATAATGATGGCTAGATTGATCAGGCAAGAAGAAAGGAGATTTTATGCTTTTGTTTTTTAACCCTTCCTCATGGAAGCAGACAAGGCCCTTTTCTAGGAAAAGGTGTTCTTAAATTCTCAGGCCAGGTGCATCTCTCCAAAGGGAAGAGCTCTCATCTTTCCTGCACAAAAGCCTGGATTCCAATTCCCACATGAGCACAGACCCTTCACAAAAAACACAGCTTGGGGAGAAAACAAAACCCAGCAGAGTTTGCACTTTCATTTTTTGCAGGGCAGTGGCCACAGCTGTCTAAAGTGACCTCCACATGATGAGATAAGAACTCAGCTGAGTAAGTATGAATGCAGGACAGCAAAAAAAACCCTGATCTGGCCTGTATGGACACAAAACTTCCTCAACAAGAGCTCTGAAGGATGCAGCAAGCCCTGTGCAGAGCCTCTGGCACCAAGGGCTGTGCTTTGGGAGGGGTGTTATGGTCCTCAGACCCTTTCCTCAGCAAAGTTTCTCATTTCAGAACTGATCCTTCCAAACCAGAGCCATCTGAAATGGCTTTTGTGATGTGGAAACAGCATCTTGGCTTTTCAGACACAATTTATTTCTCTTCAGTCACGAGTTGTTCCATCCACTGACTCAGCCTGAACTTTGTCATCAATAGGATTTTCCAGCAGGTTGAGAGAGGGGGAAAAAAAAATCATATGCTTCTTTCATGCCTGTTGTTCTTGACACTTTTGTTTGAATTATATCCTTCCTGAAGGTAAAGAGAACGGGGTGTCCTTTCCTCACAATGCAAATTGCAGACCAAAACCCCTCTCTAGGCTATACTCTCTGCCTATAATCGTCAGTACTCCACAAGCACTCGGGTTATTTTTTAATAAACATTAGCTGCACATCCTTCTGAGGCACATTTTTAAAGTTAAAAGTTAGTACACAAAGAAATATTACAGAAATTCCTGCCCTACCAGGTGAGAGTTTTCCACTTACTGCAACAGGGTATTTCCCTCTGACTTTTAACAGTTCTTGCTTAAGGGACCCTGCAAAGTTTAGCCTCAGAGTCTTGCAGCATTCCCCAAAGCCCCATGCATCTGCCACCCTCACAAACACTCCAGTATTTTTATTTAATCAAACAATAACCTTTAAATAAATGGAATGGCATTAAGAAGCTAACAAGTCTGAACCAGCAGCATTAATCCCCCCTCCACAGGGGGCTCAGATAGATGTGATTTGATTGCTTCTTCCAGATGGATCAGGGCTGAAATTCACCACCAACACGATCAATGACTTTGCCTCATCAGACATAAACAATACCTCTATATTACTGCATGAACTGCCACAAACATTTTATCCTCTAGCTCAACAAACAAAATAGCTGCTCTTTCCTCAGTATTTGACCAGTTGTTTCACCACCAGTTCCCAGAACAAACCAATTAAAGTTGTTTTAAAACTCTGTAACATCCAATAAAAAAATCTTATTTCTCAATCCATATCAAAGCCACATTATAAATCCTTTACATGAGACAGAACAAATGGAAATTCTAATAAAGGAGAAGCTGCCATAGTCCAACAGATCAATAAAGACATCCTCACAAGCAGTTTATAGCCATCTCTAACATCATCTACTAATGTTCTTAAACCCATCTAACACATGTTCAACATGCTGAAACATCAGCTCTCGCCTTCCAGAGTCATTATAAACAAACACCATCATCCCGTCTCTGACACATCCACAGCTCCCCCTTGGGCGGGGATCAGCTGCCCGAGTTCACACTGCTTCACTGCAGGTGTCTGAGCCAGCTCTGGAGCTCTCAGATGTTACTCCAGTACATATCACTGGGGCAAAAATCCCTTCCACATGGCTCTCCTTTCCTAGAAAAATGTCTTGCCCCCTGGGGAAAATCTTCTTGCCTATACGTGTGGGTGCACAGCAGGGTCAGCAGCTCCTCGCTGGAAACACACAGCCAGGGAAGGCACCAACTAAAAAAGGCATCCACCAGCAGGAGAAACACCTTCCCCTTCTCCCAACCCCACAGCCTGGGGGCTTGGCTGGGCTGCTCTGGAGAGCCCAGAAGCCTGCACAGCAAGGACAGCTGGACTTTGGGCACACGACTGCCCTTTCAGAGGTGGCTGGGCACGGACCCGGCGTGGTGACCCACCCACAGCTCTGCAGGGCCACTGGCAGCTGCCACACGACCCTGAAGCACCAGTGCTGCCCCAAAGCCAGGTGTTTCACACCAAAAGCAACCAATCTCCTTTCACAATGGGTTCCCCACCCCTCCCGAGTGCTTGTGACATCCCTGAAGCTTTGAAACAGGCTTGTTGCCCTCAGCACATTCGTGACTTATTTAAGAGAAGACTTCCACCCTTAGGCACAGCTGTCAGGGCCGTGTTCCTCGCCTGCCTTCTGATGTGTGCAAGGCTTTTCACACAGAGCTGTGCACCAGGGGTTTAAACAGCAACACCACTGGGAATTCTGAGCCAGAGAAGAGCACCAGGGCTCTGCAAATCCACAGCAAAGCTGCCTTTGGAGAGCTGCCCCTGAGGGGAAGACAACCTTTCCTTAATTTGTTCACAGATCTTGACTTCAGAAGTTTGACGAGACAGAGCAGGGTCCCCATTGCCCAGAAAGGTAAACAGAAGGAAATGTTGTTCAGGCAATGCCTCAGCTTCAAATTAAAACTCATCAAGGAGGCTCAGACAAAGACAAAAATCTGAGATAAGACATGGATTTTGTTTTTGGTTTTTTTGTTTTTTTTTTTTCCCCTAAGAAAGGATCAAATTCCTCCCTGGAGTAATCAATACAAAACATGAAGTCAGATCAGAGAAAAGAGATGAGAAGCTGGGAGAAGTGGTATATTAAGACAGAAAAACAGATGAAACACAGACCTGAAACCCTAGAAATTGTAATAAACCACAGAGGACCACTCTGTTTGTCATCTCATGTTTCTCTCACACAAACAGTAGGTCTAGAGGCAGCTTCATCACACACTGGTGAAAAACCTATCCACAAGTGAAAAGGACAATTTCAACATTTCATCCAGATTTTAGGAAATAAAAGTTCCATAAACTTCAGTCTGGGCAATTTAACAATTTTTACCAGCGTTAAAGGTTAATTTCACTGCAAACAGATTTCTTCTTGGATCTTGCCAGGCAGATAAGGTCTTGCTGTTTCATTTTGGAGAGCACTGTACTTTCAAGAGAAGGCAATTCTGTAATTTAATTATTCTATTTCAGCCCCTCTGCCTTAATGCTCCCACAGCAACAGACAAGCCCTTACCTGCAGCAGGTCAGGCCAAAATGACAGATGCACTGAGGTGTAGCACACCAAGCATCTCCTGGGAATGTCTCAACCTAAAGGGAGCCACTCTGAACCCAAATCCAAAACCTCTTGGCCATCAGCAGCTGAATTAGTGGAATACAGGTGGCCAGGCAGGGATACAGATGTTCCTCAGGAGCCATCCTGCCAAACTACACCATCACTAAAAGAGCAGGAAGAAACATTGCACCGTAGAGAGGGGAAACAAGAGAAACTCCAACTGAGGTGCACTCTGCTGACAAAATAATCATGGAAATACAACAGCAGGATAAATATTAGCAGGTGGATACAGATCAAGACCATTGGGAAGACAGAGCTGACAAAGATAAAAGGCCCCACAGGCCCAGGTGGGCAGCCCTGATCTGAGTCCTGTTGTGAGCAGCAGGCCCTGACTGCAGCAAGTCCTGCTCGAGGCCAGCGTGGGCTGGGAGGTGCTGACACCAAAGGACAGCACAGTGGAGAAGAGGAAGAGGAGCCTGAGCTGCTCTCACCCTCTGGATGTACCCAGCTGGGAGGGTACAAACAGGGCCACCCCTCTGCCTGATGGACCCACCCCAGGGACAAGGAATGGGTGCCACACCCTGTCCCCAGGGAAGAAGGAACCAAAGGGGTGAATTCCCTGGGGAATTGTGCTGCTTTAATCCAGATCTCCACGTTTGCTGGTCCTGCTACACCCCATGGACACTTCAGGAGGCTCCCAAACATCAGCTGTCCAGAAGCCCCTGGTGCAGAGCTGGCCTGGCAGGATGCTCAGCAGCCACCACCCCCTCAGCAGGGCTGACCTGTCCAGGGACTCCAGAGATGCTGTGGAAGCTTCAAGGAAACACCACGAGTTACCTTGTCAGTCAGGCTGCATCCAGGAGGGATAACACTGATCGATCCCAGCCTGGCTGCTTAACGTGGTACAAATTGCTTTTTAATTGCAATTGGAGAAACTGGGTTATCTGGGATGTTTACAACTTATCTTTTAGAAAACTGAGCAGCCTAGTCTCTTCTCCCCTTCCTTGGGGAAAAGTCTTTCCCTCCTGGCATGCTCTGGAAAAGCCCAGCAGTTTTCTGGAATGCTTCCCAACCACTCAATACGGAGACTTTGTCCAGCACTGCTCTAGATGCCCTCTGCCTTACCCCAAATGTACCTCAGGCACACCCCTGGCCCTGTGGAACAGCCACTCTCTGACTGAGCTGGAAGAAACCCCTGCCTTGCTTTGCAAACAGCTGTGGAAAGGTCCCACATGCCTCCTCCTCCTCAGTAAGCTGCTCCCTGATAGCCCAACATTGCCAAAGCATATTTAAAGCATTCTGGAGGCTGTAAGGAAGGAAAAAGCCTGGAAATGTCCCCTCCTGCCCCTGCCCAGGCATTCCCAGGATGGCTCTGTTTCTGTTGCAGCACAACAGGCCCAAATGTCATCAATTAGGAAATAAGGTAGAGGAGGTACAGATGTCCAGGGAGCACCACTGACCCTCGAGCCCCCAAGCACGGTGTTCTCCCTAATGGTCACTGTGCTGGACATCACACTGGCCCTGTAAGGACTGCAAGGACACACAGGGAGTTTTGTACACCTGTCATTCACGAAGAATCACTTGTGGTCCCTTCATCTGCATCCCACTCCTTGAGCATCTCTTCTTTTTGGGCACAGAACATCTCATCCTTGGCCAGTTCCACCTCCTTCTCCTGGCCACATCTCCTCTCTCCTGCTCTTGTGAGCTCCAGGTAAGCTCCAGGTGCATAAATGGGGCTCTGCAGGGAGCCCCAGCAAGGAGAGCCTGAGAGCTACAGACAGACACTTCCCAGTGCAGTGCCTCCAGGCTGGGCAGAGGATCTGTGTGATTTCACAGCTCCAGACCGGGAGCAGAGGCCTGTGCTGTCCACAGAAGCTCTCTTGGGACATTTTCTGATCCCACAAGGTTGGCCATGACAACAGATGTCTCCATTCCCTCGGGGTCCATCTCTGTTCCTCTTCTGAGTTAATAACCAATCTGCCCCGTGCTCTCCCAGGGGAAACACAGGTTTTCTGCTGACAGCTCCTTCCTCTCCTCCCCTACTCTGAGTGCTAGAAGATGTTCTGTTTGTGCAGCTAGCCCTTCCCTGAGCCCAGACTGTCTTTCAGTAGTCATGAGGCCAAAGAGAAGACTCGGCTCTGTGCCTAAGAGGAACCAGCCCTGGCTCAGCTGGCAGAGACAGGGAGAAGCCAGACACTGTGACACAAATGTTCGTGTCCCCAGTGCTACAGGGTGTTACTGCAGAAGAAGGGCTCTGACAGCCAAGTCAGCCTGGGCTGTGCTCACAAGTCTCCCCCTTGCCTCAGGACAGCACGGACTCCTGGCTGGACTGCATGTCTCCTGTTTGGGGCAGGAGCAGCAGCCAGGCCCAGGGCCACCCTCACCTGGAGCTGGCTCTGCAGCACCAGGCACTCCTGAGCAGCCTCAGCATGGGCTTGCTCAGCTTGTGTCTGCAGCATCCTGGTAGGAAGAGGAGCTCTGGCATGGCAGCTATTAGAGTGGGTGGCAGCAGATGGTGAAAGCAGAGGGGATAAGAAAATAAATACAAAGAGGCTATCTTGAGGGGAGAAGTCACCACATTAACACTCTGTTGCTTACACAGTGTCTTCTCCCAAAGTCTAAACAAACACTGCTCTGTTCCTGGCGCACAGGAAGCTGAAGGAGGGTTCAGGGCTGAGCACACACAGCACTGCAGAGCCCTGAGAGGCGCTGCAGCCCCAAGCCCTGCTCAGCCCTCCGTGTCCCAAATGTCTGCGGGGCATCTCATCCAGAACAGGAAAGCCAGCCAGGCAAAGAGCTGCATGTCCTGCTTCACACAGGTTACACACAATTTAGGGAACTCCATCCTTCCAGCAGCCTGGGTGTGGACACAAGATCACCACATCTGCCCTTTCCACGGACTGCAGGGTATGGATGCTCTTGCCTGACATCTTCAGAAAAGCAATGGAAGACATTCCCAAGGGAAATGGGGAGACTACAGGGACTGCCCAGGGCTGTCTTACAGGAAAACCCATGTTCCTTCTCCATTGCCCAATCCTGCTGCAGCACAGCTGCTCATCTGGAGCAGGGTAGTTGCTTGACCAGCCCTCACACAGCCTTGGACAGCAGGAGCCCATCCTAGGCTCTTCCATTAACCCCACACTCTGGAGTCTGCAGCAGGACCATTCCTGCTTCTCTGGCCACCAGCAGCAGTGGGAGAGGTCCTTCCCTCTAATTCTCCTCCTGAGAGACTTCCAAGGCTTCAGCCTTGGGCAAAACAACTGAAAGTGGGGAGAGCCTGGCTCACTAGGCTGCTCCATACACAGAGGACAACTCACTGCCAGTCAAGAGCCCCCAAAACCTGCAGCCCTCATCAACACCTTCCATCTGGGTCAGCCAGAGTGCCTTAGCAGGGGAACACAGAGGTGAAAGCAGTCTTTAAACACGCAAGGGCTGGCTCAGGCAAAGGCAATTTATTATGTTAAACACGTTATTAAAGGATCTAAAGCAACAGAGCAAAGATGTTCCAAGAAAGGTTTGAACTTCCCCAGCAAGGGGCTCTTGGGACTCCTCTTGTTAATACTTAGCATGGGCTTGTCTGCAGCTGAGCCGACAGAGAGCATTAATGCCCCCCCAGTCCCCGTGCAGAACTCGTTTCACTTAAATCAATACAGCCATCGGGGAGACTTGAGGAAGCAAAGCTATTAGTGGGACCACAGTTAATTCTGGGGGAAAGAAACAAGCAACAAAAGCAATAAAACGGACTGATTGCTTATGCAGATGCGGTAACCCTTTCCTGTCTGGGTCCTGCAGCACAGCAGATGTGAGGATGCTCCCTGGAAAAGCCCTTCCTCCCCAGGTTTGGCATGGTCTCAAAGGGCAGCTGCAGGGCACAGGGCTGTGGCACAGAGGTGGACACGGGGCTGAGAGGAGGCAAGGCTGCTCTGGGCAAGGCAAGTGCCATTCCAGGAGATCCCATCAGCGTGCAAGAGCTCAGGAAAGCAGCTCTTGGCAGCAGGACCTTCGGAAAATGGGACTGCACATGGTGACTCCAGCTCCGGGTGGAAATCATGGTCCAGCAGCACACCTCTGCTGAGCAGGAGAGCTCAGAGCAGTGCAGGGACATCCCCAGGGCAGCCCCAGGGACATCCAGCTGTCAGCACCTGAGAGGGGCCACCTCTGCCACGGCAACCACGCACCAGGAAACCACCCGGGCCCACATCTCCCTACTCTCACATCTCTCTTCCCCACACATCTCGCTATTTCTCCGGCCCCCTTAGATCATGCTGACTGTAGGCATTAGGTGGGAAGGTGACTGCCATGGTTTTTCCTTCTGAAGCACCTCAGGCAAGTGTAGGAGCTTGCACAGAAGCTCTGCAGCAGTGGCAATATTGGCAGCAGTGCTGAATGCAGCTCAGGAGGCAGCAGGGCCTGGGTGAGTGCCCGGTGCCCAGAGCAGCACGGGGGGAGAGCTTGCCAGGTGACAGCTGCATAGGAAATAACTCAGAAGATGTGGAGATAGAGGCTCTGTAGCAAAGCAAACTGACTAAAAAGCAACACCAGCATGAGCTGAAGGTTCTGCACACTGGTGGAACAGAGCCACAGAATCGTTCAGGTTGGAAAAGGGTACCAGCTCCAACTGTGCACCCAGCACCACCACCATGTCCAGCACTAACCCACGTCCTCAAGTGCCACACCAACACTTTCAACGATGGTGGCTCTACCATTTCCCTGAGAGCCTTTTCCAGTGCTTTACAACCCTTTCTGTGAAAAGTTTTTCCTTACATCTAATCTAAACCTCCCCTGGTGCAACTTGAGGCCATTTCCTCTTGTCCTGTGATTTGTTACCTTGGAGAACAGACTGACCCACACCTGGCTATAACCTTCTTTCAGGGAGCTGTAGAAAGTGAGAATGTCCCCCCTTTTCTCCAGGCTGAGCTCCCCCAGCTGCTCCTCATCACACCTGTGCTCCAGACTTTTTCTCTGGACACCCTCCAGCCCCTCGATGTCTTCCTTTCTGGATGTATCAGCATTTCTGAGAGGGTGATGCCTCTGAAATAGCAGGAGTAGGTTCATCCACAGCTGCTCCATCTGCAGGTCTGTCCTTGCACTGTCACAGGCCACCACAGCACCCTGGGCTTTGCGCCCCTCAGCCCAGGGGATACCCAACAGCAAAACAGGCTCAAAACGGGGAAACAGCCTCAAACTGAGCTCTGACAGCACCAGAGTTATTAAAAAGTCATCTTATTAAAAAATCAGCGTGTCCTTGCTAAAGCCACCCAGCTGAGGGAAGCACCCGACTGACCTCCGAGCCCAGGCCTGAGGCGGTTGTCGTATCCGTCCAGGAGCCTGTCCAGGATCCGTGTGAAAATGGTGATGTTGTCCTTGCTGTCGTCCACGACATCCGAGACGTGCTTCTGAGAGAGCCTGGCACACAGAGCAGGGGGAAAAACCAGGAAAAAGGGTTAGAAGGGGAATCTACACAATGCAGCTCCGAGCAGCTACAGGGAGCGAAGGCAGGCTGGTTCTCGCTCCAGCCTGAAGGGCAGGATGGGACTCAGCTTTTGATAAAGTCATTTATAAAATGTGTTATATAAAGTGTTTGCAGGACTCAGCACAGGGTATTTCTGATCAAGAAATATTATTTATTATTGGTATTTCTGCCCTCTGTCCTCACAGACCTCCCCACTGTCCCCTCCCCACCTCTCCCCACTCAGAGCCAGCAGCACCACAAGCAGCAGTTTGGGAGCCCTATTTTAACAGGGAGCTGCCCCAGCATCCCTTGCCTGCCCCTAAAAATGGGCATTTTCTGAGCAGAGGCTGTGGGAAGCTCAGTTATTCAAGTGCCACTATCTCCTTACAGGCAGCATGGAAGAAGTGACACCAGTTATTTGCCAGATTGAGCCATTTCAAAGATCTGTGCCCCAGGGAAGAGAGGAGACAGGAAAGTAAGAATTCAGTAAACAGGCTTAAAGCCTCATCATTAAAACACTTAGTGAACCATCTCTGCAGTTTGCTGAACTTTCCCTGTTTATAAAAACAAATGAGCTTCCACATTCCCATCTCTGCTCAACACAAGAAGCCTGGAAGCCCCCAAACAAGATGATTTCCTCAGAACACATTCTGCCCCAGGTGGAATAAGACAAGGAGTAAATTCCTCTAAAAAAGCACATCTCACTGAACAAAATCTTCAATGCAGTTTTGCAAACACAAGGGGCTCAAGTAATACATTTGCATTTTGTGTCTCCCTTTCAATCAACAGAAAAAGAGATTGCAAGCCACTCTGGAACCACCTGCCTCTAAAAGAGATTTCAGATGACACAGAGCAGCAGTGCTGTGGCTTCAAGCACAGCTTTCCCCAGCAGAAATAGCTGTTAGGACCAAAACAAATGGAAAGGCAGAAGATTAAGTAACAGAAAACAAAAAGAAAAATCTATAGAGATGAAGAGTTTTCAAGGAAGATGGAAGAGGAAATAAGAGAGAGACAAATGAGGCAAAAAAAAAAAAGATTAAGAGGCACAAACAGGCAGTGAGACAGCTGAGGAAGCCCAGCCAGGCAGGGGAAAAAAGGCTGCTGAAGCAGAGGGATGCTCAGTAGCAGCTACAGGAGCCCCTTGGGAGCAGGGAAGCCTTGACTGGCAAATTGGCACTAAATGCAGAGGTGAATAACTGGGGAGCACTGGCCAGAGGAAGACCATGAATGGCACAAACCAGAGGTGGTGGACATGCAATTCATGGTTACAATTATCAAGGACAGCACCTATGACCATCAGAAGTGTCATCCTGGGGGAAGAAAAGCCCCTAAATTGTCCCTTTCTAACACTTCTGCCCCTTTCCTTCTCACCCCAGCCTTATGTCCTTTGATATGTGGCAGCCACTGGTTTCAGCATGCATCATGAAGTAACTGGGGAAAAAAAAAAAACAACAAAAAAGCTACAGAAAAAGAAATATTATTTAAGGAGTTCAA
Organism: Phainopepla nitens; assembly: GCA_013400175.1. Lineage (NCBI taxonomy): Eukaryota > Metazoa > Chordata > Aves > Passeriformes > Bombycillidae > Phainopepla > Phainopepla nitens. The sequence goes on from VXBQ01003597.1 coordinate 236,565, forward strand.
AGCTTAATCCTGCTGCATCCCATTTGATGAGACTGGTTACCCCTGACACTGCTGGTGCACCTGTAAAAACACTGTCAAGTGACAAGGACCAGAGCTGGCTTGGAGTTCTCTATCAAAGTGTTCACCCAACAGAAAACTCAGATTCTGTGAGATAAAACAACAGTAAAGAGTGTTTCCTAGCAAAAGAGGAAAAATTGAGAGCAGAGTACGAGTACTTCTAGAGTCAGGCTGAATCAATAGTATTTAGAATGCTGCAGTTAATTGAAATATTCCATTTGGGGCAATTCTGACATTAATTTTCATTGGCTTCATTGACCAAACACTCTGGGAAATTGCATTTCAAGTGCCCGAGGTCCACTTCTCCAGGGGCACATCCCACCTCTCAGAGGACCACTTGGCCTCTGTTTTTTAGCAAAGCAATGCCTGGAGGAGTGGTCAAACCAGGAGCTTGAGCCTCCAGGAACACCAGGAGGGTAACACAGTGCTGAAATTCCACTTTCCACAGGGTGAGGTACAGTTGGGATAACACCTGACCCAGCCCTAATGCAACCTGCCAGATCTAAACATCAAAACACCCCTGACATAACAAACTGCAGCACAGCCTCCAAGATTTCCAGCTGAATAATCCAAACACTGGTTTTGGCTTTTCATCTGGACATGAACTCCCTGCAGGTAAGAAGAGTTTTGAGAAATTTAACAAATGCCTGCAGTAATTAGTGGGGTTTCAATTGTACCAGCTTTCAATAGATGTCATGGCTAAAAGCAATCTGTCCCAGTGTCTGCTGATGAGTATATAACCATCTATAACTTATGAATAGCTAGCATGCTCATGAAAAGCTCATTCATTAATGTTTTATAAGCTATCTTTAAAAATTACCCATAATATAAAGAGCGAGAGGATGGATTTTTGTGAAGGAACTCCTGGCGGAGGCTCAGCGGTGATGGGAAAAATGAGTTTACAAATTTCAAAGCTGTTTTACTTAGCCTGACATTTGAGAGTTTGACTTCAACGTGAGCAGTGTGGGATTCACTTGGGAGGTGCTGGGGAAGAGCAGCGTGGGCAGGACAAGGGAAGGTGCAGGCAGGGGAGAGAGCCAGCAGCTCCTCTGCCTGGCACCAGATTTGGGCTAATAATTCCTTTCCCAGGAAAGCTCTAGGCTGCCTCACCTCACCTTAAGATAAAGCTAAAGCTGCCCTTTAGCAAGGCATAAAGGAACTGCAAAGAGATGTGCAGGATCAAGGTTTTAAAATAATTAAAATCCTTTAGGCAGGAAGAACGGAGGTTTACGGCAAATTTAATTAGGATAGGCTTGAGGAAAAGTCATTACCTTGCCACCTGAGCACAGGCTCTCTGGGGAGCTGTGCCACATCAGCACAGGGGTCCCCTCACAAACAATTTAGGAAGCAAATCCTCCTGGGGACCAATATTCTGAGCAATGCCTGCGTGGCAGGTAGCGAGGGAGCAGCAGCTCCGGTGAATACGTGATGGGGAGGGAAAGGCAGCCGTGAGGAAGGCAGAGCTGTGGGCACAGGGCATGGGGACAACCCCCACAGCCATTGTGGGGTGAGAGGCCAGTGCCCAGGGCTGACTGTGCCTGTGCAGGAGGGCAGGGTCAGCACAAACAGGGCAAGGCAAGCTCCAAGTCAAATCCAAGCAGACAAAGCAGAACAGAACAGGCGGGACAGGGCGGGAGGGACAGCCCCGACATCTTTTCATGCATGAAGATCCTTGATCCCTTCTGGACTTCTAACTCAGCACACAGCATTTCAGTGTCCATACCTGGCACTCTAAAGGCTTTCCTAAATGTTTTATAGAAGTCATGTATTATTTGCATTTCTCTCCCTCTGTGCAGAGCTCCTCCCTCTCCCTCTTCCTTCCTCGAAGGGCTCCCCGAGCTCACCCAGCAAGGGCTCTGGCGGGATGCAGTCACGGACTAACAGGCTTTCATCTCCTCCAGACAGCTTCCAGAGGCTGGGAAGGTGAGGCTGGCAGCAGCGCTCTCCTTGCCAGGACAGCCAGAGCCTGCACACCCAGGCACAGGAGAGCAGCGAGCCAAGCCAGGGCTGGCAGAGACCCTGATGCTGTAGCAGGTCAGGCGTGCTGCCTGTGGGTCATTACATCATTAAGAGCAAAACAGATGAAACAGATTGATTTTGTTCTCTAAAATAGTATTAAAATATTAAATGGGGTGGTGGGATTCACTCCTCCAGGTTAAAACTCAGGCAAGCAGAGTCCTTGCCCAGAATGAATTGTGCAGAGGCCAAATCTGAAAATAGTTTTATTGCAAAAAACACTGACAACTGATGTCAGTGAGAGCACCTCAAATAATGCCAGTGTCAGCCATGTTAGGGACTGCACAGTCCCTGGGTGAAAGGCATGGGGATGGAGACAGGGGGAGGCTCAAGCACAGCAGAGACACTTTAGTGCTTTGCCCTGGACTGCTTCATACACATACTGACCCTGAGACATTTAAGTTCAGTAAGAGGACTGCAGCCTTGGCCAACAGCTCAGCACTCACCACCTTACCCAGCATCAGCAGGGAGAGCCAGAACCAGGAGCAGGACTCCAAGGCTGAGGAGGGAGAAGGGCCCCATTCCCAGGAGCCTCAGTGCCATGGTATCAGCGTGCAGCCACTGCAATACGAGCCTCCAAAACCTGCCAGGGAGGGACAGAGGGGAATGAGAGGAGAGAAAAGAGATTTTAGTTACTAGGGAAAAGCAAACAGTTCAATTTTTCAAGCTGGGCAGCAGTCAGTATTCCTGGGGTCCTGTATTTGTAATCTCAGGAGACCCTTAGGAACCAAAGGCAGCATCGTGCCCTGGAGCACTGCTGGGCCCTGGGGGAAGCTGCCTCATGGGGCCAGAGCCAAGCAGGTACACACACTAAAACCCTCACCCCACCCTCACAGCAGATCCTGCAGCTCCCCAGGTGCTTCAGCAGCTAGTGCAAAGCTCACTTTTCAAAGCAACCACACTGGCTCTTCCACCCATTCCTTCCTCCACCTCACCCTGCAGTCTCAGTCACAAGCTGCCCCCAGCTCACCTGGTACCTCTGCTACCTCGGTGACATCCACACAGCAGAACCGCTTGTGAAGTCTCAAGACACTGTTTTTTTTTCCCCAACATCTTTTTCTAGACAGTTAAACCCTCATTTAATTCTGGTAATGACACTACCAGAAATTATTATTAAGTTTGACCACCAAGGCCCAAGGTGGTGGGAGCGCCTGACGATACTACACTTAGTGTGCTCAGAGTTTTCATTAATGCTCAGTTTTACTTTTATTGTGATGTTATTGCACATTTAACTGCCTTCTCCTTTTATGTTTCTCATTATGTTGATGCACCTTGGAGGAGCACTGCCAAGCAACAGCCTGGATAAATGCAGCTTGTCGTGACATCTCCCCCTTGCCCCGCTCCCTGTCTGGCACGCGGGGGATTCAGCCAGGCACAGCCAGCCCCACTCTGAGCCCCAGAGCCAGCACTGAAGGCTCCAGTCAATCACAGCAGGCAAAATCCAGGGCAAGATGCTGTTGCCAGCCAAATGTGACCTCTGGATTTCTCCACTCAACGCTGCAGAGCCTCAGGCAGCTCCCTCCAGCACTGAAGGAGGTGCTGGCTGCAAAGCCAAACCCCAGCACCTGGATGGCAGTTCTCAGCCAGCTGAGGCTGCCCCAGGGTGAATGGGGCAGGGGAACTATCTGAGTGCTGCCAAGGAGCAGGGGTTTCTGCACAGGGACCTGGGAGAGGAGAACTCCTGGCAGAAATCCCGTGGAGAGAGCTCAGCCAAGCAGGATGGAAACCCCTGGAGGTCACACATATCCTCTGTGGTCCCTGGCTACCCCTGCCCCTGCAAGAGAAGAGGCACAAGGCCAGGCTGGGTCGTGTGTTTAATCACATTTCTGCATTTAGCTGGTCTCCCCATAGCAATGTGGCTCTACATTCTCCCTGGAGGCTGTGCCTGATCCTTGTTTTTCAGCTCTAGGAGCACAAGAGCTGCCAGGCAGGCAGAAGGTAAGAGCCAGACACCAGCAGTCCTTACCACCCACCTCAGCTTTTGTTCTGGTAAGATACTCACCAACAGCAGGCACAGGGAGAAAAAAAAACCCAATCCAACCCAGCATTTGGCCCTAGCTACCTGAACCTTCCTCCCCATCAGTCACTTAAAATCCTTGCAGAAATTAATGCACAGATTAATTTAGGCATGGTGTGCTCAGGCTTTATTAATCAGGATTCTGCCTGGAGGCCTCCTAGGGAAGCTCATCTCACTCCAAAGGAGGTGCAGGAGCCTCTGGTATGGACACACCCACAGCTCTGGTGAGAAAAGCTCTGATTTGGGATGGCTCCTCTGGCTCTCACCACCTTCCAGCTGAGAAGGGACACACAGTCTTGGAAATTCAAGTATTTGCTGATGAAGCACAAATTAGCTGGCTGAACATCTGTTCTGTGGGAATTCCAACATTTCGGGGAGACTCGTTCCAAATCACGACAAGGACAGATAAAATGTTGATTTTTCTTAAAAGGCAAATTCAGAAGTTCTTCAATGAGCAGCTTCTCAACAGATTTCCTTTCAACTTTTCCGTTTCATTTCATTTCAACTTGCATATTATACAATTGTATTTAATTGATTTTTTTTTCCTAAGGCAATTTCAAATACTAGCCAAAAAAAAAAAAAAAACCAAAAAAAAAACCCAAACAAACAAACAAAAAAAAAAAAACCAAACAAAAAACCCAAACAAACAAACAAACAAACAAAAAAAAGAGCCATTGCTGTCAATCCTTTCCCCTCCCCAAAACACCACTGAAAAATTTCACTGAAACCAACATTTTCCCATTCAACCGCTGATTTCAAAAAATGCTTTGTTTGGGCAGAATTTGCACAGCCAGTAGACTTTGACCAGGGATCCCCACACAAATGAGGACACTTTGGATTTGCAGCAGGTGCCTCCTGGCTCTGCAGGAACTGCTGTGGCTCCTGGAGAACATTTGGGACCATCTCTATCAGATTTGTGAAACCATGGGTGGGGCAGATTATGCACCAACAGTGGAAAAGTGAGTCTGAAAAAAAAGAGTACCAGAAAATGGAGGGACAAGGTAATTCAGAGGGGTCAAGAACTGTGACAAAATCCAGAGCATCTTCCATGTGGGTGTGTCCTGTCTGTGCCAAGAAGCACCAAACCTTGTTCATAGAGTTTTCCTTCAATATTATACAGAGATGAAGGTTCATTTTCTACTTTGGATAGTTCTGATGAGGAAGATGCTAGCCAAGGACAACAGGGGTGCTTGAATTAAGTCAAATTTGTGCTTAAGCCTCATTTTAAGCATCAGAAGCAGCTCTACATACCTGCACTGGGAGCAAAACCTGTTTTCACTACTTGCCCAAGTAGACATTTTGCCAGTCACATCTCAGTTTGTTCACCCTGAGAATGTCCCCAAAATGGGGGTTTGCTGTGGCTGCACTCACGGGCTCGGGAAGGACAACACAGCACAGAAAACAGCTTGGCACTGTTTCCTGCCACTTCCCTTTGGTTCATGCATTGTATTTTTCTTGGGAAGCTGGATAGAAGAGGCTGCAGAGCCTTTTCCTTGTCCTGTGGCTAATTCACACTTGTAGATGGATTGAGAAGCAGGCCCAGTCCTGCTCATCACCCTGCTGCCAAGCAGGAAAGGTGTTGGAAAATACAAGGAGGCTTTTGCAGAGGAGGAGATATCTCCTTTCAGACACTTTAGGGGATCATCCTGAGCTCCCCACAGCCAAATCCTAGTGTGGTTCCCATGGCACAGCAGCTCCCAGCATCACCTCTCCCCATTCCTGGGTCTCTTGCAAGCCCAGCCATAGGCACACACAGGAACCCAACTGGTGCAAGTGCTTTAGGAGCCCAACAGCTACTGGCCACACAGGCTCCCTAATAGAATCAATTTGTAAAATAACTCCCGAGGTTTCAACAGCCCAGTAACTGAGCTCCTCAGATTTCAGCACATTAGAGTAGCTCTTGGAGAGGATGCTGATGGCAGAGCAGGCGAAGGGGTCCCTCGGTGCTCGGGGAAGGGAGGGGAACACCCACCAGAGTGCCTCGGAAAAGCAGCACTGGAGCTCCTCCAGCCCGCGCTGGGGCTGTCCTCGTGCAAGGCTATTCAGCTGTCACTTCCCACTCAGAAAAGCTCTGAATCAGCCAACGCCTCGATCTGAATACCTGCAGGGATCCCTGATCCTCGGCAAGGGGAGGGAGGATGCAGGCAACGTGCATTTAACTGCATGTAACCAAGCGAGGGTTTAGGAATGTTAATTGGCTGTTAACAGCTTCAAATAAGAAAAAAACCCCAAATCTCTTACCAGGACTTGTTGAAGGGAAAACTGCTCAGTGTGCATGAAGAAAAAAGTGCAGAATGCCAAAATTTCCAAGCTCAGAAAAGAGTGGTACTACTCTTTAGACTGACCCCCTCTTCCATATAAATTAAAGAACATCTCCCCAGAGCTTCTCCTGGGGAGGTTCTCCTCCATGCCTGTGCAAGATGGAGTCTGGAGGGATGGTGTGTGTGTTCAGAGCAGCCCTGCACTTCTTCTCCTCCATCTGTCCACTGCTCACTCCTTAATAGCACAGTTAGCAAATGCACTCAGCACTAATTGTGCAGTTGCTGGTGCCCTCCACAGCTGAACCCAATGCAGATTTTCTAAGGAGCCCTGCTGGCACTCTGCAGCTGGAATCCAGTGATTCTTGAAGTTCACAACACATGGAATTTGGCAGGTGTCTTTATAACCACATACCTAAGGGCTTCACAAACATCCCCACTCCTCTCCAAGACAATCTGTCCAATCTCCAGAGCATCGTAGCACAAGGACAATCCAGGGAAATACATTCTTCCTGTTGGATGTGCTGTGAACAAGGAATTGGAAAAGCTTCCTTCCTTCCTTCCTTCCTCTCATGATAGCAACATGCTCCAGCCCCTTCTCCCACTGAAGTGGGTTTGGGAACCAAAAAAAGTGCTGGAAGCTTCCAAGTCAGCATAGTAACTATGCAAACATTGGCTATCTCTTGACTTGGCACACTGAGCCTGATCTTCCCAGAAATCCTTGTTCCAGAAACCATTAAATATTCTGAAGTGCCTTCCTAGGAAAGAGTGATTAGCACAGGCTTACTGCTGACAAGGGAGAGACACTCTGGAGGTGGAGACTGAAAGGTAAAGCTTGCAGAAAACCCTGAGAGAATGGCCAGAGAGGGGGATACTGTAAGCTCCAGAAAAGAAATGAAGGCAGAAGAGGCCCATAAACCCACCTGGGCACGTTTGTGAGAGTCACATGAGTATCTCGCCTGAATTACTGCCTCCTGGGAAGATGCACAGCAAGGGGAACCATCTGATTCACTCAGCAATAGTCTCACCATGCAGACAGCATTCAGAAACCAGCCCAAAGGACACATTTGCCCCAGCACTGCACCCATAGATACTGCCCACCTGTGGTGCCACTGGATCAGCATCCCCACATGCCATGCAGGGACACCAGTGGCATCGGTTGGAGGGGTGCAGAGCACTGACAGCTCCCACTCAGCCCCCAGGACCTGCAGCAGCTGCACGTCTTTTGTCAAGTCAGGTATCTCAGGGAGGGCTGTGCAGTGAGGAGCTGATGCTGGGAGCCAGCTGGAAATCAGACTGGGAAGCAGAGGCAGCCTCAGCCCGAAAGCCCAGATCAAAGCACTTCTGTGCAGGAAGAAGAGGGTGATCCAGACCCTGGTGGTGTCAAGCACTATCCGCCCACCTGCATGGCAGCACAGGCAAGCACAGCACTACAGGTGACCTCACAACACCTGCATGTTTACCCCCAAATTCAGGAGCACTTGCACAGCACAAGAAGCTCATTAAAGCCCTTCCTCACTGCACTGGAGCCTCTCCAAAACAGGTCCCAGGCAGCAGGAGAGGTCCTCCAACACCCCCCAAGGATTGCAGAATCATCCAGTCTGCACAGGCTGGGCTCTGTTCCACTGTCCCTGACCCTCTGTGAGCACCCCAGGCTTCTGGTGACCACTGCTGTGCCTCTTTAATGCTTCTTCGAGCAAAGCTCCAAGCTCTGTCTGCAGAGACAGCAGCCAGCAAATGCTCAGTGCAGCAGCAATAAACACAGGCGAGGAACACTCTGCCCTGTGTCCCTGCTGGGGAGGGTTTTCTTCAGTTCTCAATCGCTCCAGCTAAAAAGGAGGGTCCCTCGGAACAAAAACATCTTTTCATTTGAGGGCAGGGGCAGCAATGAGCAGCCACAGTTCATCTGGAAGCCCAGAAACGGCTGAGTAAGATGCTGTGGTGTTTCACGAGACCCCTGTCTCACATCCCTTCAGTTCCCAGGTTGTTTGCATCCCTTTGTTCTGAGATGAGCTCGCTGGGACGCCCGTGTGCGCTGCAGGCACAGACACCCAGCTCAGCAGCCCGGCCCTGGCAGCTCCCAGCTCTACCTGCAGCAGCCAGCCCAGGGCCAGGCTGCCTTGGGGAGCCTGGATCCAGCCCAGTGCTCTGCTCCCATCACCTGAGGTCGCCCGGATTTCTCCAGCTTGCCTCTAGTTCAGCGCTGTCTGGTGCTGTACAGATGCTGCTAAAGGCCAGAAGCTGCTACAGCGTTTTAGAGAAATCAGAGACCAAGAAACAGCACCTCCATCCACCTGAATCCAACTTGCTGTTTGCCACCTACATAGAGAAACAGCCCTGGCTGGCAGGGAGGGGCGCGTGGCAGAGGAACCACACAGTCCTGGACTCCTGAGCATGGAAATGTTTGTGCTTACCTAGCCAAGAGGCACACACTGGCTCGTCCCTGCAAACGCACAGGCACTGTAGGAGCCATAAACAACCTTCCTGTGAATCTGCCACACACAGAAGGTATGAGGCACACGTGATGGTTATCAAATGTGTTGTCTGCAGCTCTGCAAGGGATGCCAGCAGAAGAAGACACTCGGAAGCAGAGGCACCAGGCAAAGAAATTAAAGGTTCAGATCAACACGTAAATCTTGGGAGCAAGCCTTAAAGTGGATTTCTTCTGTAAGTTGTTCTGCGGGTAACGAAGAAATAAGGTCTGTGCCCAACTCCCAACCCAGCTTTAATTTTCCAAAATGTGAAGCCGCTTGACAGTTTTTCCTCATCAAAACAAAATTAATCCAAGTATTGCATCTCTCTGCTCAAAAACACATCCAGAGGGACTGTAGAGTGATTCACACCCACAACTGCTATGGGAAACCGTTTGCACTCATAGTGTAACAAGCCAACACTGATTCACCCACATAATTACAGGCAGACACTGATTCACAGCTACTGCAACTGCAGACAGACTGACTCACAATCAAAGCAACTGCAGACAGACTCAGGCTCACAATCACAACTGGAAATACAACCGTGCTGACAATATGCACAGTTCTGTGTGCCTGCAATTCCATGTACACAGCAACCTCTGGAAAACTGGCCAGCAGTGCAAACACTGCGCACCAAGCCCCGTGGTTTTTTGCTAGCGCTTTGACCTTCACCCCAGAGCCATCTTTCCTCCCTGATGGAACAATCCCCACACCTCTGCATCTGTCCCTGCCCTGGCAGCCCCGCAGGAGCCCAGCACGACCGTCAGAGCCTGGCCCCAGAGCAGATTGAGACACACGGGGCACACAGGCAAGGGGAGTGGGGATGGTGCAAGGCGTCCCTGTACATCCACTCTGATGCCACACACGGCTGCGCTGACTCCGTGCTTCCAGAATATGAGTAAATGCAAGCCAAGTAGAATACATTTAGCCCATGGGCAGAGGAGATGGCAAAAGACTCACCACTGGGCAAAAGCCTGAAAAGCTGGATTATTTACTACACTCTCTGGCTGGGTATGTAATTATGTCAGTGTTCAGCCTGGGTATTGTGCTACTTTTTGTAAACAGTTGGCAGGAATACTCTGACTGAGATGAGGGGCTGGGCTCTGTCTCCAGCATTGAGAGAAGCAGGCTGAAGAGGACATGGTCTACTTAGACAAAAAGAAACTGAGGTGAAAGAACACATTAAGCAGCAAAAGGCGAAGGAGAAGCTGAGAGTGAAGTGGGACAGGTGGCAGTCTACAGACAAAGGGAGAGGAGAGGAGAAAGAACAGAAGGAGAAAAGCTCCATGATGCAGACTTGTGATAAGAAGCTCCAAAGCGAGGGAAAGCAGCAGTCCCCAGTGCCGAGGGTGTCTCGCAGCAGTGCAGACAATGCATCTGTGCCTGCCCACGCGCCGGGCTCGGCTGCACGCGGAGAACCAGGAGGAGATTCCCGGGAAAAGGACACAGCAGCGGCCAGGCCAGCGTGTGCCGAGGGCCAGGTGCAGCCGCAGTCCCTCCAGCTGCTCGGAGCTCTCTCAGAAAGCAGCAGCAGGGTCAGGCTCCAGCGTTCCTGCCTCTGTGCACTGCGGGGCACCCGGGCACAGGCTGAAGGGCAGGCTGCCCAAACTCCACCGGAGCAGCAGCGCCTCAAAACCCCTCAAAATCCCGCATCCTCCAGGGCAAGGAAAAAGTTAAGAGGCAGACTACAGAACGGAGAAGACTTGCCTGAACCACAAGTAGCATCTTCTAGTTGTGGGCTGGTCCTGCCTCAGCACCTGCTGTTTTTCTTCCTTGTGCTCCCCAGAAGGGCACTGAGGGGATGGAGAGGTGAGGGAGCAAACCTGCTTTGCTGTTGCCATCAGAACAACTCGGGTGAGCAGCCACTGGGAGCTGCTCTTGCCAGCCCACGGTGGCGGGAATTTCACCAGAGGGTCCTGGCTCTCTGTTTCTGTCTGGGGACGCTGCTGCATTTGCAGCCAGTCAGCAGCAGATTCGAGGGAGACACTACAGATGCAATTGGCCAGGGAAATGAACTATTTGTTCAATTGTACTTCTCTTGTCCAGGCGAGAACCATTCTGGCAGAAGGCAGAGCGAGGAACAATGGATAAGTGTTGCAGCGGGGACTGTCTGCCACTTAACTGCATTAGGCTATTCCTTTTTAACGATTCATATCTCAGTCCTAGTAACTCTGGGAGAAGGAGAATAGACCTAGAGCCCTTTTCCCCTCTCCCCTCATACCAGCCTCAGACACAGCAGCCCCCAAAACTCCTTTCCCTCTCCAGCCCAACACAGCATCTGTTCCCATTAGGCCTGGCTGCAGGATTCAGGGGGAAATTTGACTTCGCTTTACTACACCCTTCTTCTCCCCGCTCAGCCCTTCCCCTGCATTCCCCGTCCGGTCCAGCCAGGGGGGCTCAGGGCTGTCCTCCCGCGGGCATTTCCCCTCGCAGCCGCTCT